>JAYEPQ010000013.1:32919732-33437232 GCA_036321105.1 Dracaena cambodiana
ATGTTGTAAAACTGGATAGGCAAGAGATACAAATGAGCAGTCAGTTTAGATATTTGGGTTCTATTATTTGGAATGATGGAGAAATCGATAATGATGTTAACTATAGGATACAAACTGGTTGGTTGAAATGGAGGAGGGCAACGGGAGTTTTATGCGACCGTAACATTCCGTTAAGATTGAAAGAAAATTTTTATAGAACTACTATTAGGCCAACTTTATTATATGGCACGGAATGTTGGGCTATAAAAAAACGTCATTCACAGAAGATAAGTGTAGCAGAGATGCGCATGCTTCGTTGGATGTGCGGCAACACTAGGAGATATAAAGTGAGAAATAAAGATATTCGTGCTAAAATAGGTGTAACTCCTATCGATGAGAAGATGCGAGAAAATCGCTTACGATGGTTTGGTTATGTGCAACGTAGCCCTATAAGTGCACCAGTTCGAAGAGGGGAGTTTATCAATGTAGGACAAGTTAAAAGAACGAAGCGAAGACCGAAGAAAATATGGATGGAGGTGATACGCAAAGATATGGACTCTAGAGGTTTAAATAAGGAGATATTACTTGATAGAAATGAATGGAGAAGGAATATCAAAATGATCTATCCAGCGTGATTCTTTTTTTGGTTCATGTAGCCTATCCCAAATACTTGGGATAAAAGGCTTAGTTGTTGTTGTTGTTGTACAGATACATGTATATGTATAATATATGTGTATATATATATATATATATATATATATATATATATATATATATATATATATATATATAGAGAGAGAGAGAGAGAGAGAGAGAGAGATGCTTTCATCAAACCTTACATTTCATAGGTCTAAGAAATAACTATCAAAGACTGCTATAACCATTAGAAATTATGTTTATAAAGATATATTGTAAGAATATAAAAAAAAAATTCACAACCCTCACAGCAGCTCCTGGAAATTATGTTATGGGTTGGTGTTGAATTACCAAAACTAAAGAGTATTTGGTACCCTTCTTATCTAATACATCTCTGCCCGTAAAAATGCCACCTGTAGATTCCAGGGCAATTCATTTACACCCGCAGGCAACATCAACCTGCTAAATATTGTAAAGTTGACCATTGGCAATACATTCTCATGGCATATTCATCCGCAGGGAATGTGCTGCATCCAAATTTATGGTACTAACCAATCAAATGCAAAATATATCCATGAGTAAGCACCGATATCCTCCCAAAAGGCTAAAGTAAGGGCTTCCCAGTTTGCATTACCCATTATTCCAACTATACCATGCAATGCTCATGATTTAGCCAGGAGGCGAAATATTGTTCATTCAAGACATATTAGGTACTGAATCCTAATATGTAGAATGAAAGAACAGTATATCGAGGCATGTCATACATCACGCTTTGAATGCCTTGAAAAAATAACACCTCAACTGTGGGTCGAACCTTGCCTGTGATTGGATGGATACAGAACTAATGAGCATCTCCAAGGGGAATAATTCACCTTATTCGTTAATAAGAGTCAAATAAATAAAGGATTGCAGGCTGAAAAGCAGGTTGAAAATACTTTTTACCCATTGGCATGTTATTTCTTATATAAGACTTAATCAAGGTAATAAAAAATTATCACAGTATCGATTGATCTGGTAGACCCGTTGTTACCACTTACTAGTGCCTCTATTCAACCCTGTTAACTGTGGTCCATAAGCTATTGTAGAGTGCTACCTTAATGCTCAGAATATTAAAACTCATAATACATAAATAGATCAAAGAAATACCCCTAGATACGAAAAGAACCTAGAAAAATTAACAAGATGGGACATAGCACATCAAACACTCACGGTGGATCAAGCTGTCAGAATTTGAAGACCAAGAAGAGCGAGGATTATAGATCCAGCACCAGAGTATCTATTTGGGAGGAGACCTTCTATAAAGGTAGAACATCTACTGAAAGAAATGAGAACAACATAGGAGCATGACGGAAAGGAAGGAAGCACACATTGATTGAGGAGAGGGAGAAGCCCTTTATAAGCATATGAATGCACTCGTGTCACAAAGTCAACAAAGGACAAACATCTGCTGAACCGGATGGAAACACTCACAGAGAAGATGGAAGGAAGGACTCGAAGTGGGCATTTGCAAAGGCCAGTCATCATTGAAAAATGATCTACACAAATGGTGTAGCCTATAGTAGGGATGACACCTGCAATCAACAGTATCGAGTTGGGGCAGATAACTTCGGATATGACATTGCAAGAAAAGAATATCTCATAATGAAACATGCTTCTGGACAGATTGATGAAACATGCTTCTGGACAGAAACCAATCAGTGAAGATGGTGCAACTGAACACGATTGAAATAGTGCTGGGCATTGATGAAATAGGCACAACACAAATCATATCATTAAGCATCACTAAGACCAGAATCATAGTATACACAAAATTTAAGTGCACAATCACTAGCAACTAGTGCATACAACACCCTTAACATTCAAATCAACTCATTTTTTAAATCACTACATACCATCTGGACCCATTGTTGTAAAAAAAAAAAAAAAAAAAAAAAAAAAAAAATCTTACAAAATAAGCATTTTCGGACCAATTTGGGCTATGCGTTCATGATGTGAGATCCTCCTGCATAATCAAGCTCATGTAGATAATATACCTTCATTTCTGCTACCCCCTTATAGGAATAACAATATGTTTGGATTTCGCTACTGATCAATCCATATGCAAATGAACCCCCATCCCGAAACTCAATATAACAAAATCCTAAAATCTTATCCTGGTCTCAGTTTTCTCCAATCCTCTTCTAGTGGAGTGGTGAGTTTGCAACAACAAACTATTTCTTTATTTTTCCTCAATCTCTTGAAAACTTTCTCCCCGTTATAATTCTTTAATATGACTTCAATTTCTCAATATTCAATTAGTGAAATTTGCTAGCACTCATTACTCTTCAAGCAACAGGACTCTTGGTGCATTGTCATGCATATAAAGTTCTATCATATATTTTGTTCTTCATTTAATTGTGACTTATAATATATATATATATATATATATATATATATATATATATATATATATATATATATATATATATATATATATATATATATATATATATATATATGTGTGTGTGTGTGTGTGTGTGTGTGTGTGTGTGTGTGTGTGTGTGTGTGTAGACATATCTTTAAAAATATACGTAAGTGAAATCCTTTCAACTTAATTCACATAATCTGTTTATGCGTGTATAAACTAAATTGTTTTGTCAAGCCGAACACATAATGTAAATGTGTTCTACAACATTGATAAGATTTAATATCGTATACTCGATACTCTTATAAATTGTATTATGCTTGAGGATTTTTAATGTCTTCCAGTGCTCTTATTGTTGGGAATTTTATAGCATTTAATAATGTATACATCAATGCACTAGTTACTTATGCATTAAAATATTCAATTTCGCATTATTCTGCAAAATCCGTTTAATCACCGCATAACCCATTTATGTATTTTGCACTTTCGGACCTTCGGACCGCACATGTAATGAAACTGTGTTTTAGACCATTGCATTGGGTAAAAAGACAATTTTTATCATCATAAAACTGAGACAATAATTGACCAATAGCATAAGTATTGACAGGTTTCTCGCTAGAAAATTAAATGCATATTCCATACTCATTACAAAATTCCATAGTCCATTTTTGCAATAGTTTCTTCAATGAAATGCTCCATCAGCAAACTCTTCGCCTTCCAATTCCTTCAATTTGCCCTATGATTATCTATAATAATTCCCAAAACCAAGTCGACCATTGTTTTTCTCATAGATTTGCTCCATCAGAGATTTTTCTATTTCAGAAACCTTCAAGATTCTATCTTTAGTATGGATTTAGGTATTTTAAATGAAGAATTACTAATAAAACTAATAATATGGTACTTGGCCTGATCCAAAGGGGCAAACAATAATGGAACATGGGGGCAGCAACCCATACCAATCTAATTTTCTAATCTTTAATCATTTAACTAATATATCCGAAATCAATAAAAATGCAAGAATCAACCACGAAATGACACCTAAATCCTACATCCCACTAAAGTACAGACACGTCACACAAGTCCCCAAATTTGATGACACCCATACATACAACCATGGATTAAAAAAAAAAAAAAAAAAAAACCCAAAACAGTTTTTAAAAATAATAAATTGTAGATTTAAAAAAAGTTACTAAATTTAAATTTTTACCTGAGATAATAGGGGAATTCTTCAAAAGTGACCTTGCTCTCCCTCCCATCGACCACCATCCTGAGCAGTTCCTCGGCCACCTTCTCCGCCGTCATTCCCGAGGACTGCGTGGGGGCTCCACCGGCCCATTTGCTCACTGTCTGCCCCGACGCCAGCCCGATCCCCACGCCGAGCCCCAGGCCCAGGGCCGACATCAAGACGTGCTTCTGCTCCATCGTTTTTTATAACAATTTCTCGATCAGTTACCTCCTTCAACAATCCAATCTCAAAAACTACGAAGAAACCATGAAAATGAGATTAATAATTTTTTTTTTTTTTTTGTTGGATTGAATTCGGACAAGCTTACCGTTTTGAGGGAGACAGAAACTCCAAATTTAGGGGGGCGAATTTTTCGTATCCGAACAATGGAGCGGAAAATGAGGCGGTTTGAACTTTGAAATAGGGCGAGGGGGTGCGATTAGAATTGTCCTTGGGATCAGTTACTGGGTTTTAGAGAGAGAGAGAGAGGGAGAGAGAGAGTGAAGTCGGTTCCCCTGCTTTTAAAGGAACGGTGGGTTCCGGTTATGTACGGACTTTCTTGCAAGTTTTTTTTTTAAAACGGTGGGACTTTTTTGCAAGTTGGTTCATGTGAATCTTATTTTTGCATACCAAGTTATTACATTTTCGTACTTTAGTAATGAAATCTGTGTATACCTTCCCCTCTAGATGTGATTTTTGTTTTTAACGTCTGATGCCAAATTTTTGTATTTAAGATTCTTGTTTCTTGTTTCTTTTAGTTCATTGTTCTAATATCATCCGATATATCGTTTTGTAGGGGCTGATACGATATGAAACCTCCATGTTGGCTCATATTTTTGATATATCATCCGATATCTCGCTTTCCAATATGAAAACTAACCATCCAATAAAAACTTGATATCTATTTTTTTTTTTGAAATAAAACGGTGAGCTACTACTCCTTACGTTCCACTAAAATGTTTTAACATAACATACAAAGAAAAGAAAAACTGAAAAACAGTACATAGACCCATGCACAAGCAAAAATGGGTTACGTCATAGTCTAATACAAACTACATAACTATGAGTGCCTTATACTTCCACAGCTACAGCCACAAATGCAGGTGGAGGATATCCACTGTTCCCACTCCTCATCATCCCAAATATCACGAACCGCCTCTCACATTCCAGCTTCTGGAGTTGTTGCACCTTGTGATGGTCTTGGAGTTAACATGGCAGTGTATCCCGGGGGAATGTCATAGGAGGTCGTCTCTAAATCTCCAAAATCTGTTATCCACAATAACACATTATTAGTAATACAGTAGATGCAATGATCCATACTATAAGCTGTATCACTAAAAAAAAATTTATTCCTCTCCAACCATATGTTCCGGACTATAGCAAGGAAAATTCTAAATGTGCACCACATTTTACTAGTGAGCACCACATACTATATAGTAAAGTGATTCACAACATAGGGGAAAATGGTGCTCACTAGTAAAATATGGTGCACATTTAGAATTTCCCCTATAGCAGCTATGACTCTTCTAAACATGTCCGAATTACTTCTCGTGGACTGAAACCTCGTCCATATTGATGACAAGTTGTTCCACCTAAGTTGGATGTTGTGCCGGTCAGCAGCTTCATATTAGCAAAAATAGCGGAATAATACTAATGCAACAACCAGCGGAATCAAATAGTTAACCGAAGAGAAAAATAGTAAAGACAAAGAACATACAGATTTAATGTGGTTCGGCAATATGTCTACGTCCACGGGTATTCGCCATGAAAGTTGCACGCTCTTTATATTGAAGTATTTTCAATAAGAGATTACAATCTAACGGTTTCCCGTTTACAGAAGATGAGGAAGATAGTTTTTCCTCTTTCTTTAAGTCTGGGTTTCTAAGTAGCTATGGAGAATGATCCTACTCTCCATTGATACTCCGTACAATATCTCTCAGTTGGCTAAAGGAAAGAAAAAAGGGCTCTTTTCTCTTGATCACAAGGGGTAAAATTTGGGAGAAGACGTCCGTCTCTGTCTCTTTGCTCTGTGTGTTCTCTCCCTGTGTATCTCTTTTGCTTCCCGCCTTTTATAGGGGTCTTGGAGTAACGTCCCGCCATATTTTGCTCAACCGTTAGCTCCCACTACTCGAGAAGTGCCGCCATATTCGCCAGGTGGTTGCTCCCACGATCGAAGTAGCGCCGCTGCATTCGTTCGACAGTTATTCCCACGATCTGAGGTGGCAATTCTTCTGTTCGGGTTGGGTGGCTTTGTATTAAACCCCTCCACCCGAAAGTTATGGGTAGTGTCGCGAATCTCAGCTCTAGAT
Organism: Dracaena cambodiana; assembly: GCA_036321105.1. Classification (NCBI taxonomy): domain Eukaryota; kingdom Viridiplantae; phylum Streptophyta; class Magnoliopsida; order Asparagales; family Asparagaceae; genus Dracaena; species Dracaena cambodiana. Next base: position 32,926,286 of record JAYEPQ010000013.1, read on the forward strand.
TAACGAACCTGTTCCGTTGTCTGGATTGCGGACCTCAGTTTTTTAGATTCGCGGACCGCAGTTTCTTAGATTCGCGGCCCTCGGTTTCTTAGGTTCGCGGATCCGATGAGTTGCGGACTTCTGTCTCTGAATTCGTGGATTTACTTTGCTTTTACAGAATTTTTCGCCGACAAAACCCCCTCCAAAGTTTCCAAAACTCTCATGATTCTTTGAAAAGTTTCGGAATACTTTGGATATAATCTTCTGTATTAGAATTTCCGTTGCGTTTGTTTGAAGTTTGTGACTCTGTACTAGCGCCACTACTGCTTCTTGCTCTTGAAGGGACTCGTCTCTGTGTTAGGGGCGGGACTTCTTCATCTTTGAGTGGGAGACGACCTGTATTAGGGTCGCAAACTCCTGTTTGGGAAGGAACACATTTCTGTATTAGGGGCGCGAGCTTTATTTTTGAGTAGGATGCGACTCTGTATTAGGGTTGCGGACTATCTTCGGAAGGAACACGTCTCTGTATTAGGGGCGTGAGCCGTCATCTTTGAGTGAGAGACGACTCTGTATTAGGGTCGCAAACTCCTATTTTGGAAGGAACACGTCTCTGTATTAGGGGCGAGCTCTTCATTTTTAAGTAGAAAACAACTCTGTATTAGGGCCGCAACTTGTCTTTGGAAGGAACACGTCTCTGTATTAGGGTCGCGAACCTTCGCTTGTTGAGAAGAAAACGACTCTGTATTAGAGTCGCAAACTTTTGCGGAAAGCTGGCAGGCGGTTGTTTTTCCTGCGGCGTCAAAATTGAGACGTTTCTCTGAGCTGCATTAAATAAAAAGGTGTTCACAAGATTCGAGCTAGATATCACGCCCATCCAGAGATCTCGGCCGTCAAATCATCGGCTAGATAACCTCCACTTTACGAGAGAGGTTGCCCTTATCTCAAGAAATTTAAAATCTGAGTTCTTCGTTTGGACCCCTCAGACTCCTCATCTTCAAGCTCCAATAGCTTTTGATTCTCTGTGCGAAGGATTTTCTCCCTCTGCAAAAGATGCCGAAGAAAACTTCTTCTTCCGATATTGTTGCCAGTGGTCGTCAAGATTCTCGAGCAACTTCTAGTTCGATAGTGGTTCGGCAGGAACCCTTGATCGGAGGTAAGTAAAAAAAATTTGGAAGGCAGTCCCTTTTCTTGTGTTTTTTTTTCTGAATCTGCATGTCTTTTGCAGTTGATTACGCCTTGAATCCTTGGTTAAAAGATCATTATCTCGGATATTCTGACGGCTATGATGGGAAGAAAGAGTTCAGATTTGGTCATGTTTTTTCTCACTGTACAGTTTCAGATAAGTAAGAGAGAGCAGACAAGATTTTCCACCCTTCTCGCACAACATTGCGAGAGTTGATGACTAATGCCTCCTTCGAAGGAGAAAATCGGTCTCCGTTGCTCAAACCTGTCTTTTTGTTTGGGGACCATATTTCAATGCCCGATAGTGGCTTGGAAGATGGCGATTATAAGTGGCTTCGCCAAGTTGAAGGTCGTCACTTGTTTCTTCCTAATATGGAGAGATCTTATCCATTCTTATTCTTTCAGTCCCTTTTTGTGCCCAGGCGAATGGACTGGCTCATAAACAGGCCACAAGACGGTGTCTTGTTGGGGGGCTTCAATGTTCAAGGCGCTTTTCCTCGTGGTACCGGGAAGAGCTTTCGCGGATTGCTGCCGGGATTGCTTAAACACGATCTCTCCATAGGCGAGATTCCTATAATTGCGCAGACTTTCCTGCACCGTTTTACCACTGTATAAGGAGAGTTTCCTGTTCAGGATTTAAGTTCCCCTGGATGAGTTCATTGCTCTTCAAAAGGAGAGTGGGCAGTCTTGACTGACTTCTTCTTGAAAACCTTCAGGGATCAGCTTCATTATGCAGGGCTATATCGTGCTATCAGGGCTGTTTAGCATGGTATTTCTGCTAGTAGATTTCATTTTTTTGCTTTACTAGAATTGTACAATCCTGATACCTGTACAGTTTTTAGCCCTCGCAGCGAGTTGGGTTTTGCCCATCATGAAATGTATGAAATTTCGGGCTTACCCATAGGAGACATCCCGTATGAAGAGTATGTCCCTATCAGGAAAGAACTCCATCTGTTAAAGATTTGGGACCCTTTGATTTATAATACTTACTGGGAACTGCTCTGCCACTACCATATTTGCACCCATATATCTGGCATCCGTAGTTTGAAGCCAAAGAAGTGGCTGCAGTATCTTCTGTCCAATTTTTCTAAGGGTAGTCTTAACTTTACTCGCCTTTCTCCAGTTTCTGAAAAGGAAGTTGAGAGAAGAATCGCCAGTTTCGGGACAGATGCTTATGTCGCTGAATCTGACGAGGACGTCTTCAAGGCTGGAACGTCCTTTGAAAGTTTTCACTATCAGGCCCTCCAGCCTTTGTCTGATCCTGCCTTCTTGGCAGGCTTTTTGATGGTATGGCTGAAAAAGTGTGTTATTCCTTCGCAGGAAAACATACCCATTAGAGCCGTATATCCAGCCATCTTACTAGCATTTGGTAGGCGGCTCAGTTTGCTGCCTGCGATGGTTTGCAACATCCAGAGTGGACTGAGAAGATTATCTGACAAATTCTATCAGGTGAAGAAGGAGCAAAGGAAGAAAGGAGATCTGGTCACCAAGACTCCCAATCCACGTGTAGAACTCCCTTATACTTATTTGATGGCTTGACTGGTTCTACACTGCCCCACTTTGATGAGTCCTGCAGATTCGCAGATCGACTTAAGTACTCCCAAAGTGCAGCACTATGAGAGGTCGCAGTGGAAGGGAAGTTATTTGGCCGCGATCCGCAAAACCCTTCGTCATTTCTCAACTTTCGAGTTGTTCAGATGTTTCCCATACTTTCCGAATGCTGGATACGGAGAAGAATTCTTGGACACTGCTGGCGCTGATAAATTTACCATCCTATCCTCAGGATGTTTCTGGTGGTTGATAAACATCTGCCCAGGACATTTGGTCCTCCGTTTGGGAAACCTCTGCTATATAGAACTTTACTACCTAAGTCGTTTTGCCCGACAGTTTGGGTATGATCAGCTTTATGTGGGCAACCCCAATAGAGAGTTAAGCTTTGTTGGGAACGTTCTTGAAGGAGCTCGAGCTTGGTTTCACTTCGTCGCGGGTGGAACTCTTGCCAAATTTGATCTTCTGCTCAAGACTCCGAACTCAAGTATGAGTTTTGGTTTCTGCAAATGGTTTGCGGATGCTAACTCTGCTCCTCAGAACTTCAATATACATCATACTAGTCTGCGGGAGATCAGATCCTAGTATGCCCAGAAAAATAGGGCTGGTAGCACAAAAGTGGTAGGGATGGAGGACTTCAAGGGGGACAGCACTTCTAGCGAATCGGAACAAAAGGAAGAGGACACTGATGCACCGGTTCAGGTTGCTTCCCTTGATGCTTCTCTTGATCCATCATCGAGGAAGACTTCTCTTCCACTACAGTCTTCTCCTGAGAAGTCTTTACACAAGCGAAAGAGGCTAAGGCGACTTAGCGACCTGCCCGTCATTCCGCAGGGGATTGATTCACAGAGCACCCTATCTGGGACTGGCACTACAACGTCCTTTCCGGTTTCTGGGTCTCTTGGTGAGGAACCCGAGGAAGATGAAGATGATTCATCTTTAACCCTTCGTTCCTTTAAGAGGCGTCGGAGTCAAGGACCTGTTCTTTGTAATGACCCTGTTCCTATAATTCAAAAGGATTCTATCTCTCCGGTTGGCCAGACCAATGTTGAAGTTGATGTTTCTTTAGCTTTACAAGAGGATTCCGTAGTTCCTGCTGCTCGGTGCACTGCAGATGACGAAGTGCAAGTTATTGGGGAGACTCACGCATCAGATCCTCCAAAAGTAGCACCTCTCTCTGAAGATCAAGAGGAATGGGGTGATGATGATGATGCCAGCAGTGACAGCTTTCGCTCTTCTACTCCTCCTTCAGATCATGGTAAATATGTCTTTTTGAGTGAGGACGTTAGAGCCGAAGTATACGGGCCCGAAGTATTTGGTCCTGAGGTGTACGGACTTGGAGAATCCAGCGTCCAACCTTCAGGTTTTCGTCTTCTTTCTTCAACAATTATGCTATTTTATCAAACGATATTGTAATACTTAGCTGTCAATTTTCTTCTTCTTGTTTGCTCCAGTTTTGACTCCGGGCCTAGAGTGCATGGGCGCGAAGGTGGCTTCACCAGACAATACCATTGCGGGAACTGACACTGGTGGAGCGTCCAAAGTTATTGTTGTCTCTGCGATTGATACTTCAGAAGCAGCAATTCCTGAAGCTGCTATGTCTATGGTTTCGGCCACAGCCACTCTAACTGTTGTTGCAGTTCAGGAGACTGTGATTGGTAGCTCCGCGAAAATCTCTAGTGGTGCCATTCCTCCTATTGCGGATCAACCTGCTTCTGCCTCATCTAGTATTACTCCTTCTCATACAGAGATTGACATGCTTGAAAGTGATTTGCTGAAAGACACAGTGGAGACTTTCCTTCACTTTCTGGACCGTTGTATCGATAAAATACTAAAGAGGGTTCCTTTTGCTTCAATCGCCAATGTTCTCAATATTTACTTAACTGGTATCATTAGCATTGGTAGGGAAGATAGAGCTGCTCCTTTTAGGCTTATGATAGCTCAGCTTCAAAGGCATGCCGAATCTCTATCGAAAGCCAGAAGTGCTGATAAATTTGAGACAGTGGAGATTATTTTCCAAAAGCTGAAAGATGAACAACTTAAGTCTCAGAAGGAGATTCAAGATAAGGCAACTATTTGCAAGGCCTCTTTAGAGCAATGTTAGTCAAATCGCGAATCTCTGGTTCTTCAAGTGGAGGTCGCTGCTTCGATTGTCATGAGCCATGACCAAGCTGTTACTAAGGCTTAAGAGACCATCGCCAAGGTCAAGCTTTCTTGGCCAAAATTACCAAGGAGCGCAATAAGTCAATGAGGACCCTCATCGATTTATCGCGCCAGCAGGACAATACAACCAGAGATCTCCAGACAGCACAGGCTGAATTGGCTACACTGGAGGCTGCTGCAGCGCAGAATGTCGTTAGGCCACTGTTCAAGCATATGAAACCCTTCAGCAAGACATTGACGACGCGAAGGAGAAAATAAAGGCCCTTTTGAACCATTGAAATGTAAAGCTATTATGTACATTGTTTTAGATTCCCCTTTTTTTTGTAATAGTTCCCTCGTTGTTTATGGAGATCCTCTTTTTGGCCTTCCAAAGCATGATTCTGCAGTTATTCTTCAGAGATTTGTAACGAACTTGCCATGTTTTGTCTGAAGTTTGCGAACCATCGTAAAACTCTGGTATCTGTATGTCTGTTACGCGACTTTCTCAAGTCATGTGAATTTTAGGGGTTCGTGGATTTACACTATCCATATCTAACCCGCGACCCGGGTTCTGGAACACTGGTCCGCGATGCTCCATCTGGAAGTTCTTAGAATTTGTAGAGACTTCTGCGAGCCATGTGATGCAGCCATTTGGGCGTAGAATTCCAAGCGTTGCATGCCTCTATTAATGACGAGATCTCCGGGTTGCGATATCTAAGCGTCCCATGCAACAGTAATAAATTCTGTTGAGTTCTGAACTGAAAATCTTGATCGAAGATCTCGGTCTTATCTCTTCGAAACTGGAGATCACAGTTAGCAACTCGATTATATAAGGCACATGCTCTCTTCGATGAAGGATCATTCAGCCGTGAGAAAATTTCATCTTGACTCTCTTCTCTTTCTCTCTTTTGTAGTAGATCCATCAGCGTGGCTATGTTTTCTTCTTCTTCAACCGGAGTGATGGATAAGAATTGGCATGTCACAAGACCTCCAGACTGCATCAATCCAGCGGGGTGTCTCACCGACGAGGTCCTTCTGACCGTAGTCATTTTCCTTAATTAAGGTATATCTCTTCTTCTGATTCATACCCTCCTCCTCTTTCTTTTTTTTTAACGAGGATTTGTTTTGGCTGCAGGAGATAACCGTAGTCATTCTCCTTAACAATGACCCAGACCCGATGGGCTCGTAATTGCTTCCAATGCCTCAAGGGGTTTGGAAGGTCTCATGTATCTTACATGAGAAAAAAAATTTCGGGTCTGGGGCATTATTTTTCTTCTTTCCTAGTATCCCACAAGGTTGGAGTACTAATGACCAGGACCTTAAATTTGCGCAACTCGTCAGCTATATAGCTGGGGTTTGCATTCGGTATGCCCAGTTTTGAACTAATCAATTCACTGACATCATCCCTGGGAGAACCAACCAGGAGGTCCCTGATTGTGGTCGGAAAGAAGAAACAAGATTATGCTTTTTAAGCCATCTTTAAAAAGAAGGAGGCTACAAGAGCAAATTGGAAGTGGAGGCCATGGAGCAAACTTTTTGATCTGAACCATACCGAAAGAGGCGGTTACAGAAGCAAGTCTGTCATTCCAGAAGAAGGCCCTGCAGAAGCAAACTTTTTGATCTGAACTATGCCGAAAGAGACGGTTACAGAAGCAAGTTTCCTCCTTTTTTTTATTTGTATTTACTCTTATTGGCTGTATAGCACTTAGAGAATTCTCTGTAATTCTGTTCTGATGATGAATAAAGAAGTTCTTTTCTTTCTTCGTAACTGATAGTACCTGAAAGATGATTCTGATGTTCATTATCAGAGGTAACTGTTAACTTGATAATTTCGAAATGAATCACAATTTTTTAGTACCCGATGTTACTACGAATGAAAGAAATTGATTCGCCTAATGTGTTATTGACTTGGCAAATTTGATGGGCAAGGAAATCAGATTCGCCAGAGGTAATTTTTAACTTGGCAAATTTTGGACAAAGGAAATCTGGTTTGCCAGAGGTAATTTTTAACTTGGCAAATTTTGATAGAAGGAAAATCTGGTTCGCCAGAGGTAATTTTTAAATTGGCAAATTTTAGAAAAAGGAAAATCTGGTTCGCCAGAGGTAATTTTTAACTTGGCAAATTTTGATAAAAGAAGAATATCTGGTTCACCAGAGGTAATTTTTAACTTGGCAAATTTTGGTAAAAGGAAAATCTGGTTCGCCAGAGGTAATTTTTAACTTGGCAAATTTTGATTAAAGAAAAATCTGGTTCGCCAGAGGTAATATTTAACTTGGCAAATTTGATAGAAGAAAAATATCTGGTTCGCCAGAGCTAATTTTTAACTTGGCAAATTTTGGTAAAAGGAAAATCTGGTTCGCGAACTAAAGGCTTTTTTAGTTCGGAACCGAGAACTTTCATTAACGAAGTTCTGATTACAGAGAAACTATTCGTTCGTGACTAACATAGAACTGCCCAGGCCATATTGTAACTGGTGTTCTCCAATTTCGCTAAGGATAATATTTCTTCAAGAACTTGCCGTTGATTGGCATTAGGATCTTGTCACCATTGGGTTTTGTCAACCGATACGCCCCGTTGGAGTAGACCGTATCTATGACGAAGGGTCCCTCCCACTTTGGCTGGAACTTTGCTCTAGGCTTCTGGCTTGTTATGATTGGTCTTCTAACTGACAGGACCAGATCACCTTTCTTAAAAGCCCTCCGTTTAGCCTTTTTGTTAAAGGTCCTGGAGATCCGCGCCTGGTATAGCTCGATACTCTGTTGAGCTTCTAAGCGTTTATCATCCAAGGCTTCTAACTCTCGGAGTCTTTGCTGATGCTTTTCTTCTTCTGTCATCCTTATTGTTAATGCGACTCGTAATGAAGGGATTTGGATCTCCAAAGGTAAGACCGCTTCTGATCCATATACCAGAGAGAACGGAGTGGCATTGGTGGGAGTTCGGACTGTGGTTCGGTATACCCACAAACACTCTCCGAGCTTTTCGTCCCAGTCCCGTTGATTGGATGACACAAACTTCTTAAGAAGCTTTATAATGGTCTTATTAAAGGCTTCTACTAGACCATTAGCTGCAGGATAGTATGGCGATGAAGCCACGTCTTCAATTATGTATTTGTTGCAGAATCTAGAGTACACTTGGTTTACGAACTGAGGTCCGTTATCGTGAATTATTCTTCTAGGCCCCGAAGCGATAAAGCACATGGTGCTTGATAAACTTGATAACATCTGACGACTTTACTTCGGTCAGAGAGATGGCCTCAGTCCATTTTGAAAAGTAATCAGTTATGGCCAAAATGAACCGGTGCCCTCTCGTTAATGGCGGAGAGATTGGCCCTATGATGTCCATACCCCATTGCTCAAACAGCCATGATGTAGCCGTCGGGTAGAGATATTCTGGAGCTTGATGTATAAAGTCTGCATGTATTTGGTAGGCCCTACATTTCTTGGTATAGTTGACTGCTTCTATCATCATCTTAGGCCAATAATAACCCATCCTTCGAATTCTATTCCAGAGTTTCGGTCCTGGCTGATGTGCTCCGCAGATGCCAGCGTGAGCTTCTTCGAGTACTTTTTGAGCTTCGCGGTTAGAAAGACAGCGAAGTAGAACTCCGTCGTAGGATTTTCTATATAAAGTCTGAAGCTCCGCGTTGTAGTAAAATTGGATAGCCCTTCTCTGATTGGCTTTGGCTTCTTTTGGACTTTCAGGTAATATCCCGTAAAGAACATAGTCTATATAAGGAAAACGCCAATCCCTTGGCTCTAGGCTAGATGCACAAGCGTCAGCTTCATTTTCTTGTGGCTTCTTCGCTTGCTCTTAGAGCTCACCCTTTGAGCATAATAACTCCTTACTGCTTACCATAATTTGCCTTTTAGCATGCTTGGGCAAGGCTAATGTAGCAGCCAAGGAGGCTAGCGAGTCTGCATAACTATTGAGGTGGCGCTTTATGTGGTTAATATAGAAACCCGTGAAACCGTTAGCGATCTTGATCACCGCATGATAATACGGCATAAGGTCTTCATGTTTGATTTCGTACTTCCCTTTTATTTGATTGACAACGAGTTGAGAGTCCCCATATGCCTCCAAATATTCAACCCCCAGTTGTCTGGCTATTCTTAAGCCGATGAGGAGGGCGTTGTATTCCGCGATATTGTTGGAGTACGAGCTTGTCAATGAGTAAGCTTGAGGAATGATGTGGTTGTGTGGAGAGACGAGGACAACTCCCACCCCCGCTGTCGTCTTTCCTTTGGATCCCATTCGGGAGGCACCATCAAAGAAGAGTTGCCATACACCTTTTGAAACTGTATTTGATTCGAGAGATCTTCTCGAACCGTTCTTCTCTGGAACTAAATCCCGTTCCTCCAACTCTCCTGCGATTTGTTCATATAACCTTGAGGACACCGGGACTGGATGTTCGGCCAAGAAGTCGGCCACGGCCTGTCCTTTGATAGCCTTATGTGGGACGAAGTGCATATCATATTGTGATAGCAAAATGGCTCAATTGGATAGTCTTGAGTTTAATGATCCAGGTTTGGTCATTAATATTCTCAGAGGGTTAACTCTCGATACAACGTGAATAGTTTGTCCAACTAAGTAGTCTCGCATTTTCTGTATTGCGAACACCAACGCTAGACATTCTTTTTCCATGGGATTATACCGATGTTCCGCCCCGATCATCATTCTGCTGAGGTAGTAAATGGCTTGCTCGTGTCCTGACTCATTCTTCTGTGCTAGTAAAGCGCCCAATGAATGATCCATAACCCTTACATATAACTGGAAGGGCCTTCCCGAAACTGGGGGCACGAGCACTGGTGGCTTCGTGAGATATTGTTTGATCTCTTCAAAAACTTTTTGGCACGCGTCATCCCAGATAAACGACACTCCTTTCCTCATCAATCTGGTGAAAGGTTGACATTTATCAGATAAATTTGATATAAATCTGCGAATGTACGCCAGCCTGCCTTGTAATCTTCTTAACTCTTTGAGGTTACAGGGAGGTGGCATGCCTTGGATAGCTTTTACTTTATCTGGATCAAGATGTATTCCCTTCGAAGTTACGACAAAGCCAAGGAATTTCCCACTAGAGACCCCCAGGAAAGACTTGGCTGGATTCATCTTGAGTTGGTGCTTCCTCATGAGGTCAAAAACTGTCTTCAAATCTTTCAAGTGATCTTCTTTATTTCTGCTCTTAATTGCTAGGTCATCTACGTAGCACTCCACTGTTTTTCGGAGGTGCTCCTGGAAAATTGCATGCATGGCGCGTTGGTACGTAGCACCTACGTTCTTTAGGTCAAAGGGCATGACTGTATAGCAGTATACTCCGAGTGGCGTCCTGAAAGACGTATGTTTCTCGTCATCGGGATACATGTTTATTTGATTGTATCCCGAAAATCCATCCATGAACGTCATGCGCTCATACCCACAAGTGTTATCTATCATGATATCAGTGATGGGTAGTGGGAATTCGTCTTTGGACAAGCCTCATTCAAATCCCTAAAGTCTATACAGACTCGGATTTTTCCATTTTTCTTGGTTACGGGAACTATATTTGCGACCCACTCGGGGTGCTGTTCCTCGCGAATAAAGCCTGAGGCGATCAATTTTTGATTTCAGCTTCTATAGCTTCCATGATCTCTGGGCGAAATCTTCGTTGTTGTTGCTTTACTGGCTTAGTTTCTGGTCGGATCTTCAATTTGTGAACCGCCATACTTGGATCCAACCCTAGCATCTCCTCATAACTCCAAGCGAAAATATCAATGTATTCGCGGACGAGGGATATCAATTCCTCCCTTTCTTCCGAGGATAGATTCTCACTTATAAATACGGGCTTAGGATTCTTTTCATCTCCCATATTAATTTGGATCACTTTATCTTCAGTTGGGGGATCTCGCTGTTCAAACTGAATCTCCCACTTCATATTGAGATGCTTGTCCCACGGGTCATCTCTTACTGGTGAGGTTTCCCTCCAATCTTCGTTTTCGCGGATCGCGGAAGCCATGTTCGCGGATACCTAGTGGAAAATTGCACATGTGCTGACATCTGAATTCCAGCATGGTGATTCTGACAAATGGTCGTAATGTCTTTCTTCAGCCTTATTGCTTGAGGAGACCTCGGAAGTAGTGACGCAGCCCAACTCCCTGCCGGTTTTCTGGTAATAGTCTGGCGTCTTTCCTTCGGGAACAAAAGGTTGAAGGATTGTCTTCCTTCCTTTTTCGAAATTCAACCCCTGCCTTAGGCTAGATTGTATCCCATTTTCTTTATTATTCCCCGGAAATTTTCATCATAATGGAAAAACTCGATTTTTCCCTGTTCTTCCCCAGAATCTGAACATTTCTCTTTGTTCCCGTGACTTGCTTTTTCGAATATTATGGCCTTTTAGGTTACGTTTCTAGGAGGGACCACAAAGACGGCTTGGTCAGCACTTTCAACGTCATCGCTTAATTCATATAAGGATGATCGGATAGGTGCTTGGAAGGAAGTCAGAGAATATATCTCTTTTACACAGTAGCTAAATGGATCTGTGCTAGTGCTTGAGGGCTCAGAATCAACAACGGAAGAATAAGCAAATTTCACATTTTCATTTATCACCCATTCACCATCAGAGTAAACGGGGTTATTTACATCAAGACCTTCGAGGCTTATCGCAATGGACTCACCATCCCAAATTACATCCTCGGATTCCGAATCTTCGGATCCTGATTCTGCATCAGCCTCTTCGCCACTATCAGAGTCATCTTGAACGGGCCGATCTACGACGTCAAACGCATCTTGATACAGTAACGCGTCAGTAAATAGTTTTCAACTCCTTTAAAGGGTTGTTTTTCCGCAATGAGCGTCTTTACATTCGTGTCTTCGTCGATATACTTCATGCATTGGTGTAACGTGGAGGGCACGATTAGATTGCTATGGATCCAGGGCCTCCCAGTAGCAGATTGTATGACGTGTCTGTGTCTATCACGTAACACGTGACTTCCGTTTTCAGGTCGTCGATTTGACACTTGAGCTTTATCTTTCCCAGGGGTCTACTACCGTTAGCATTAAACCCGAAAATAGTAGTGTTGGTTGCAGCTAATCTGTTCATCGGCACTCCCAAATGTCACAGCATTTTTCGCGGCATGATGCTCAAGGCCGAGCCTGAATCAACTTGAATACGATCAATCTCTGTAGATCTTATATATCCCTTGTAATATAAAGGGCGATGATGCTTATTGCTCCTGACTTGCATATCCTCCGGAGAGAAGGTGACGCAAGGAATGTTTTTACCAGATATCTGGTGACATGTCGCGCAAAGAGACTCTCCTTCTTCGATCATCTCTGGTATTTGCGCCAAGAACACTTCCAAATCTTGCAGAGCTTCTCTTAAAGCTTCCCTAGTAGATTTGGAGAGCTTCAGGAGCTCGTTCAAGGTTATCCTTGCAGGGATATTGGCCAACTGTGTTAGGATGTCGAAATGGAATGATTTCCGCGAGTCTTCCGTGAGTTCTTTTCCCTTCTTCCTTAGAGTTTTGTCAAAGTTCAGCTCCTTTTGCTTGACTTTATCTGGAGATGGTTGAGAACTCGTTGTTTGGCCTAATTCTTTAAGTAATCTTTTCCCTAACGGGTTCCCGCGGAGGGAGGGTCTGCATCGGCGACCGAGGAGTTTCCGATTTCTTTTTCCGAATCGGTTAGGGTAGGAATGATCTCATCATCTTCGGGAATTACGGAAACGACATTAGAGGTGAAGACTCTCTCTCTTCACTTCTTTCCGGATGAACTGGAACTCCATTGTTCATCATTTAAGAGATCAGGATGTACCCATAATATCTCCCCCCTATCAGTTTCAAAGGGGAATAGTCCTTTCTTTTGCTGTTGGTGTGGATCAAAATTTACAACTTGCATCGTGCCTTTATGGATGGGCTGCACTCCATCTTGAACTGTTGACTCTATCCAGTGGGGCGCTTTGTCGAACTTGACGGTCACCATGTTAGCAGTCACCTTCTTCTGGTGCTCTTAAAGCTTGATGACATTAGCGTTCACTAAGGCTTGAATTTTATCTTTAAGGATGTAGCAGTTTTGGGTGGGATGGTTAATGATCCTATGGCAGACACAGTAGTTTGGATCATTAACATTCCCAGCTTCCTCTGGACGTTTAGACTCTGGCAAGTTCAGCATCTTCTTACTCATGAGGAGGTTGAAGATAGTCTTCGTGTGCACATCCTGAGGATGAAGTTTAGGGGAAGTCTTCGTGGATTGTGGCCCATCAATGACCATTGTCTCCTTTCCCTTATACCCTTGGGATCAGGACTTATAGTTGTTTTCACCACTTCACTTCGGTTTCTCCTCGCCTCCTTCTTCTTCAAGCCTTTGCGCAATTTCTTCAGCTTCTTCCGCTTGTAGGGCAAGATCTTTCCAAGTTGAGGACTTCACCGCCCCCATCCTGGCTAGAACGTTGGTCGATAAATTATATCGACAGGTGTCTACCAGGGTCTTCTCTGGCATCCCATGCGGGCACCTGAGAGAATCGTTCTGGAATCTTTTGATAAAGTCCCGGGCTGACTCTCCTTTCTTTTGTTTGGCAGCTAGAAGTGCCTGCATTGATACCTCTATATTATCTTCATAGAATCTAGTGAGAAAGGCCTTCTCCATGTCGCTTCAGGAATTGATGGTTCCCGGCTCTAATCTCCTAAACCATTCAAAAGCTAGCCCGGTTAAGGTACTAACAGATACTCTTGTAATAATAGGGTCATTTTCAGATAAATGCCCTATCTGCGACTTAAAATAGTAGAGGTGTTGGTTTGGCGATCCTCTATCATCAAAAGACTTGAGCTTCAATGGTTTGTAGCTTTCTGGGAACGACACTGTTTCCCACTCCATGGGATATGGCCTTACTACGCCCAATTCTTGTAGGTCACTTTTATGCATGAGGGCGTTTAGCTGGTTTTGGAAGCTCTCCATCTAGACAGTATTTGCATTTCCTTCCTGGTGCGTGGAGCGGTTGTCTTCATTTTTATGATGTTCTTATTCTTCTCGACTGTTGTGAGAACCATGACTTTCTTCTTCGGTCTTCTTTCCTGTATTCTTCAGTTTAGTTTTTTTTCTAACTCCATCGGAACATGTAGCATATCTTTAACCTCACTGATGGCGTTCTGTTACTGCTGGATATGCCTATCTTGTTCCTCCATTCTCCGTATGAACTCTTCTAGGACGTTGTTCTGCGTCATATATGCAGAGGTGGAGTCTTCTAAGAATGAATCAGACGTCTGTGATTCAGCCATAACAGACTTGGCTATATCCTCTTCATAAGATGAGATCCCCGCTATCTGTCTATAATTCAGAGGGATCGCCACCCCACTTCTGAGTCGAGTGCGCCGAAAAACTCCTCGCTCTTCGTTGGATGGGTCCTTCGAATTTGAAGAAAGTTATGGGTCAGAGGCTTCTTCTTCGGTGGTTTTCTTTGCCTTCTTTTTCTTCTTCTTTTCTCCAACGTTTATCATGTTGGAGGTCATCGCGGGGTATTCCGGCTCAGAAAACTTGAGCCCGCGTCATCTCCTTTTTGCCGATTGAGACGACGATATTGATGGAGACTACAATCGACCAAACACCGAGGATCGGGCATGAGTTGAGCAATGACAGTGAGACAGTACTGCATTGATCAGTCATTCACAGTGGCATTGAGATACAGGGGATTCTTCTTTTCTTCTGTTTAGAAGTTCCCTAAGATCTCTTGCACCGGAATCTTTTGTGGTAGGCTCATTTGTGAGAGATAGCCCGCGGATAGACATACACCTTCTGCGAATTTGAGGTTCGCGAGTTTCTTCAGACTTTCCCCTCGGGACGCGAATGTATGCTCCGCGTTGATAATGGGCAACTTTGATGGGTTCACTCCTCTTCCTGTAGGGAACGTGAGCGAACTCGTCTGCCTTTTGATCAACCATGCACTTAGGCTTCCATATTTGGATCATGGGTTTCTGCCGAGATGAGTTGGCAGTTTCTTTTTGTTGCGCGTCCCTGTGAAGGGCACGAACTTTACTTCTCCTTAGGTTCCTCCTCATTGTACGAGTGAGAGGAACCTCCTTCTCTGCATGACAGCTTTGCAGAGCGGATGGAGGTCACTTCCCCTTGTTGAAGCGGGGACTTTTGTCCACTTTGTTTGAGAGATTAAGAGTCTTTGCCGGAACCGGCAGGACGCCTGTTGTTGAGGAAGGGGATCTCGGACTATCTTGGCCCGTTGATTCCCTCAACTGAGTTATTGTCATCTCCTTGGGAATTGACCCCTTGGAGATTTTATAGTATCCCCTTAGGGAAGTAGGGCTCTTGGAGCCTGAAAAAAGAAATTCTTCATACCTTTGCTGGTCGACGGAAATGGTGAGCGAGTCGACCATACTACCAACTGAAATGTGTCGGATTGAGCTACCACCAAGTCACCGGAGGTGATGTTAGTCCCCAGCGGAGTCGTCAATTTTCTGTTCGCCATGAAAATTGCACGCTCTTTATATTGAAGTATTTTCAATAAGAGATTACAATCTAACGGTTTCCCATTTACAGAAGATGAGGAAGATAGCTTTTCCTCTTTATTTAAGGCTGGGTTTCTAGGTAGCTATGGAGGACGATCCTGCTCTCCGTTGACATTCCGTACAACTCCGTTGACACTCCGTACAATATCTCTCAGTTGGCTAAAGGAAAGAAAAAAGGGCTCTTTTCTCTTGATCACAAGGGGTAAAATTTGGGAGAAGACGTCCGTCTCTGTCTCTTTGCTCTGTGTGTTCTCTTCCTGTGTATCTCTTTCGCTTCCCGCCTTTTATAGGGGTCTTGGAGTAACGTCCCGCCATATTTTGCTCGACCGTTAGCTCTCACTTTTCTTCAGCCGCAGAAAATTCCAAAGGAAAATAAAGGAGCTCCCACCTTTTTATTTTTCTTCAGCCGAACCCCTCTGCCAAAACAAAACAGCAGCTCCCTACTATTAATTCCTTTGGCCTCAACAAATTAATAGCAGCCACCACCTCAATTCTTCCCCTCAGCAAAAAATTAAGAGCAGCCTCCTTTGTTTGTTGCTACAGCCGCCACAAACAAATTTTTTTTTCTTTTCTTTTGGCCAATCCAAACCCTAACCACACAACCCCATATTTATATTATATCATAACGGGTTTGGGGTGGTTTTGGACCTGTTTCAGTGGACCGAAACCCGTTACGGCAATAGAACTCTATTAGCAACAATCTCTCTCTTGGAAACCTATTGCAAAAAATTGTAATCTCTATACATGATAATCCTAGTGTCCAAAACTTTTATCTTGATCGTTCAAAGTCCCAATTTCAGCATTCAACACAAATGCACCAAAATTGAGCAATAGCTCAACTTTTTCCCATCAACCGTTTTATTAACATATCTGCAGGATTCTTACTACTCTCAATCTTCTCCAACTTCAATTAGCCATCCTCTAATAATAATCTAATAAAATGATATCTCAAGTGAATATGTTTAGTCCGTGAATAATACACCGAGTTTTTATAAAGAAGAATGGCACTCTGACTGTCACGAATAACCTACAATTCACTCCATCAAAATCCAACTCACTCATCAATCACTGCAACCAAATAAACTCCTTACTTACTTCTGCAGCTGCAACATACTCAGTTTCTATCGAAAATAAAATAACAATTGATTGAAATCTTGAAACTCAGCTTACCGTTGTCCCTTCTACAGTAAAAACATAATCTGTGGTGCTCCTGCCATTGTCTCTATCACCCGCATGGTCCAAATCCACAAAACCTTGCACATCAATGTTATCACCCCCAAAACATAAACAACATTTTGAAGTACCTTTCAAATACCTGAAAATACACTTCACTGCTTACCAATGTTCCTTCCCAGGGTTCTACTTACTACTCTCACTGCATGTACAATATCTGGTCTTGTACTCACCATTCCATACATGAGACTCCCAATGGCCGATGAATAAGGCACATTCTCCATGTGTCTCGTCCCCTCATCTGTCTTAGTATCTTACTCTTTTGACAGTTTAAACTGACCACTAAGAGCTGTAGTTACCGATTTTGCATTCTCCATATTGAATCTCTCTAACACCTTCTTGATGTACCCCTCCTGAGATAATCATAATTTCTTACTTTTCTTATTACTGGTAATTTGTATTCCAAGAAGTTCGCCTCACCCATGTCCTTCATAGAGAATCTCCCTGCCAACTTGCTTTTCAGATCATTGATTTTCTTCATGCATGTATCTATCACAAGCATATTATCTACATACAAAGTAAGTATAATAAAGTTATCCTCTTTAAATTTTTGTAAATATACACAATAATCTGAATTGTATCTGGCAAAATCTGAATCCAACATAAACTTGTCGAACTTCAAGTACCATTGTCTCGGCGCTTGTTTCAACCCATACAAATTTCTTTCAGTTAACATACCCAATTCTTCTTTCCTTTAATTTCATATCCCTCCGGTTGTTCTATATATATTTCCTCCTCCAAATCACCATGAAGGAAAGCAGTCTTTACATCGAGCTACTCTAAATACAATCCTTTCAAAACCACAATACTCAGTATTGTTCTGATATAAGTCATCTTGACAACAGGTGCAAATATTTTATTGAAATCAATACTTTTTCTCTGACCATATCCCTTCATCACAAGTCTAGCCTTGAACCTTTGTGTCCCTCCTGCCTCATGTTTTATCCTGTATGCCCACTTGTTATGCAATATTTTCATCTTTTTCGGTTGCTTCACCAATTTTCATGTGTGATTCTCCTCCAAAGAAGACATCTCATCACGCATGGTTTGTGATGAATATCATATATTGTATTTTTCCTCTCATACTTTATCTGTTTTTGTATATAAATAAATACTACTTGGGTATTTTTAGTGTCTTTTGCAGGTAATCCAAATTATACAAGGAAAAGGCATGAAACTAGAGTTGGACTAGGAAATCAAACGCCGAAAAGTTTCTAAAGCGGGCGAGACTACAACATCAAAGTACTTCAGGAAGTAAAAGTCAAATACAGTACATTAAATCAAGTCTACAGGACAAGAGACTCACTTGAAAGAAATTACAGAGCCAAACTCCAAAATTGAGCCGCTAAATAGCGGTTTAAGCCGCCAATTAGCGGTCATACAGTCTCTGTTTAAACGAATATATTTTACATGGGCTTATTTGTAATTTTATAGTTTTGAGGTCCTGCTAGGAATAGGGTTTGATTTCGGAAGCCTATTTATTGGCCAACCCTTGTATTTTGATGAGATTCTGGACGCTGGAATTATTTTTGTATTGCGATTTTGCTGTTCAATAAAGTTGGGATTTTTACTGAAGGTTGACGGCACAACACCGTGATCTGAGGTAACCTATTGCTCTTGATATTCTTATTTTCGTTCTGCATAAATTTTACTGCTTTCTAGATTAGGGTTTACCGCTTTCTAGATTAGGGTTTATCGTTTTATGAATAAAAATTTGATCTTGCTTAGTAAAAATCATGAGTAGCTAATTAGATCAGCTCTAGGATGTAGATGAAGCTAAGATACACCATGTAATTATTTTCTAATATTTTTCTTCTTAAATAAAATTAATAAAGTCATGATTTCTCGAATGAAAGATTAAAATACAAGGACCCGAAGTTTAAAACTTTGATAGGTTATACTTGAATTAGGATTCTTGATAATCTATGCTTAGTTAGGGATTGGAGTTGCTGATTTTGTCTTTTTATTTGAATTATCTAAAAGAATTAGTTTATTTTTATAAGAAGTAGTATCTTTTGATGAGCTATACTTGTACAACACTTGATAGCTCATGCTTAGGGCACTTTAAGTAAAAATTAAACTAAAAAGATTGAATTTTTATGATAGAAGAAAATAGGAGAAGTAAAAATATGGCTGGAAATTAGTGGATTATATATCCTAGGCTACTTAGAGTAATCCGACCTCAATCTAGAACCTTTGGTTAGTCCGTTGAACGATAGAGAAAGTAAGAACGCAGAAACACCTTAGATCCTTGTGAGACGACCTGTACAGCGCTACAACGATACTGTGCGCTTGCAGTAAATATAACACATCAAGTTTTTGGCGCCGTTGCCGGGGATCGACGGTGTTTTTCTTGCTTTTTCTGACGTTTTAAGGGATTAACAGTGTGTGTTGAGTTTTCTGGGACGAGAAAGTACATATACAGGAAATTAAACAGGACTATATAATTGTTTAGAGTGTACTGAAAAAAATACAGAAGCTAATTCTCTACCTGGACCGCTAATTAGCGGTATTTACCGCTATTTAGCGGTACTTTAGTAAGTAAGTCCACGAAACTTTCCTGATATCTGTATTTTATCTCTCTGGTGTTGTAAAAAAAATACAAAAAAAAAAAAACCAAGGTTAGAAATATTAAGAATCACATTTTTATTTGATCATATCTCTTCCACCGTTTTATCTCCACCACACCCCAATTCTTGCATTAGTTTAGGAATTTCACGCATACACTCACGGTCGCTGGTTCATGCCACACTGGACCCGTGATCAATTTGGTCAACTTGTGAGATCAGATTTGTTCATGGGAGCCAAGATGGACCAACCGATCCCGATCCTTCAGGATCGATGTTACCCGTTGCGTACATCATTACCATCATGCATCAAACTTCCACACGTAGCGGGTAATCACTATGAATTAAAACCGCAGTACATTAGTATGCTTCCCAAATTTACTGGTTCTGATTCAGAAGATGCATATCTCTTTGTCAGTGAATTTCAAGAAGTATGCGTAATAATAAAACTGCAAAACTTATCGGAGGACGCAGTTAAGCTCCGCTTCATCCCTTTTGCACTTAAGGATAATGCCAAGAAGTGGTTGTACAGTATGCCTTCTGATTCAATCACTACTTGGGATGAATTCGTTACAGTGTTTCTCAAGAAATATTATCCCACGCACAAGACGGCGAAAATCAGAAATCAAATTAATCAATTCCGTCAAGTGTCGGGAGAACCTTTCTGGAAATACTTAGAACGGTTCAAGGATTTATTGGCTCAGTGCCCCCACCATGCGATAGAAAAGTGGCGGTTGTGTCAAATCCTATACGAAGGACTTGATTACACATTCAAAACTCTTCTGGAATCCATGTGTCAAGGGGAGTTTATGAAGAAAAACGAGGATGAAGCATGGGACTTTCTTGAGCACTTATCATGGAAGACTATGCAGTGGGAGAGTTCCACTGAGAAGCCCAGTATATCAACTTCTGCTCATAAGAGTGGGATCCACAGCGTCGACAGCTCTATAGCTGCTGAAGCAAAGATCGCAGCCCTTATGAGAAGAATTGAGGCACTGGAGACTCCTAGTGCTCAGTCTCCACCAGTGGGTCAAGTGAATCAACTCCAAAGTCCCACATGCTTTAATTGCGGAACTCCCAATCACGTTATGGAGGAGTGTCCATTGTTAATGAATTCCATGGGTCGCACACTTGAGCAGGCTAATGCCTTATATCAATAACCCATGAACAATCCTTACGCTCCTACATACAATCCTAGCTGGAGAAATCATCCAAATCTATCATGGGGTCAAGGGCAATATCAGGGGGGCCCTAACCCTAACATGCAACCTCCAGCCACTGGTCAGTTTTCAAAACCAAATATGGGTACTTATCAACACCCAAATATTTCAAACCATGGGAACAACCAGAATAGACCACCTGTACAAAACCATTCTTATCCACAACAGGGGTCTAATAATGAACAAGAAAAGCGACTTCAGTCACTTGAGAAGCACGTTGAAAATCTTCTCAAGTCTCAGTCCAACCTTGACACATACATGCAGAATCTTATGAAAGTGTCAACTGATTTTATTCAAAGAACAGATCAGCACCTGCTCGTGAACTCTCAGTCTATTAAGAATGTAGAGCAGCAGGTTGGACAACTAGTTAATCAAATGAGTGAACGTGGCAAGGGCACTTTTCCAAGTCAACCCATGACAAATCCTAACGCCAGTTCCTCAAACTCCAATCAGTCGCATGTCCACCAATGCAATGCCATTCACACTGTTTGCCCGAAAATTGAACCTTTGATTCCATTGCAAAATTGATGAATTACAATAGGAATTTAGATTACAAAATTTCGAAGAATTACAAGAACGGGAATATTGGTGGATTCCCTTTTTTGAGTGGGTACGGGTGGCGGTGGAGTCTTGTTGCTGCCTCCGTTGACTATCCAACTTGAAAGGGGATCTGTGAAGAAAACCTGCTCCTTCTGATCTCTCTCAACCCTCTGTGAAGAATCGCTCTGCCGGCCCCCCAGAAAAGTCCCCCCTCTCCCGTTAAATTCATGTATTTTATAAACCGAAGAAGCTCGAAATCCGGCTCAATTCTCTCCAGAAAAAGCGGATCACGGGATATCAGGAAAATAAAATAGGAAATAAAACAACGGAAAACAACGAAAAACAACCCGCGGGTGGCAACCCGCGGGGGCTCCCGCGGGTTGCAACCGGCGGGAATTCTCCCGCGGGTTGCTTCCCGCGGGCCCGCGGGTTGCATCCCGCGGGTGCACCCGCGGGTGTGCCCACTTAGCAAAATTAGGGTTTTTTTTTTATTTAATTATTTTTAGTGTCTACATAACCCCCTCCAAAGTTTTTGAAGTTCTGTATTGAACCGTACTGAATTTTGAAATACTTTGGATTTTTTAATTTTGGTTATAGACTTTTTTAAAAGATTTGGTCGATAGGGATAACTGTTAATATATTTATTTATTCCATAACAAGCAGATGTATGATTTTAACGTACTCATTAGAGGACAAGCAGAGGTATAATGTTAACGTGCTTATTTTAGGTCAAGCAGAGGTATAATATTAACGTGCTTATTTTAATCCTAACCGTTCAGTGACATCTAGTATGACGAATCAGGAAAAGACAGAGGTGACATTAAACGTGTCTTGGAGCTTAACCTATTCAGAGGATCTGGTCGTGATAGGGACAAGCTGACTAAACAGAGGTGACGGTTAACGTATTTAGTTTTGGAATCGGACCATCAGAGGTAACTGTTAACTTGATAGGGAGATGATTTTCGTCAGAGGTGATTTTCAACTTAACGATATCAAAAGCACGTTCATCAGAGGTTGTAATGTTGGACTTGATGAAGTGTGAATTTTCTTTTCTGTCAGAGGTGAAATCTTAACATGACAGGGGATCGATTTAATTAGGATTTTATCTCTTTTGATTTTGAATTATGATGTCAGAGGTATGATTTTAACTTAACAAATATTTTGGAGTGTCGCTTGCTCTGTTGGAGCAAAATGACAAGAAAAGTTTGGCTGTCAGAGGTGAAATCTTAACATGACAGGAGATTTATCTGATCAGGATTTTTAGCAAACCCCCAGCTATCAACGGGTTTGATTTTGCCTTTACCAACTACTGTTTGAGTCGGGCTAGCCATGCTATTATCCTCAGCATAGTGAGTTGTCGAGGGTTTCGTTTGGGTTTAAATACCAAACTTTTCCTCTTCCCTTTGCCTTAGCAGCTTAGGGCAGTGATGTATTCATATATTCGGATAAGAATACTGTAGTGACAGATTTGTCGTGGGATTTTTAGCAAACTCCCAGCTATCAACGGGTTTGATTTTGCCTTTACCATCTACCGTTTGAGTTGGGCTAGCCATACTATTATCCTCAGCATAGTGAGTTGTCGAGGGTTTCGTTTGGGTTTAAATACCAAACTTTTCCTCTTCCCTTTGCCTTAGCGGCGTCAGGCAATTCATACTTTTACCCCCAGTATGGTGGGGTTGACGAGAAATTTATTCTCTTCCCGTAGCCTTAGCGGCG
Organism: Dracaena cambodiana; assembly: GCA_036321105.1. Lineage (NCBI taxonomy): Eukaryota > Viridiplantae > Streptophyta > Magnoliopsida > Asparagales > Asparagaceae > Dracaena > Dracaena cambodiana. Next base: position 32,948,901 of record JAYEPQ010000013.1, read on the forward strand.
TTGGGCGGTTCATACTTTTTACCCCCAGCATGGTGGGGTTGGCGAGAAATTTATTCTCTTCCCGTAGCCTTGTCGGCGTTGGGTGATTCATACTTATTACCCCCTGCATGGTGGGGTTGGCGAGAAATTTATTCTCTTCCCGTAGCCTTGTCGGCGTTGGGTGATTCATACTTATTACCCCCAGTATGGTGGGGTTGGCGAGAAATCTATTCTCTTCCCGTAGCTTTAGCGGCATTGGGCAATTCATACTTTTTACCCCCAGTATGGTGGGGTTGGTGAGAAATTTATTCTCTCCCCGTAGCCTTGTCGGCGTTGGGTAATTCATACTTATTACCCCCAGTATGGTGGGGTTGACGAGAAACTTATTCTCTTCCCGTAACCTTAGCGGCGTTGGGTAAATTTTTTTTTTTTTTTTAATGGGGGTTTAAATTAACCGTCCTGAGCTCGTCTTGGAAATTGTTGTGAGCCCAAGTAGTACATTTAGACCACGCACATTAAATGTGTCGGAGTTAGCTCTAACTCCTTTTTTGTTCAGCTTTGAGCTGAACTGCTCCAGCGTCAATCAACGCTTGAATTTTATCTTTTAAGATAAAACAATTTTTTGCGGGGTGACCTACAATCCGATGGTACAGGCAGTAGTTCGGATCGTTAGTTTTCCCTACTTCTTCAGGTCTCTTGCTCTCCGGCAATTTAAGCATCTTGCGTTTGGTGAGCAGATTGAACATAGTAGCAGTATGTTCATTCTTGAACGAATACTGCTTTTGAAGTCTGGGCGACTTTGCTGTGTTGCTTGTAGTTGGCCATGGTTTCTGCTTCAGTGTACTTTCTACCGCCATTGCCGTTATGTCTTTCCCTTTTGAACGGGAAAAATGGAATGGAGATTCGTTTGCACCGTCTCCGGTTGCAGACTGTTGCATTTCGAGACGTCGAAGTATTTCTTCGGCCTGTTCGCCCTGCTTAAGCAGATCCTTCCATGACTTGGATTCGACCGAACCCATCTTGTCTAAAATATCGGTCAACAAGTTATGTCTGCAGGTTTCCACAAGCGTATCCTGCGTCATGCCATGTGGGCATCGAACGGAAAGTTCTCGGAACCGCTCGACATAAGTTTTGACCGTTTCGCCTTCTTCTTACTTCGCTGCTAGCAAAGATAATATGGAGACTTCTGTATCATCTTCAAAGAATCGGGCTAGGAACTCACGTTCTACATCAGCCCAAGATTTAATTGTTCCCTGGGGAAGTTGCATAAACCAGGTAAATGCGGGCCCCCGTAAAGTGCTCGCAAATATCCTAGTCATAGTTGGATCATTCCCCATGAGATGTCCTGTCTGTGAGAGGAAATAGAAGATGTGTTGCTGCGGTGAACTTTTACCGTCGAATGATTGAAGATTCAACGGTTTATATTTTGCATGATAGGGTACGGTCTCCCATTCTATGGGATATGGACGGACTACCCCCACCTCTTGTAGCTTTTTGCGATGAAGAAGAGCTTGTAATTGGTTCTCCATCTTCTCTATTTTCTCTGCGTGAGGATTGAGGATGACTTTCACTTCCTCTTCCTCTCTTGAATGAGGAGGCACTTCTTCATCTTCGTCTTCGCTGTCTTCATTTATTTGGACAGGCCGTTTTCCTTTCTGCCGACTAGAAATGGACGGCGATGATTGGTTCTTTCTAGTTTGAGCCAGCAACTCAATCAAAAGTTGTTTCATTTCTTCTATGGTCTCCTCGTGCTGTTCGAGACGTTTTTCTTGTCTCTCAAGCCTTTCAGAGACTTCTTCTAGAAGCGCGCCCTCTGGTTCGATAGAAACTCCTTTTGATCCTGGAGTGATTTCCTTATCCGAAGGGTTGTTTCCGACCACCTTTTTACCTTTATTAACCATATTTGATGAGGCAGCAGGTAGATCGGTCCCAGAGTATGCCTTTTTCACCGTCCGTATTCTTTTAGGTTCGGTGATCCGCTCAAAAACGGATTGTCTCGGATGGCACTCGCAGTTTGATAGAACAGTTGAGATTAACTGTTCGCATTGGCATTGAGGAGTATTCTGTGCAGAGTTTTTCTTCCAATTGAGGTATTCTCTCAAGTCTTGAGATATCTTCTCCTCTCTATTTGCATCTTGACGTATTTTGCGTCTCAAATTTGGTTCATAATACTGGAGAGTTTGTAATATTTCTGGGCTGAGCTCTTTTCCAGCATTAGATTGTTCTCCAACCCTTCTGCGGATTCTTCTGGAGTGTGTGCTGGCCTGCGCAGTTGTGCGGGCCTCGCACGCATCTGACTTGTTCTTCGGGATCTGGAGGATTCTATCATGAATATGTTCATCCGAAGAGAAATTTGAAGACCTATCCTCAGGTGAGTTCATGAGCACATCCTTATATTTGTTTGTAGAGGAACGGGATGGTACACCTGAGAGAGTAGCCAAAAAGTTAGATGTGCGCTGTGTGCTCACTGCGCGTGTGCCCGAATAGACACCAGAACCAACCCTTGATTTTTCCTGCGGAGTGCAACCCACGGGTTGCAACTTGCGGTGTGCAACCCGCGGTTCCACGGGTTGCAACTTGCGGTGTGCAACCCACGGTTGGAACCGCGGGTTTGCACCCGCGGTTGCAACCGCGGCGTTGCACCGCGGGGTGCAACCCGCGGTTGGAACCGCGGGTTTCCACCCGCGGTTGCAACCGCGGGGTTGCCCCCGCGGGGTGCAACCCGCGGTTGGAACCGCGGGTTTCCACCCGCGGTTGCAACCTCGGGGTTGCCCCCGTGCGGTGCAACCCGCACTTCTGCCTGCGGTTTTTCATTTTTGGAATCTTGGGCTGGATTTTCCGACTGTAATTTTCCAGAGGCGCTGTTCATGCGGGCCCGTTGGATTTTGCGCCTCAAGTTTCTTTTCTGAGAGCGGGTGAGAGTTTGATTCAACTTAGGAGTGGGCGATGACGCCTCAAGTTTTCTGACAGAGTCAGTTTTAGCGGGCGATGACGCCTCATAAGTTCTAATAGGCGATGACGCCTTCTTCTTTTCGGTGGGCGATGACGCCTCACCTTTGCTCATCATAGCCCGGCGATGACGCCTGGGCTCCGAGTCAGAGGAAGAGATAAACTCTTCGTATTTTTGCTGATCAACCTCTACGATCAGCGTTTCGACAACAGATCCGATGGGTATCAAGTCGGACTGCGCCACGACGTTCTCTGTAGTGAACAGAGAGGCTCCCACTGTGGTCGCCAGTTCTTGTTTGCCCGAAAATTGAACCTTTGATTCCATTGCAAAATTGATGAATTACAATAGGAATTTAGATTACAAAAATTCCGAAGAATTACAAGAACGGGAATATTGGTGGATTCCCTTTTTTGAGTGGGTACGGGTGGCGGTGGAGTCTTGTTGCTGCCTCCGTTGACTATCCAACTTGGAAGGGGATCTGTGAAGAAAACCTGCTCCTTCTGATCTCTCTCAACCCTCTGTGAAGAATCGCTCTGCCGGCCCCCCAGAAAAGTCTCCCCTCTCCCGTTAAATTCATGTATTTTATAAACCGAAGAAGCTCGAAATCCGGCTCAATTCTCTCCTGAAAAAGCGGATCACGGGATATCAGGAAAATAAAATAGGAAATAAAACAACGAAAAACAACCCGCGGGTGGCAACCCGCGGGATCGCCCCCGCGGGTTGCCACCCGCGGGAATCATCCTCCCGCGGGTGGCAACCCGCGGGATCGCCCCCGCGGGTTGCAACCCGCGGGAATTCTCCCACGGGTTGCTTCCCGCGGGGGCTCCCGCGGAGCACCCGCGGGTTGCATCCCGCGGGTGCACCCGCGGGTGTGCCCACTTAGCAAAATTAGGGTTTTTTTTTATTTTTTATTTATTTAATTATTTTTAGTGTCTACACACACGCTTAGATCTGGCAAGCAAGTGGATAATAGTGTAGCTGTGCCCCCTGATCCCACTCCTACTATCTCGCAGGCTACATCATCTCTTCCACCCGTTTCTCCACAATCATATCCATCACCTCCATCACCGTCACGTACTCATTTGGAAGAACATGTTCTTGAGCCGAAAGCACCATATCCAAATCGGCTTAGGAAGCCTTCACCGCAAGTAGAAAAGATTCTTGAAACATTTCAGCAAGTGAAGGTTAATATTCCACTCCTTGACATGATACAACAGGTTCCTACTTATGCTAAGTTCCTCAAGGATTTGTGCAGTAAGAAACGAGCAAGAAATATTCCTAAGAAAGTTTTTCTTGCTGCAAATATATCACATATCCTCTCTAACTCCTTGCCTATCAAGTACAAAGATCCAGGTTCCCCTACAATCTCATGCACCATTGGGAACACTACATTTGATAGGGCGTTGCTTGATTTAGGGGCAAGTGTCAATTTGCTTCCTTACACTGTTTATCAGCAACTAGGGTTAGGAAAACTTCAACCTACCAAGGTCACATTACAGCTAGCTGATCGTTCAATTAAGAGACCACTTGGTATGGTTGAAGATGTGCTCATTAAGGTTGGCGAGTTTATTTTTCCTGTAGACTTTATTGTTTTAGAAACTGAGCCAATCTCCAATCCACGGAATCAAATTCCCATTATCTTGGGTAGACCATTCCTTGCAACATCAAATGCATTGATTGATTGTAGGAGTAGTCTCATGAAGTTATCGTTTGGAAATATGACTGTGGCATTGAACATATTTAATATGGATGAGCACGCAACGAGCTCTCTCATTGAGGTCAATATGATTCATAGTTTGCACTCTCATTCGACCTCTTCTACTGATGATAAACCTTCATTTGAGCAAATGTTCAAAGATGAGCTCATACTATTAGAAGAATTGACACATACTGATTTTATATATGATGATACTTGTGCAAGTGTGCCATTGAATTATGAGCAAACTTTTGAGGATTTGTTTGCAGAGGAGCTCGCATTACTTCATGAGTTAGAAGAGCCACCACCACATTCATTTAATCATATTAAACTCTTCTCACCTCATGATATTTCTACATGTATGCTTGTTGCTAACGATGATTGGCAGGTTTATAATAAAGAATTCTTTAACCCAATTGTTAATGCTTACATGTGGACAAAGAAAAAGCGAGGACGACATAAGAAGCAGACAGGTAATCTCGTGACTTGTAAGAGATTGATGAAATATAATAATGCACCCACTTCACGTTTAAAACGCACACACTATGAAAGTGGGAAGCGATCGAGAGGTCGTAACCGCTTTTCATGCGTTAATAGGGTGATGATATTGAGATCGTAACTTTTACGACTCTCATTATTTGTATAGTATTTGTATAATAGTTTTCACATTTTGTTTTACCACACTTGGTTTGTGTATGAGGGCATACACAAGTTTAGGTGTGGGGGAGTAGTTTTTAGGAGATTTTTATTTTTAGGACTTTATTTTATTTTTTATTTTTTTTATTTTTAGTATTTTGGGTTTCTTTATTTTACACTTTGGGTAGTTATTAGGGTAACTAATTTAAAAAATTTTAAAAAAAAATGAAAAAAAAAATTTAAAAAGAAAAATTATTTTTTTCATCAATAGACCAAACTAATTACAGATAAATGGATAAATTTAGATTTGAAATTGGACAGGAGAGTAGATTGGATGATACACTTTGAAATTTATGAAAACGATCAAAATCTGAAAAATAAATATTGCTAACAGTAGTTTTGAGGTAAGTATACATCTATTTTTCACTTCACAATAGTTTATTAGGTTAAGGACAAAGATGATAACGATTGAGTAAGTTTTCTCTCTCTAAAAAAAATAGAAAAAAAAAATGAAAAAAACAAGATGAGAATAAAATAATGGGGTGAGCCTGGTATTAAGGCAATAGCCTCGAGAGTGATAAAATAATGGGGTGCGCCTGGTATTAAGGCAATAGCCTCAAGAGTGAAAAAAGAGTATGATCCAAGTAATCAGATACTTTGCGCCTAAGTAAGCGTGAATATTCGCATGAAAGGTGAAATATTCTTAAAAAAAAAAAAAGAAAGAAAAAAAAAGGAAAAAAATGTTATGAGAGAGGAGATGAATCATGAGTTAGAGTTCGAGTCCAAAACCGAAGTAGACTATCACACGTGTACGTAGATGTATAGGAGCCAATGGATTATATGTTAGTGAGTATTGAACGATAGGATTTAAATTTTTGATTAAAATGATAAGTGTATCTGATATGACGCTCAATTTGAAAATTGATAATCTAGATGCGTTCTTGAGTTTGTATATTAGTGAGATTAATTGATGAAAACATGATAATAAAAAAAAAAAGATTCTTCTTTCTTTTGTATAAAATTTTTATTTTTCTTGATTTTTTGTTATTCTTATTTTTCATTTCTTTATTCCTTAATCTATCTTCTTCATGAATTTTGTGGGTATATTCACTGCAAACCCTCACGAGACAACACTCGTCCACTAGGGTGACCTAGGGGTTTAAAGGCTTATTGCACGTGCTAAGTGTAATCGCGATTCCTGCGAAAGTGAGTTAGGATTTTTGTTTTTCTTTTTAGGTTTAGGTTTTGCTCGAGGACTAGCAAAAGATAGGTGTGGGGGTGTGATGAATATCATATATTGTATTTTTCCTCTCATACTTTATCTGTTTTTGTATATAAATAAATGTTACTTGGGTATTTTTAGTGTCTTTTGCAGGTAATCCAAATTATACAAGGAAAAGGCATGAAACTAGAGTTGGACTAGGAAATCAAACGCTGAAAAATTTCTAAAGCGGGCGAGACTACAACATCAAAGTACTTCAGGAAGTAAAAGTCAAATACAGTACATTAAATCAAGTCTACAGGACAAGAGACTCACTTAAAAGAAATTACAGAGCCAAACTCCAAAATTGAGCCGCTAAATAGCGGTTTAATCCGCCAATTAGCGGTCATACAGTCTCTGTTTAAACGAATATTTTTTACATGGGCTTATTTGTAATTTTATAGTTTTTAGGTCCTGCTAAGAATAGGTTTTGATTTCGGAAACCTATTTATTGGCCAACCCTTGTATTTTGATGAGATTCTGGACGCTGGAATTATTTTTGTATTGCGATTTTGCTGTTCAATAAAGTTGGGATTTTTACTGAAGGTTGACGGAACAACACCGTGATCTGAGGTAACCCATTGCTCTTGATATTCTTATTTTCGTTCTGCATAAATTTTACTGCTTTCTAGATTAGGGTTTACCACTTTCTAGATTAGGGTTTATCGTTTTATGAATAAAAATTTGATCTTGCTTAGTAAAAATTATGAGTAGCTAATTAGATCAGCTCTAGGATGTAGATGAAGCTAAGATCCACCATGTAATTATTTTCTAATATTTTTCTTCTTAAATAAAATTAATAAAGTCATGATTTCTCGAATGAAAGATTAAAATACAAGGACCCGAAGTTTAAAACTTTGATAGGTTATACTTGAATTAGGATTCTTGATAATATATGCTTAGTTAGGGATTGGGGTTGCTGGTTTTGTCTTTTTATTTGAATTATCTAAAAGAATTAGTTTATTTTTATAAGAAGTAGCATTTTTTGATGAGCTATACTTGTACAACACTTGATAGCTCATGCTTAGGGCACTTTAAGTAAAAATTAAACTAAAAAGATTGAATTTTTATGATAGAAGAAAATAGGAGAAGTAAAAATATGACTGGAAATTAGTGGATTCTATATCCTAGGCTACTTAGAGTAATCCGACCTCAATCTAGAACCTTTGGTTAGTCCGTTGAACGATAGAGAAAGTAAGAACGCAGAAACACCTTAGATCCTTATGAGACGACCTGTACAGCGCTACAACGATACTGTGCGCTTGCAGTAAATATAACACATCAGTTTGCTCCCACTTAAGATGAAATTTATCCTGCATAGCCTCTTGGTAATTCTCTATTTCACCTGCATCAGTATACAAAACATTATATAAAGGAAAACAAAGTTTTTGGATTGGTTTCCTTATCCTCGTGCTTCTCCTCAAAATGGAAATACTCTCTGATGAAGTACTTGAACTATTTATTTCAGTCAGTGGCTCTCTCTCCTGTTTGGTCTCATCTGAAACTTGTGTATTCTCAGGTTTAGCAATTTCTTCCCCTTCAGATCTAGATATTTCTTCCTTTCTTTTATCAATGGAATCCATCCCATCCTGTGGGTCATCCAGCTCCAAATGCTCTTTCTCAACTGTTTTCTCACTCTTACTCTCCATTTGGTCTTTATACATACAGCTCTCATTGAATACCACATCTTTACTACGAATCACCTTGTTATGCTCATAATCGCACAAGCGATAACCATATTCGTCGCCACTGTATCCAATGAATGCACACTTCTGAGATTTAGAATCAAACTTCATTCTTATCTAATAATCTATATGTGCTATACAACCGAACACTTTTAAGAATGAATAATTCACAGTCTTACCAGACCACACCTCCTCTGGAATTCCTCCATCTAAAACACTAGCTCGACTTCTATTGATCAAATAGACTGTCATATCTATAGCGGCTCCCCAAAGTTACAAAGGCAAACCTACATGTAGTCTCATACTCCGAGCTCGCTGCAAAATGGTTCTATTCATCCTCTCAGCTATGCCATTTTGTTGCGGTATTTTCAGTACAGTCTTCACTCTTCTAATCTCATAGGTAGAGCAATAGTCATCGAACTCTATATTGTAAAATTCCCCACTATTGTCTGACAATAGACATTTTACTTTCAAACATGTTTCATTCTCAACAAGAACTTTCCATACCTTGAAGATCTTGAAGACATCATATTTCTGCTTAAGTGCAAACACCCATATTTTCCTACTTGCATCATCTATGAAAGTGGCAAAATAAGAATCATCTCCAAGAGACTTTGTCGAAGAAGGCCCCAATACATCTATATATACTAACTCCAATCTGTCGGTTTTCTTCCCATTGCCATCCTTTATAAAACTAACTCTTTTCTGCTTTCTAAATACACAGTTCTTACAGAAATCAAAATTAGTATCTTTCATATCTATCAACATACCTCTGGATTACAATACTCTCATGCCGTTCTCGCTCAAATGACCGAGCCTCTGATGCCATAAGGTAGCCTTCTCATTTTTCACGGTGGTCAAAAAAACAACGTGATCAACCGAGTTTAAGAGAAAATATAGAGTTCCCACTCTCTCACCCTTGACCACTATCATTACTCCTTTGCTGATCTTCCACTGTTTCCTCTCAAATGAGATTTGATAACCTTTATCATCCAGCTTGGTAACAGATATCAAATTCTTCTTCAAATCTGGTATGTACTTGACCTCTTGTAAAATCAACTTTCCACCATTGTGCAACTTCAACTGAGTTGTTCCCTTACCAACAATCTTACATTCCTGTCCATTACCAACAATCACATGCTCAAAATCACCTTGGACATAATTCTCAAACCATTCTCTGCAAGCAGTGCAATGGAACAAAGCCCTTGATCCATAAACCACAGATCTGACCTCGATTCTGTATGAGCAAATAAGCACAAGTCATCATACTCCTTACTTGAATTCACCACATATGCTCATTCCTTATTTTTGTTCGGACAATCTTTCTTCATATGACCCTCTGTCTTACATTTCCAACGCACTTTTTCTTGAACTTTTCCTTAAATTTTGATCTCCCTCATTACTTCGACTCCCTGCTTAAACTTCTACCTCTTTTCTTTCTGTCATTATCAACAGACAGAGCAGTACTTGTAGAAACTGTGTTCTCACTCATTCTCTTTTTCAACAATTCATCATTCATGATTGTACTCACAATATCATCAAATTTGAGAGCAGTTTTGGAAGTATTGCTGATGGCTATAACAATATTACTTCAACTATCCGGTAACGAACATATAAACATCAAAATTTTAATGTCATCAGTAAAGGCAAAATCTAATGATTCAAGTTGTGCCCATAATGTGTTAAATTCGTTCAAATGATTAATAACTGAACTATCAGAAGGCATTCTTAAGTTGAACAATTTTTTCATTAGAAACAGTCTATTTGAAGCAGACGGCTTCTCATAAAATTTAGCCAATACTGACATCAAAGCTGAAGTAGTTTTCTTCTTGGAGACATTGAACACAACCTGTTTTGTCAGGCACAATCGAATTTGCACCAAATCCCTCATGTCCAATAATTCCCACTCCTCATCTGTCATCTTTTCTGGCTTTTCTCCAAACGGTGATTGATGTAAATTCTTTTGATATAAATAATATTCCATCTGCAACTCCACCATTAGAAATCTGTCCCAACAAAATTTTCAATCTTTTCCTTTCTATCTTCCGCTATAACTCCCACTCAAAATCAACATCGATCTGAGCAAACTCTGACCCGAACCAGGACTCTGATACCAATTGTTAGCAAAAATAGCGGAATATTACTAATACAACAACCAGCGGAATCAAATAGTTAACCGAAGAGAAGAATAGCAGAGACAGAGAATGCGCAGATTTAACGTGGTTCGACAATATGCCTACATCCACGGGGACACGATTGAAAACTTTCACTATATCAAAAGAGAATTACAACTTTCTAGTTCTCAAGCACAAGAGAATTGGAAAAAAATTACACAAGAATTAGATCAAACCCTAATTTCTTATTACAGTGATTTTTCTTTTTGCTTCGACCGCCAAAAATTCCAAAGGAAAATAAAGGAGCCCCCACCTTTTTGTGTTTCTTCAGCTGAACCCCTCGGCCAAAATAAAACAGGAGCTCCCTACTATTAATTCCTTTGACCTCAACAAATTAATGGCAGCCACTACCTCAGTTCTTCCCCATGGCAAAAAATCAAGAGCAGCCTCCTTTTGTTTGCTGCTGCAGCTGCCACAAACAAATTTTTTTTCTTTTCTTTTGGCCAATCCAAACTCTAGCCACACAACCGCATATTTATATTATATCATAATGGGTTTGGACTGGTTTTGGACCCGTTTCGATAGATCGAAACCCGCTGCGGCAATAGGACTCCATTAGCAACACTTCCATCCAAATCAACTTGCTGAAAGAGCATTCTATCAACATATGTGTCATTGTTTCAGTTGCGGATCTACATAGAACTCATCTACCAGGTCCCTGCCAACCTCTTCACTGCAGATTATCCCAAATGAGGATTGCATTTTTATCAATAACCAAAGAAATTTTTTATTTTTAGTGGGCATTTTGCATTCCAAATATGCAGCGCCTATTTGGATCTTATCCCCCTATCATTAAGAAAATCATATATTGATTTGACTGAAAAGATTTTGGAGTTGTCCCATCTCCAAACCGGATAATCTTCATTGTCATTGATCTAGGTGTGCTGTAATATACTACGTATATTATGCCAACCCACTCTCGTGTCATTCCCTAACCTCCATCTCCCTTTACTCTCGAACTCTGCAATCGTATCCTGCTTTCTGAGACATGTTTCATAAGCTAGTGGGAACGATATTTTAAGGGGCATGATATCACACCAAATATCTTCCCAAAAAGCTATGGTATCGCCCTTTCCTACTCTATATGTGACCCCTTACCCAAACATCTCTTTGACACTTCTAATACCTCTCTAAAATTATGGAGTGTTGTGTATGTTTCTATCTTTGCCACTCCAAAATCTCTTTCGAGGACCGTATTTTTTCCATAGTAGGTTTTGCATCACTCCTCGAAGTTGAGATAATAATTTTCACCACCACTTAGTGATAAGTGCCAAATTGAAACTCTTGAGGTTCAAAACACCGAGCCCTCCATCCTTTTTTGCCTTACATACTTGATCTCAAACCACTAAGTGGAATTTCCTGTCATAGTCTATAAAGTTCCCTAAAAGAAATTGACTCCGTAATTTGTTAATCTTTTGTCTAACCCATCGCGGGACGACAAAGTAAGACATGAAGTATATCGGAATGGTAGAAAGCATTGCATTTAATAAGATCAATTTGCCACCCAAGGATAAGGCTCTCCCTATCCATCCATTCAGTCTCTTACTTATTATCTCAATAATTGGATCCCAATTCGATTTCCTAATCATACCTGTTTTGATTGGAATTCCCAACTATATGTTTGGAAATTTACTTTCCCTACATCCGAAAAACCCCACAATCAATTTACTTTCCCTACATCGAAAAGCCCCACAAAAAGAGATGCTGAGACCTTAGAAAAGATTTTAAGCACGCTATTCAATAGTGCAATCAGACGGTACTAGCAGATTGAAGCTGGGGAGTTATTCTTCAGTATGAGAGTTATGAATGAATAATTCAATCTATCCAATTGGGCTCCTAACTCTGCCAGTGTTATGCACTGCCTGTCCCAGGCCAGGATAAAGGAGGAGGGCTGTGGTAGGCCAGTGACAGTTAACGTAAAATATTGTCACATATTATGAAATGAGCCAAAATATGAATTTCGTTGGGGCGTTCCCTACTGAACGACGCGCTATATCGGAGCCCAGGTGTAGTGAAAAATGTGTGAGAGTTGGTAGGTCGTCACCCAGAAGCAATGCGCTACGTCGGCGCTCGGATGTAGTGTCAAATATAAGATAGTTTTCACATCTTAATGAGCGGGTGGGAGTAAAGAAGTTAGTTTATAAACATAAATTTTGATTGACATTATGAAATATAGGTTCCCTTACAGGTAGATTAGCAGAATTAATTGATACTATGATTAGAACGAGGGTTAATATTTTGTGCGTGCAGAAGACTAAGTGAGTAGGTGAGAAAACTAAAATCATAGAGTCTTGGGGTTATAAACTTTGGTGTACGAGTAGAGATAGAAATCATAATGGGGTAGGTATGATCATAGATAAGCAATTATTTGGGGATGTAGTGGAGGTTAGGAGGAAGAGTGATAGAATTTTATTAGTTAAACTTATTTTAGATGGAGAGATTTTTAATATTATTAGCACCTATGCACCATAAGTAAGACTTGATGAATCTAGTAAATATCAATTTTGAGAGGATCTAGATGAGATAGTATAAGGAATACCCACTAGAGAAAAACTATTTATTGATGGGGATCTCAATAGGCTTGTAAGAACTAGTCGTAATGGGTTTGATAGTGTATATGGAGGATTTGGTTTTGGAGAAAGAAATGAAGCATGTAACTCAATTCTAAACTTTGCTTTGTCTTATGATTTAATTTTAGCGAATACTTAGTGTAAAAAGAGAGTTTCTCATTTAGTTATTTTTAAAAGTGGATCGAATACAAGCCAAATAGATTCCTTTTTAATTAGGAGGGTAGATAAAGCTAGTTGTATCGATTCGAAGATAGTGTCAGGTGAGAGTATAGTTACCCAACATAAACTCTTAGTTTTAGATATTTAGATTAGACAAAAAATTAAGTGTAAATTAGATCATAAGATTAAGTGGTGGCGATTAGAACGTAATTAAAAAGTTTTTGTAGATAGAGTAATACAAGAAACAGATTGAAGAGACCATGATGATTCTAATGTAATATGAAACAAAATTGCTAGTTGCATTAAAAAGATCGTTAAACATATATTCAGTAAGTCGAAGGGCGGTGCTCCACTATGTAAGAATATATCATGGTAAAATAAAGAGGTAAAAAATTCTATTAAGATCAAGCGAGACCTTTATAGAGATTTGAATAATAATAATAATAATAATAATAATAGAATAAGTTTTGAGAAGTATAAACAAGCAAAGATGGAGGCTAAGAAAACTGTTCGGGATGCAAAAACTAAATTATATAAACAAATGTACGAGAAGTTAGATAATAAAGAGGCAGAAAATGATATATAAAGAATTACTCGAATAAGAGAGAGAAAGTCTAAAAACTTACGTACTGTAAAGTGTATTAAAAATGAGGATCAGACAGTTCTAGTTCGAGACAAAGAGATTAAAGAAAGATAAAAAAATTATTTTGATAGATTATATAATGGTAGTTTTACTCAAGATTTGGGAGATCTTACTATTCAATATGAGGATATGAATTGTAGTTTTATGCACAGAATCAAAGAGTCTGAAGTAAAAGAGGCTTTGAAGAGAATGAAATCAAGAAAAATTGTTGGTCCAGATGAGATTCCTATAGAGCTATGGAGATACTTAGGAGGGATTAGTTTGAGGTGGTTAACAGATCTTTTTAACAAGATTTATCAAACTAAAAAAATACCAAATGAATGGATGAAAAGTATCTTAGTACCTCTGTATAAGAATAAGGGCGACATTTAGAGTTGTTCTAATTATCGGGGAATAAAACTCATGTGTCACACTATGAAGCCTTGGGAAAGGGTAATTGAACATAGATTGCGACAAACTGTTAAAATATTGGAGAACCAGTTTGGATTCATGCCGGGGCGATCGACGATATAATCTATTCATTTACTTCGTCAACTTATAGAGCGATTCCAAGAGAGAAATAGAGATTTGCATATGGTATTTATTGACTTAGAGAAAGCTTATGATAAAGTTCCACGAGAGATAGTTTGATGGACACTGATATAGAAAAGAGTTATCATCAAGTATATCGACATAATTAAGGACATGTATGATAGAGTAGTGGCCAATGTCAGAATATGTGGTAGTTTAACAAGTGATTTTTCTATCACAATTGGATTACATCAAGGATCTGCATTAAACCCGTTCTTATTTGTTATAGTGATGGATGAGCTTACTAATGCCATTCAGGATGAGATACCTTGGTGTATATTATTTGCTGATGATATTGTCTTAGTTGATGAAATAAGAGAAGAGGTAAATGCCAAGTTAGACATATGGAGGTATATATTAGAATCTAGAGGTTTTAGAATCAGTAGGTTTAAAACAGAGTATATGGAGTGTAAATTTAGTAAACGCCGGAACATAGACTATAATGCTGTAAAACTGGATATGCAAGAGATACAAATGAGCAGTCAGTTTAGATATTTGGGTTCTATTATTCCGAATGATGGAGAGATCGATAATAATGTTAATCATAAGATACAAACTAGTTGGTTGAAATGGAGGAGGGCAACGGGAGTTTTATGCGACCGTAACATTCCGTTAAGATTGAAAGAAAAGTTTTATAGGACTGCTATTAGGCCAACTTTATTATATGGCACGAAATGTTGGACTATAAAGAAACGTCATTCACAGAAGATAAGTGTAGCAGAGATGCGCATGCTCCGTTGGATGTGCGGCAACACTAGGAAAAATAAAGTGAGAAATGAAGATATTCGTGCTAAAATAGGTGTAACTCCCATCGATGAGAAAATGCAAAAAAATCGCTTACGATGGTTTGGTCATGTGCAACGTAGGCCTACAAGTGCACGAGTTCGAAGAGAGGAGTTTATCAATGTAGGATAAGTTAAAATAACGAAGGGAAGACTGAAAAAAATATGGATGGAGGTGATACGCAAAAATATGGAGTTTAGATGTTTAAATAAGGAGATATTACTTGATAGAAATGAATGGAGAAGGAATATCAAAGTGATCGATCCGGCGTGATTCTTTTTTTGGTTCATGTAGCCTACTCCAAATACTTGGGATAAAAGACTTAGTTGTTATTGTTGTTGTTGTATCCAATTGGGCTCCTCCATTGTTCATCTCTCTGAATAGACAGAGGAGGTCCTGTTTGATCAATGACTAGAAAATTTGGAAGAAAAAGATACGAAAGTCGTCTGGCCCGGTACTTTATCCTGCCCTAGATCTCAAATTGCTCTTTTAATTTCTTCCTCAGAGAAGTCATTATCTAAAGCGTGCAAGTTATTTGGGGGGGGGGCACATTTCTTTTGGGAATCTGATTCTCTTAATTTCGAATCGATCAAATAATTGCCAAAAATATTCATGGATATGCATCTTGAGGTCTTCTCCAACAACTATTCTGCCCTCTGGGGTATTGAGCAAATAGATTGCATTTATCCTGTGCCTCATATTTGCTACCCTATGAAAATAGGCTATGTTAGCATCACGCTCTTTCAACCATTTGGATCTGGCTCGTTAGCACCACATTATCTTCTCCATTTTGTAGAATTCTTGAATTTCCTTCAGATACGTTCGCAAGGATGCTCTTTCCTCATCCGTAAGAATTGCGACCTCCTCTCGTTTCTCAAGGGTTGTAATTCATTGCATCAACTCCTTCTTTCTGATTTTTGCAAGACCACGGTATCTCCTGTCCCACCTGGTCAGAATCCATCGCAATCTTCTTAACTTACAGTATAATACCTCTGTTGCATCCCTTCCCCTGATCGAAGGTGACCAATTCATTCGGATCATTTCGTGAACCTATTCATTTTTCAGCCACCTCCTCTCGAGCCGAAACAATCTATTATTTTTAGTATCGGATTCACCCGAATCTAAGCAAATTGGGGCGTGATCCGAAATGGGTATAGGGATATAGTAGACTCTGGAAAGGCCAAATCGGGCCTCCCACGCATCTAAGACTAGCACCCTATCTAGCTTAGCTAAACATGGATCTTCCCTCATGTAAACTATCTTGAATAAAGAGATTTCTCTTTGACAATTGGAAACTAAAAAAAAAAAAATCACCATAAAAATGGTTATTATATTCTTTTCATAAATCTAAAGAAAGAATCAAGACTCATGCCCAATGAGTTAGCAATCACCAAATACAATTTCTTTTTATATATATATTTTGCATAATGAACTATTTTATGCAATTTGAAAATTATATAAGTGCAATCTTTTTTTTTTTTTTTTTGCAAACAGAATAGAGCAATAAGGAAATGTTTTCTTACTAGCTAAAAGGTTCAAAATCATATATCAAACTTATTTAGTGAATTTATGAGGATGGACAAGACTTTGCCAATTAATCCATTTCTCTTCTCTGTTTCTCTAAATGTACTAAACCAATATGTGTCGACTATTTTTTTATTTTTTATTTTTAAATTTAGTGCATTGCATCATTCTTAAGATTCAAGTAATGCTTCATTTTTTTTTTTTTCTAGAGTATTTTCTGGTTTGGAGAATATCCTCTTAGGTAGTTGGGCCAAACAACTGTTTAAATGAAAATATTCTATTTAGGACTACGAATGGTAGATCTCTGAAGGGATATGCAAATGCCAAGTTTATATGTAGTACAAGAATAATATGAGAGATTAACACGGACTAAATATAAAAAGAGCCTCGTATATATATGTAAATGTCAGTTTACATAACCGTTCCCAAAGAGATGACGTGTTTCCTTTTGATGTTCACGAGGTTTTGACGGCGGTATCGTGTTAATCCTGTCGCTCTCGAAGCTGTCGCCTGATGTGCCGAAAACGGATAGCGCCCAATCGTCATCATACCCTCACGTGAAGAATACTGGCATGTGTCAATGGGTCTTGAATCAAGAAGCATCCTGTTCTTTGATCTGCAAAAAGTTTTAAGTTCGATTATTTGTAGAGATTCAATTTGGATAATATTATCAAAAATATATACGTGTGTAAGTTTGACAAGCAAAAAGGAAAAAAAAAATACAGCCATGTGGCTTGCAAAATTTTGGCTATTACCATCTCTAATTATAAATAATATTTGCATTCACATTTATACTAGGTTCATCTGTCTAAAAGAACTACTCACGAATTTTTTAAATTCCGTAAGTTTCGAACTGCACTGTTTTTCCAAATTATCCTTATTTCTTTATTTTTCTTTTCTTTTTTTTTCTCATCATTCTCTCTTCTTTATTTTTTATTTTTTTTAAATAAGTCTTTAGTGACTATACTCTTTTATGTATAAAACCGAAAATCATTTTTAGCACAATCTCTTATAGCTATTGGGAAAAACCACTTTCCGTACTTCCCTGGTCCCTCTAGATATGTTGGGCAGAGAAATTCGCAAATCAACTTCCCGATATAAGGGCATCGCGAAGCACGCGATAACATGCTCATTTATCATTTCTCTCAAATAAAGAATATCTTGAGCATCCCCTTCTACCACTACATGCTGATCAGAGTGCATGTTTACTACCAACAAATAGCCTGCCGCAGATATTATTCAACTTCTACCACTATCTACCCTATCCAATATACCAATATTATTTTAACAACAAAATCAACTCTCATCTTATCACCTTGTACCAAACCACTCAAAATTTACCTTTGGAATAGAAGTCCCACCGAACCCACCATAACTAGTGTGGCTTAGTTAGAGTTCCTGTTAACTCCAGGATTACCGTATGTTTGCAATAAATAACAAAGTAGAGAGTTCACTCTTATATAACCAGGTTTTTTTGACCGTAGTGATCGCCGTAAGAAGAACCTTCTCAGGTAATAATACTTCATTTTTGAACACCATCTAATTTATGTCTTTTCAAATCCCCCAACTCGTGTATATAAACACTGATTGAACAAGCCTCCATAGCATAAACCCACTTTTTTCCCTACATGAGAGAGTAGATAATCAATTCTCCCACAACATCCAAGTAACTTTGGGTTTAACGTGCAAGTAATCTAAAATCATACCTCTTCATAGCAAGGATAAAAGAGAATAAGTTACTCTACAGTTTCCTTATCTATTCCACAACGAGAATAAGTGATAGCAGCCGACATGCCACGGCGATAAAGAAAAGATTAGGTACCACAACCTTAAACAACCTACCATGTCCAAGTTTGGACCTGCGATACAACGATGGACTTCCACACCTGCCTACAAGTTAATGTGTGTTACATTTACACTCTTGTGTTTATAAATTGGCTGATAATGCTATCTGGATCAACTATGAAATTCTTATAAAAGGGAGCTCAGAAAATCATGAATTCAATGGCCATTGGTCATAAATTATTGCTAGCCAGTTTTTGCACTGTATGAGATCACTTGTCATATCCAAAAAGAATACGTGCCTTATGCAGGTCCCAAATGGAATTTGAGTATCCCTTGAGATTTATATCCCAAATGGAATTTAAGATTTATATTCGAGCTGGATCATCGGCGTCCAAAATGAACATATGATACATCAAAGCATTTCGCCAACTTCTAAACATGGTAAGCTTTTAATAAAACATCCAAGTGTTGTATGCCAAAACCCTCTCCTTGTAACAGTAAGACATTTCTCCTCTCTCTCTTCCCTTTCTCAATCTGGCTCCTCTCCTATCGTCCGCCTCCTCTCTAGTGGTCTAAACACCCTTGTCCTCTCTCTCAAATCCCTAACACCCTCTTAAAAATCACAAAATATTAGTTCCCTCTCAAAAATATTCTAAAAAGATATTTCTTTTAATTACTTTTAATTTATTTTTTGGTTTCCTTTTATTGAATTATCAGGTCTGAATTCTTTTTATTTTGGAACATTGAGAATTATTAGGGTTTTTTTTTTTTTTTAATTTAATTTGAGAGAGATTAAGGAAAAAAAAAAAACTATAGAAGATAGAGGAAAACACAAATTTGTGAGAATTGATGGTTACATTTACAATTCTCGATTCCAATTTCTAAAATTCCTACTGGAAGTGGGTGAGCAGTTGAGTTGAACGGAGGCCGGCGCAGCTGTGAAGGCAGCGATCCTCGTGCGAGCAATTAAACCTCGCAAATCTCTCGCAAAAGCAAAGGGCTTTGAATAAATCTTTTCCAAAATTATCATCTCTTTCCCATATCCAACGCTCGGTTCAAGGCCAGGTGTTGATCTCTTTTATTACTAATTCTTCCTTGTTCAATTTCTCATTTTCGTTCTATTAGAGTAGTCGATTTTGATCTTAACTCCATCACCAAATGTTTTTCTTGGCTATGGTGGGGAAATTGACATGTAGACGCTGTGCCTCCAACGTGTTTGTATAAATGCTTCACTGAGTGTGCGACTAATTTGAGGGTTTCAAATTTTTAGCAATTTTGTCAGTGTATTTTCTCCAGCGAGTGTAATACAAGAGCCCCTTAACAAAGTTCTTTTTAGCTGTATTAATTTATTAGAGATTTAGAGATTGTAGCATAAAATTTGCCATGATGGTTCGATTGAATAGGATGGAAAAGATCCAATTCTTGACCTATCTATTCAAAATTTTCAATTAGAAAAATAAAAATTTTATTTTTCTAATTCAAAATTTGAATAGGACAGGACAAAAAATTGGCCCTTGGAACCGTCCGTTCTCATCCCTAGATGGAAAGGGGAATCGAATCACAGGTAGATCCTAGTTGCTTTTGTGCTCCATGGTGGTGAGTGTAGGTAGTATGCAATATTTTTTCATTTTGTTTTTATTATATCTTTTAGAAAAATGGAACAAAACTGAATTTTCCACATAGGTTCCAGCATAGGCAGCTGGGAGCTGCATCCAGCCACCAGAGGTGCCCATTGCGTTTATAAAACAGTACAGCTCTCATTTTTAAAGAAAATATATATGACCCATTTGACTGGTACATGGTTCCACGAGACTAGAAGATACATAGTTTGAAAACATAACACATCAGGCTACATTTGGGAACGAAGTTAAGTTATGCTACCTTTGCGTTTTTGGAGGCAAGTTAACTCCAAATCCTCAACTAAGAGATGTTTGGAAAAATAATTGGAGTTTATAACTCTTGACAATGCTTCCTTTGTTGTCTCGTAACTCTATTTTCATGTAATCCAAACACATCACAGCTTGGAGTTGAGAAAATTAAAGTTAGAGCCTTGCAAAGTGAAGTTTGCATAACTTGTGCCTCCACTTAAAATCTACCTCCATTTTCCTAAACTCCATTCCCAAACAGGCCCTCACACTTTTTGCACTTGTGTGTTAAGTGTATTGTCAAGTTTATGATTTAGTACTTAAAGACGTAGGCACACACGGTATAGGGTCTTAAATACCAGATTCGTCTCCTCTAATGGATATTTGTAAACCCATATTACATACTTGACAGCAGCTTTTCCTGGTCGCGAGAAAAAGAAACGAAACAACAATATAACAAGCTGGGATTGGCCATTTAAATTTAAAAAGTGATAATGGTTCTTGGCCATCCTATTCGAAGGCTTTTGCCCCACTTCCTCACGTCTAGAGGACATATGGCATTGAAATATTCAAATCCGAATTAGCCCTGTAGCTAATAGCCTGCCATTTAAGTCATTTGCCAATTTTTTTTTTTTTCCTTATTTTTGCTTCAAATCAATTTCTTAACTTAGCTTTGAAGCTTAAATAAACTTTTTATGTATTTTTAATGTCGCTATGTTTGTTAACGAAGTTAGGTTTCCTTTCATGACTTAATTTTTGAAGTTTGAATGTATTTCCCTTGTGTGCTAGTGGATCTCTCAATTATGCATATGTCTTCTTCTTAAAATAAGGTCACTTTCTTAGTCCTACTCTCCTATTGGTTGGTTAGGCTGATGAATGATTTTTGTTTACCGGTCAATCCTCTTATAGTTGTTTGGGGTTACTAGACCTTTTGTGGTTGTAAACAAACATATATGGGCACTTCTGAAGACACTTTATTGAGTGAATTGTTGAAAACCATCCATGCACAGTTCTTCTTGCTTGCTTCCGTATGCATCAAGAATTTGCCAGATGCTAACTATACACATATCGAATTAGTGCAGTTGTGAGCTGCGGCTGTTTTCTACATCTCAGAAAATTATTTTTCTGTTGTTGCTACTATTCTAGGTTTGCATGATGATACCAACACCGTTTTGTTCTGAAGCACTGCCTCATCTACCAGCAATGCAACCTCAGTTACGACTTGAGTTACCAGCAATGCAATCTCAGTTACAAACTCATTTTTCGGCAATGCCACCTCAGTTAGAACCTCTTCTAGACTCCTGTCTGTTCTTTCTGGGATGCCAAAAATGTCAGCCAGCATTTGAGAAATTTACAAGACACTGTTGAGCTTGCTAAAGCACTATATGGCCGTCCATTGCTTATAATCTCATCTTTGCTTTGCATGCATGTCTGGCCCATCATCTTAACTTGGGTTTATACATGCAAAGTTCCTTTCATTTCCTTACTTTGTCTAACTTCACTGTTACGATAAATTGTTCACATTGACAGGCAGAAAGAACTAGAGACTATGTATCTGGTCATACAATCAAGCCAAGACAATGTTGCAGCAAGAGACTTTTCTTCTGCTCACTCCTTGGAAGAGAATTTTTCACCTTCTTCAGACAATCCTGTTATCAAGAATGCCCCTCAATGTCTTGGGAACAATATGCATGTGCAAATTTCTAAGATGCTTAAAGAGAATAAGATTTGTCTAAATGCTCAAGAGTTTTTATCATTAGAGGCTGCACATTCCTTAATTTCAACTCTCAGGGATCAACTTGCTCCTTGCAGTACTATTACAAGTCAAACAAGTCCATGGGAACAAAGGTCAATGGCAGTTAGATTAGCTCAAAAGCTGCAAAAAGCAAAAAGGAATAAGCGTTGGAGAAAGAGAAAACGAAAACTTGTAGCAGAACTGCTGCAGAAGGTAGTCTCTTTTTGGTTCATCAGATAATCCAAACTTACAAATTTCATTTAAACAAAAATCAGGATACATGGTACATCTAAAACATTGCTTAACATGAGAGTTGTAAGGATATTACATATGTTGTACATTTATAGAGTGGTAATTTGTTCTTTACAGGAGCGTGAGGGTTATGATAAAGCTGATCAGGATGCTGATGAATGGAGAGCTAGAGAGATTGCTAAGGACATTGCAAGGCAGAAGGTATTACTAATTAATGTAAAAGTCTAGTTATTCTGGCTGATTAGCTCCTCGGACTCACTATTCCTGGTGAAATGGCGAGACTGCCTGCTGCCAGTCATGGTAGAGACTAATTTATTTCTACTGGTATATATTAAGATTTTTATATTAACTGACCTTTACATATGAATTAAGACACATATTTCTATTATTCATTAGAAGAAAGTGTTCTTTTATAATTGCAAGAGATTTTTAAACATCCGCTACCAAACAGATTGGTATTGAAGCGTTGCAAATTTCTTTGAGCAATTCTCCTGTTTTTGGATGGCGACCTCGACTGCTAGTATTTTCTATCACTGAATCTTGTTGAATCATAATTGAATATTTACTTTAAACAAAAAACTTAAGCATAAGTGTAAATTGCCTGAATTAGAAACTAATGGATTTTCTCCAGCATATTTAGGACTTCTTTAAATACCTTGCAATAATTAATAAATTGTTATCCTACCTCTCTGTTAAGGTCCAGTAAAGGCTGCTAGAATGTCCTGTCAAACAACAACTAGTTTCCTTGGTTTTCATTGAAATGTCTTAGTCTTAGCAACTACTAGAGCCATTAGCTTTATAATTCCCAAGATACTTACATGATCTAAGAATGTTCAAATACTTGTATGATTGGTTCCACTTAGGAATGAGAATATAAGGATTGCTAAAATACTATGATATGCAGACTTGGGCACAGGTGTTGTACTCAGAGATGGGCACAGGGTCTCAGGCATGGTAAACTTCCAATATATAGAGTCTAGACCTGAGGATACACAATATGTGAATTTGTTTTTGTGGAAAAAACAATATGCATATTTAACACATACATAAGTAGTCATTCACATATAGATGAGGCTCAATAGTAACTGGAACCATAGGAATAGATGTCAAAAGGGTGTACAACATACTCCATGTTTTATACTTCTTTGAGGTAAATAAACAAAACATGGGACACATGTGGACACACTAAATTTTTTGGTGGAGGGAAATGAACTACATATTGTAGCTAAATGTATCTCGTAATAATGGAAAAAACTATCTTGGGAATTATCAAGATAACCACCTGCCTCAAGTTCGAAGTTTAGGCTCTTATCTATCCTTAGCTTGCAAAATTTGTGCCCCTTACTCCTCTTCCTTTTAGTCTTTTTTCAGCCTATGTGCATTCTTGTGTGTTCCCTATTCATGTAAATAATGTAAATCTTTTTACTTCATGTATTTGGAAAAGCCACTAAGTTTGAATGCAGAACTGATGTTATTAGTATCCTGGGCAGCATCATCAAAATTTTTTATGGCTGGAACTGACATTTTTCTTGATCTTGGGAGTGGACAGTAAGATGTGCTACTGTATTTGAGGTTTCTCAATGTTTATTGTAAAAATGGGATTTTGGGGAATTTAGGCTGCTTTCTTTCCCTACATTCAAATCAATGTTTAAAATAACGATAACGTAATGTTTTGTCTCTATTAGGTTATATAGCATATAGCGTAACACATAACTTAGGTTACACGATTTTCTATTTATTTAATTAAAAATAAATATAAAACTATATAAAATAAATTTTATAAATTGAAAATTGAATTAAAAATTCTAAAAGAAAATTTAAAAAAATTATATCCCAGTTTTAATTTTAAATTTCTAACAAGTTTCACAATAATACTCATATTTATCTTCATAAATTAAATTACATTCACACTCATAATTTCAATCATCATCTAAATAAGAAAATAAAATTTCAAATTTATTTTCAATTATTATCAATATTACAATTTATATTTTGTGATGCTCAATTTATGTTATTTTTAATTATTTATTTTAGATTAGCTGATAATTTAATTTAATCAACAATTAAGAAATTTCAGTAATTGGAAAGGAATTATAACAAAAAAATTAGTAATTGGAAAGAAAATATAATATGTAAATAAGGATGTACAAGCTAACAATGCTACAAGCAATTAAATAAGTAAATAACAAGCCGTCATGTGAAAAAAAACTATAGCAATTTGCTAATAATCTAAATAAATAATCGAAATCAATATAAAAACTATTTAAAAATTATTGTAAATAACGTAACATAATGTAATTTAACGTAACGTAATGTAAAATAACGTAAAATAATATAAAAAATGCACCGTTATGGTGCATTGAGTTATTTTCGACTGTTAAGTAACATTGGCTTTCTGTTAGGTTTCATAATGCAATATAACGGATTTCATAGCGCGTTATTTTCAACATTGATTCAAATAAATAATTGTTGATCAATTATATCTATGTTGATTATTTGTTCCTCCCTAAAATGTGTATAGAGATTTATAAGCTTCTTGTTGGGAGGTTGAGAGGCAGTTCAAAAGTGTGTCCAATTTGATTTTCCTACATAAATATTGGAATCAGCAATCTGTAATTTTCTTGAGAAAAAGCAATCTATAATTTTTGAGTGCTGGTAAAGACATTCATTCTTGGCATTGCAATAGTTGCCATATGTGTAAGGCATAGAACATTATATGATTTCCTTTATTCGTGTTGTCTGTTATAAATTTTTGTGTTCTAGAATATTTAAACTAAAGGCTCATATCTTTTTCATCATCGTCGTCCTATCAAAATTGGATGGTCTACGGATCAGGCTTCTATGAAAAATTTGATTTCTTATTTCTCTTGTTAAATATAGAGGATTCTTTATATTGTTTTTTGTTATTGTTTTTTTCCCCTATTCTGTTCGTCTGAGGCAAGGACCTGTTATGCTACACTTTTTACTTCTGTTTTTATGTCCTTAAGTAGTTAGTTGATCTTAAGGCTTGGCAGTACATGTGAAATGAGATACTGTCTTTAGGAAAGGGGAACATGACGGGTCTCCCCTCAAAAATGGGGTTGAAAACTTCATATCATGTTCGTCTCTGTGGGTTCAAGATGTCATACTTTTCTCTTCTGGTTGTTGTTTGTTTTCCTAGTTGACCCGAGAATACTTAGGTTTAGAATTGGAAGCATCATGAACATCATAGCTGAGGATTGATCTGTATGTATGGTTGAAAAGATGCCATTTAGATATTCGAAGGCAGTAACCGTTGTTTGCATCATTTTGAAAGGGTTTCCTCCTTGTTTAATCCTGGGTGACTGGGTCCAAGGTTGGACTGTCCTTGGTAGGCTAGCCGCTATCCCATTTGACTTTGTAAAGCAGATGTTGATTTCGTGTGGGAAGTTAGATAAGCCTTTTCTACTAGTTGAGACCAACATGTATTTCCTGAAGTGACAAGGAAACTTGTATGTTGAAGTAGTTATATTATAACTGAATTAATTAACTTGCTGCGTGTCTTATCCCCTATTTGACAAAGGGTTAAACATCGGTTAAGGCCTCTAACGTGCTTTACGATGTCAAAATGGATTTTTTTGACCAAAATGTGGTTAAAATAAGCTGGCAAGGAACTGGAGCATTTTCTCGGGGCTAAATGGGGTTTACTAACCTGCATATATATTTTTCTTAAAAAGTATGGTCGTGATTTTTTATAAGAACGTTATCCATATGCGTTAAAATGCAGAGTTAATTTAATCCAGGTCAAGTCCTTAACCCCTTTTTGCTAACCTGGGTTGTATTGCTTTAACGCACGCAAAACTTAGAGATTTGATAGTGAGTTAGATTGACGGGATTTGGAGAACGTCCATTTGCAGGACGAGGACTAGAATACATACAGCAAGTTATGAGTGGATCATAAATGTGAATTATCTAAAATATTCCTTCTTGTGGTAGCATATCAGAGATTTATAGTGTGGAGGGGGACAAAGAAGGCAGTCATTGTCATCAAGGGATGAGGCAAGTGATAGGATAATAGGAGTGGGACTTTTTGATTCTTGAAGACAAGACAAAGAGAAGAACTTTTGATGTTAGTGGAAAAGTTGAAAATGAGTGCAACGCACCACCAAATTTCATCCTCTTTTGTTTGTTGCGGGTGGGGGATGAGATACTATATGAGTGGCAATTTTAGTTTTTTGAGAATTCAACAAATATGTGATTGAAGTCCTCTGGCAGTGGCACTAGTGCTTTCTACTTGGGTTTTAGAATGGTAAGATCTAAAATGTGTTGGAAGAATGAATGGTTACAAATGATTATGTACTGCCAATATATGAAAAAAGCTTTCCTTTTCAAACCATGATTTTGTTCATTTGCCAGATGGTTCAGGCTGCCTTGTACCTTTTTTTTTTCCATGTCCTCCGTGGTTTCACAGTCACATTATAGCTTTGCAACAGTTCACATCAAACTTCAATGACCTAATCTTTGAGTAGCAGACAATGGATAGCATGTATGCTCCAATGTGGTCACGGGATGGTGGTGATGGCAATTGTCCAAAATCCAGAACGAGAACATGTCCATATGTATCTAGTTTATGTGGTAGATGTATATTCAACTCTTGAAAATATGCATTTTTTATCCTATTCATATATGAGATGCCTAATTTAGTAAAATGATCTATAAATAATTAGCTTATACCAAAGGGGCACGAAGTTTACGCATTTACAAGTGTCGCACATGGATGGGCACATGTCTTGTCTCTGGGAGCATCTGGACACTCAAATTTTTGGTTGGGACCTATATATTTTACATTGGCAGGATCTATATCTTAATAGTATTGTTAGTTTCTTTTTCATCACTATTTTTGTCATATCATATTGGTTCTGATATACTATTTATTAATACTTTAGATTCTGTATATTTCTGAATTTCTCGTCTAAGATTAATCCAAACTCGATGATTTTAGGTTGAAAGGATGAAGGGAATTGCAAAGCTCAAAGCTAACCAGGAGAGAAAAAGACTAGAATCAGAGGTTAGAATCTTGATCAAATGTTAATTGAGCACTTGATACTAATTTGCTGCTCCAGATCCATGATTGCTGCAGCCTACTATATGATATTTGTAGCTTATTGTTTACTATACTTTATACACATCTATGACAAATGCTTGTAGTTTTTGTTTGATATGTACTTCCATTTATACTTTATCCATCATACGTAACAAGCTTTCTATATGTATATGGTAAATGGTGTAACGGTCCCAATAAATAAATCCTCAATTATTCAACTTTCTTAAAACTTCAACAATAAATCCTACTATATGATATTTGTAGCTTATTGTTTACTACACTTTATACACATCTATGACAAATGCTTGCTGTTTTTGTTTGATATGAACTTCCATTTATACTTTATCCATCATACGTAACAAGCTTTCTATATGTATATGGTAAATGGTGTAACGGTCCCAATAAATAAATCCTCAATTATTCAACTTTCTTAAAACTTCGACAGTATCTCCTTTCTATTTATTCATTTACCATGTCCAAAAATAACAATTTCGGCCACAACCGGCCTACTTATATATTACCAGTAAGAATTTCAACTCAATTCAACCTCCAAATAATATATTTATATCTTGACTCAACTCTCAGTAGCACCTCACAACAAGATAGCACAATCAACAAATTTTTTATTGGTTGAGTTTCTAAATTACCATTTTACCTCAGTCCAGGCTTCTACCTATACTATATTACAACTAATTACCCAAAATAGATACAAATATTTTTTACACACATATTATAAAATTTCTCTCTTTTTGATACAATGCAAGATAGGACATATCATCACCATAATATATTAGTACAACGTAATGCGGAGTATAGACCGTGCTCTTGCCTTCATTAGCACCTGATATTGTTAAATAAAGAGTGAGCTCGATAGCCCAATGAGTAAAGTAGAGATATAAATCCAATGGAGCTATATATGGATATATATGATATATGTAGAGGTATCAACAAAGGACATAAGATATGATAATCAAATGAACAAAGACTTGAAAGAGGAACAATACAAGAAAAATATGACATGAATATTGATGAAGCTACAAAAGAGAAGTAATTGAATTTGGTTCATCAAATTAAATTTGCTTTGATCTTTAATTACATTGGTCAAAATCTCTAAATAGCATAATCTTCCGTAAAAATTCATATGCATAAATGATCTCTATGTATTGACCTTGTTTCTAAATCGAGCCTGAATATATATAATATGAACTGAATTATTATTTTATATTCACATGTATCGTGTGCTGCCACAATTATATTATCGTATTGATGTCTAAAATATACAATATCACTTGCGTTCAACTATTGTAGTGACATTAGTATATCTCTTCATATACAAACCATACCTATGCCTTGGGTTGTATCGGCATACTTCATTTCTCATATATATATATATATATATATATATATATATATATATATATATATATATATATATATATAATCCAGGTTGCCATACAGGTCGGCACATGTGTCTATGTATACATATTTGTACATCATCTTGGTTTTTCAGTATATCCCAAGTTCTTATACATATTATTTGAACTTCATAAATTTTACTTGTCATGCCAATGATGGAATATGCAGCATACATGTGTCGATGCAACCCTGGCTCCTCCCACCATAACCTTCCTCCGAAATAAATTCTAAATATAGCTTTCTATACACCCTTCTTACCCCATCCTTCTGCACCTGACATACCTAGCCATGTATGCCATTACGTGGTGCAGCCTTCCTTCACCTTATTATCATATTTCGTATTGATAAATAGTGCCTGGCACTTTGGCCATTCCAGGTGTTAGTTCCCCTTACTCCCCCACTTTCTGTGACTGACACACTCGGCCAAATGGTTATTACGGCTGCAGCCTTCCTCTACAATATATATACATATGTAATTTAATTCCCCTTACTTTCCCCATTTGTCACCTTCCTCCATGCTATATGCATATAATGCATGAATGTAACATTCATTAAGCATACGAAATTCACAACGGTCCATCACAATTCAATTCAATTTAACATCGCAAAATCACATTTGCTTTAATTATCATACAATTTGTTTTACCTCAACCAACTTTTAGCATAAGATTTTATGCATTAATTAGGGAGAGAATAAAACAATTATTTTATATGCTTCATTTGTAACGATATATTATCTGCCGTATCATTCCTTTATGAGCCATATTCGCATTGGCTAGTTTCTTCCAAGTAATATACATCGCATGCCTTGAACATTTTCCCTTCTTTGAATATACCTATTAGCATAAGGTTATCTTTATACATACAATATACTTCTCTCAACATCGCTAGCTACCAACTTCGATAAAGTTTTACATATATATGTATATATTAATCTCATGTTTTAAGCTCCACAATCTCCCATAGTTCGGTCGATGGATTTGCTCATTTATTTATAAGGATATAGTTTGTTTATTATTTTGTGCACAAGTGTACTTGTATGAACTCACAGTACATAATTTTTTATGAACTAAAACCCTATAAATTTGATGGAATTGAGTTGGATATGTTAGGCTAGTATAAGAATATACCTTCATAGCTAAATTTAATAAAATCAATTATATCATTGAAGTCGTTCCTTTATAGCTATATGTTTAATTTAGGATTTTTATGAATTCCCACTTGCTCCAATGTTGTCAACTATAGCTATTTAATTAAGAAATTGAAATACAATTTTGATAATTATTCAATGTTTCAAAGGAGATGAGAGCAATGAAATTTTACCGTAATTTTTTTTTTGGGGCATCAAGAGGCAACAATCTATCTTGATTAAGGTGGGATATTAATATAATGTTCTATGGATTTCAAGAGACAAAGTTTCGAAATCTTTTACTCACATGCTTTTATTGATTTCAATTTTGAATATATATACTATAATCGCATTTCAACAACTCTATATATATTTACTTTATAGCATCAATACTACCAAGTACCCATTTATTACATAATTATCTCTCCAACAAGAATTTCATTGCATGTGCAATGCTAGAGAGGTTAGGAAACAATTATTATATGTAAATTTGCTATAACAATTAATATGAACATGCAATTATAATAAGAAAAATCAGGATATAAGATGAGCTCACAATTATTTGTCCTTACATAACTTTTATAGAGCTCACAATTATTTGTCCTTACATAACTTTTATATATATCTTTACCAGTATTCTAAATTTTTCGTACATAAACCAATAAATGGGTTTAACCGATTTAGAACGAGGAACCAGTTGTTTCAAATAAACTATGCAAAGAAAAGTCAAGGAATATGATCGCAGGAAATATTGGAAAAAAGAAAAGAGTCCAAAGAAGAACTTTACTCACTTTTATGATTTCGATTCCGATTGAAATCTTGATTCACCTCCTCAATACACGACATATCCAAAACACGACTCAATTACTAATAATTTTTATCATGCAAAATTCTAATTACTACAAATCTCTAAGAATTAAACTAGTAAAAATATGAGATCAAAACTTAGGGTTATAAATATTTACCCTCTGTTAACCGGTTGAAATCCAAAATTATCATTGAAATTTTCTCTTCTTCTCTTCTTGTTGCCATTGTTGTTGATGTTGTATTATTATTGTTGTCATAACTGTAGCAACGACTACAGCAACTCCAACGTTGGCAACCTACAGCCAGTCAACAACCCCTCTTCTCTCCCTCTCTTCAGCCCTATCTCAAAATCTCCTCTCTCTTCTCTCTTATCTGCTCTTCTTTGCTTCTGTTCTCTTTTTCTTTTTCTTTTTTTTCTTTTTATTTTACCAACTCAGGAGGGAGGATTCGGGAGCAGGAGGATTCGGGAGAGGAGTCGGCAGAACTCTCTCTCGATCCTTCTACCTCTCCCTTATCTCCCATATATTTTTGTTATTATTATTATTTTATTAGAGATTTTTATGTAATTTATCATATATCCCCTCTCCAAATACCCTTAATCATACCCCTTCATTTTAATCTGCATATACATATATAAACTATTTACATATTTATTTATCATGTTTTGTTTTATTTTGTTTGTTTTGAGTTTGTTTTTTTTTTTTTTTCTTTTGAACCAATTAAATCAATAATAATAAAATTAAAATATAAGGTGTTACAGATCTACCCTTCTTAAAGAAAGTTTCGTCCTTGAAACTTGGCGTACCTTGAATGAAGTGTGAGTCCATTTCTATATCTAGGCATCCTTTCTAATTCAGGAGAAAGGATTATGTTATCTTTAGCAAAATTAAATAGTTATGTCTACTTTCCCTTACTCTTAACATTTAAGCTCTAACCGCATCTCGTAACTTAGTGCACCTGTCGTATATACAAGTTAAAGCTATCTTGATAAGACTTCTGGTTCTCATGTCTCTTCTTTCACATGTTAATTCTTCCATATGACTTGTTACTAATGATATGGCCTCGTCGGCAACTATTTGATTTTGCAATCTAACGTCCATACAGATTCTTCTTGGTACAACTAATCTTTTTGAGTATGAAAAGATTGACATTTTCCTTTATAACTTTTTTTTAACAGATTTTACTAGGGATGGAAATTGGTTAAAGGCCTTGTCATACTATTGAGTTTATAAGTTCTTGTTTATTTAGTGTATTGGCTTTTTCCCCGCCATATTTAGGTATGTGAACATAAATTTGTTTCCTTTTTATTTCCTTCCCCAATTTGTCTAATGTTATGATAATGGCATTTGATGTGATAGACCCAAAAAAAAACCTATACTGGATTTAGTAACATATTCAGGATGACTATGGAACTGTCTGGAATGTGGTTTTTCACTGCTTTGTTATGATAATAGCTATCATTATATTTTAAAATTGAGTTCAACCTCAGCACTTGTCGGATAAAAATTGATAATTACATCATTTAGTAGGTGTTAGGACCTTAACAATAACAACATTCATGTATTAACCCAGGTACTTGGGCAAGGCCTTCATTTCAACATTAAATCTTTAATGTTGACTATATGCCAATTGTCTAATAGCAACAGTAAAAAGAAAGTAGGCTTCAGGAACAACTATCTCGTTAATCAAAATTACTTAACTATATAGAGTATTTAAAGAAAAGGGAGGAAAAAGATGCATTATTAAAACTACTACAAGTGTCTTTTATCTTGGTCGATAAATATATTTGGATTTCATGATTCGTCTGAAAATTTGTAATTGGTATTGTTTCAGAGCATTAAGATCATAGCAGGTCTTTTTAAAGGATACGACCTCAATCATTGCTTTAATTTCCTCTCACAATGTTAATGTGCATTTGAAGTTTGGTATTCATTAGGTGTAGCCGTGTAGGCACCATTGTTCTGCCACCTGAAAAGCTAATAGGGAGCACTTCAAGTGAGATTTGGAGTAGCGAGTTGTTGTGTTTTAATCTTATCTTTTTTATTTTTTTATTTATTTTTTGTGAGCTGAAATGGACAGGCTGTTAGTTCTCTTCCAGCTTCCTCATGATTATCTCTGACCTTTCTTTTAGCTTCAAGTGTTCCCAAAAAAAAAAAAAAAAATTTGGTCTCAGGAAGATATTATTTTCCTTATATATATCACACAGCACATGTTAATGCTAATCTTGCAAGGATATGGGCTTGTTCTTCTTGAAACTGCTTGTTATCATATTGGCCTCATCAAACAGTACCAAATTATTTTGGTTCAGGCCTATCTTCAGCTTGTATATAAACTAGATAAAAGATAATATGAAGAAGGAAATATACTTGATCGCTAGATTTTTTTTGAAATGATAAACAGAGAGCACCTATAGCATCTTGAATAATCCCAAACTTCCAATTATATTCTATTTAACAGCTTATTGCATAAAGCCCTAAATAGAGTTAATGTTAATGACATTCTAAGACTTGTAACTATTAAACCAGACAAGATTTGAGAGTGCAATTATGTTGTTCTTCTTTTTTTTTTTCGCCTCGCTAAGACCTAAAGACTAGTTGAAAGGAGAAAGACTCATTTGAGTCTCTGCACATCCACTTATCTTTAGAGCTTGGTAGAACATCAGTAAGAATATGAAGCCATAACTATTACAAAACTGTGTTAGACTGACACCATTGATACCATGTCTGCAGGTATCATCTACCTAAGTGATTTACAGTATCCTTGGAACTGTTAGCCGAGATTGCATCGATCCCTTACATATATAGATTTCTTCGAATAGGTAATATAATCAACCCATATACCAGCATCTTTGCGCCCCTCTAATAGTTTTAGACATGAGGAGCCTGTTATGTCTACCGGGTAAAAATAAATTTTCAGGGACCAAAACAATTGGATTGATCTGAACTTCTCAAAGAGAGCACTTTTTCAAGTAGTTAGCCTTCCCCCCGCTTTGCCCAAGTATCTTGATAGTGCAAAATTTCCCTCCAAAAATGTAGTCTTGTTTATATCCCCGAGCCTTCTTAACTCAATATTTACATCTCTTCAGAAAGCAATTACTGTTCCAGTTCCACTATGGCACTATGCAAATGGTTCCACCATAAAAGAATTAGTACACTCATTTTCGTCCTTCCAAATGATGAAATTAGGAAATTTGAAGAATTATATCCAGTAAATGCACTTATGATTACCATTCTAAGTCTAGCCTGCCAGCCATGACACATAAATGCCTACCGAACCTCAAGCCTTAACCTCCATGCATTAGTAAGACCTGAATAATTCCTTTCTTTCAGATAATTAACTGACAAAAAGGGTCCAACATGTTTGATTGGTAGGTTACATTCGGCTACCCAAAGTAAGCTCCTCAAGTGGCCTTCATTTGACAACTCTTGCTTAGCATAAGCTTACTCTCTTTGATTTGTTAACGGTCAAAACTGCAATCAACTCCAGTGTTCTTTGTTTTGTTTTTGTTTGTTTGTTTGTTTGTTTTCCCAATTGATATTCGAAGTTCTTTAAGCAAAACTTGTTAACCCTACATAAAAAATTCATATCATTTGGAAGTAGAGTATAGTGAGACATAAAGATTGAACCCCTCTTTTGATAGGCTAAATCCTCCATAGGCAATTGATATCCATTTGTATGGACGATAATTCCATTACTAACATGAAAATACATGGTGACAAAGGATCCCCTTGACATAATCCTAAAATTTAATTTCAGATATCTTATCTATAATACTCCACCAGTGCTGTACTTAAAAATTTATCTTTTTACTGTCTGACCCAAGTTAGGATAAAGGAGGAGGGTTGTGCTAGGCCGGTGACAGCCAGTATAAAATATTGTCACATATTATAATATGAGTCAAAATATGAATTTCGTTGAGGCATTCTCTACTGAGTAATGCACTACATCGGAGCCCGTGCACTACATCGGAGCCCGAGTGTAGTGAAAAATATGTAAGGGTTGTTAGGTCGTTATCCAGAAGTGACGCGCCACGTCGGCACTCGAATGTGGTGTCAAATGTAATAGGATTTCCACATCTTAATGAGCAGGTTGGGATAAAGAAATTAGTTCATAAATATAAATATAGGATTCAGTTAGTATCGTGGAATATAAATTCCCTTATAGATAGATTAGTAGAGTTAGTTGATGTTATGATTAGAAGGAAGGTTAATATTTTGTGCATGTAGAAGACTAAGTGGGTAGGTGAGAAAGCTAAAGTCATAAAGTCTGAGGGTTATAAACTTTGGTGTACGTGTAGAGATAGAAATCGTAATGGGGTAGGTATGATCATAGATAAACAATTATTTGGGGATGTAGTGGAGGTTAGGATGAAAGGTAATAGAATTTTATTAGTTAAATTTATTTTAGATAGAGAGATTTTTAATATTATTAGTGTCTATGCACCACAAGTAGGACTTGATGAATCCAGTAAACATCAATTTTAGGAGGATCTAGATGAAATAGTATAAAAAATACCCATTAAACAAAAACTATTTATTGATGGTGATTTCAATGGGTATGTAGGAACTAATTGTACTGGATTTGATAGTGTACATGGAGGATTTGGTTTTGAAGAAAGAAATGAAGCATGTAACTCAATTCTAGATTTTGCTTTGTCTTATGATTTGATTTTGTTGAATACTTGGTTTAAAAAAAGAGTTTCTCACTTGATTACTTTTAAAAATGGATAGAGTGCGAGCCAAATAGATTTTTTTTTAATTAGGAGGGTAGATAGAGCTACTTGCATCGATTGTAAGGTAGTGTCAGGTAAGATTATAGTTACCCAATATAAACTCTTAGTTTTAGATGTTCAGATTAGAAAGAGTCTTAGGAAAATTAAGTATAAGTTAGATTCTAAAATTAAATAGTAGCGATTAGAAAGTAATCAAAAAGCTTTTATAAATAGAATAGTACAAGAAGCAGATTGGAGGGACCATGATAATGCTAATGTAATATGGAATAAAATGGCTAGCTGTATTAAGAGGGTGACTAATAATATATTTGGTGAGTCAAGGGGCGGTGCTCCACCATGTAAGGATACATTATGGTGGAATGAAGAGGTAAAAAATGCTATTAAGATCAAGCGGGATTTTTATGAAAATTTGAAGAATAATAATAAAAATGATGGAATAAGTTTTGAGAGGTATAAACTAGCCAAAAAGGAGGCTAAGAAAGCTGTTCATAATGCAAAAACTAAATTATATAAACAAGAATGCGAAAAGTTGGATAATAAAAAGGCAGAAAAGGATATATATAGAATTGCTCGAATAAAAGAGAAAATCTAGAGACTTATGTACTGTAAAATATATTAAAGATGAGAATCAGACGGTTCTAGTTCGAGACGAAGAGATTAAAAAAAATGGAAAGATTATTTTGATAGATTATATAATGGTAGTTTTACTCAAGATTTGGGAGATTTTACTATTCAATGTGAAGATATGAATCGTAGTTTTATGCGCAGAATTAAAAAATCTGAAGTAAAAGAGATTTTGAAGAGAATGAAATAAAAAATAGTCCAGATGAGATTTCTATAGAGTTATGGAGATACTTAAAGGGATTGGTGTGAGGTGGCTGATAGATTTTTTTAATAAGATTTGACAAAGTAAGAAAATACCAAATGAATGGAGGAAGAGTACGCTAATACCTCTGTATAAGAATAAGGGTGATATTTAGAGTTGTTCTAATTATCGTGAAATAAAACTCATGTGTCACACTATGAAACTTTGGAAAGTGGTAATTGAACATACATTGAGGCAAACTATTAAAATGTCAGAGAACTAGTTTGGATTTATATCGGGGCAATCGATGACAGAAACTATTCATTTACTTCGTCAACTTATAAAGCGATTCCGAAAGAGAAATAGAGATTTGCATATGGTATTTATTGACTTAG
The DNA here is from genome assembly GCA_036321105.1 of Dracaena cambodiana. Classification (NCBI taxonomy): domain Eukaryota; kingdom Viridiplantae; phylum Streptophyta; class Magnoliopsida; order Asparagales; family Asparagaceae; genus Dracaena; species Dracaena cambodiana. Next base: position 32,985,514 of record JAYEPQ010000013.1, read on the forward strand.
AGAAACCCTATGATAAGGTACCACGAGAAATATTTTGGTGGACATTGATGAAGAAAAGAGTCCTCATCAAGTATATTGACATAATTAAGGATATGTGTGATGGAGTAGTGACCAATATCAGAATATGTGGTGGTTTAACAAATATTTTTTCTATCACAATTGGATTGCATCAAGGATTTGTATTGAGCCCATTCTTATTTGGTATAGTGATCGATGAGCTTACTAGAACTATTCAGGATGAGATACCTTGGTGTATGTTTTTTGCTGATATATTGTCTTAGTTGATGAGACAAAAGCAGGAGTGAATGCCAAGTAAGAGTTATGAAAGCACACATTAGAATCTAGAGGTTTTAAATTGAGTAGATCTAAAACAGAGTATATGGATTATAAATTTAGTAAACGACGAGCCGTACACTATAATGCTGTAACACTGGATTGACAATAAATACAAATAAGCAGTCAGTTTAGGTTTTTGGATTCTATTATTCATAATGATTGAGAGATTGATAATGATGTTAACCATAGAATACAAGCTGACTGGTTAAAATAAAGGAGTGCAACGGGAGTTTTATGCGACTGTAACATTCCGTTAAGATTAAATGAAAAATTTTATAGGACTGCTATTATGCCAGTTTTATTATATGGCATGGAATATTGGACTATAAAGAAACGTCATTCACAGAAGATAAGTGTAATAGAGATGCGCATGCTCCGCTGGATATGCAGCACAATAGGAGAGATAAAGTGAGAAATGAAGATATTCATGCTAAATTAGGTATAGCTCACATCGATGAGAAGATGCGAGAATATCGCTTATGATGGTTTGGTTATGTGCAACGTAGGCCTACAAATGCACCAGTTCGACGAAATGAGTTTATCAATGTAGGACAAGTTAAAAGAACAAAAAGAAGATCGAAGAAAACATGGATATAGGTATATGAAAAGATATGGATTCTAGAGGTTTAAATGAGGAGATATTACTTGATAGAAATAAATGGAGAAAGACTATCAAAGTGATCGATCCGGCGTGATTCTCTTTTTGGTTCGTGTAGCCTACCCCACTTGGGATAAAAGGCTTAGTTGTTGTTGTTATCTATAATACTAGTTAACATTTCAATGCCTACAGATATCGATATTACTAGTAGAAGGTGTAGTGGTTTATGATTACTTAAGGCCAAACATGAGATTATCATGTATAAATGAACAGGTCCTTGGCCAAATAATATTCATACTATAGGTTTCGCTAAATATATAATGCCAATCCCTTTTACATTTGTTGTCCTGGTATCCTATCAATTTAATACAACATATTGCCTTGACCTGTGATTGTTGTGCATAATTCCATAATACACTGATGGTTAGTATATTCCACATATGCATATCACGTCTGTATATCCATATTGTTAATGTTGCAGATATCCATATTGTCGTTATTCTATGCATCCAAATAACTCATTTACTATTCCATCCTTTATTGTTAATTTATTTTATTATTAATATTATTTTTTTTTTTCGATGTATATCTTTCTTAACAAGGGTACTTAAATTTGTACTTTATTCTATTTTATTGAAACTAAGAAGTCACAAGACTTGGTTATTAAAATCAAAATCATTAGCAAGGAGATATACAACAATATAATACTAAAAATTTGTTGGTTCAAACATGCTGCTATCTCTAGTTCCGAGTAAGGATTCATAGTTATCATCATATCGGGTTTCAAATATAGATTCAAACTTATTGTTTATTACGATTTTCATTCAAGATTTCAATTGCATGCAGAAAAGAGAAAAAAATCGCATTGAAACTGAAACAAGAGCAGCTCACCACTGTCGTCTTAGTTCCTCCATTTATTGAGTTTACACTCTGTATACTTTTTTTTTGTAATAGTTAATATAAAACCTCGAGATTTTAAGATTTGCCTGCATAGCTCCAATTTAGAATTTTTCCCCTGCTCTCATCTCATCGATTAGGGCAATATCATCAACAAATAATATGTACCAAAATATCTCATCCTGAATAAATCTAGTAGCTCATCCATTAATATGACAAACAACAATTGACTCGGTGCAAATTCTTCTTGGTGCAATCCATTCATGATCGACTCCAACAATCCAATCATGATCGACTCTAACATTTGCCACTACTCTATCATATATATGCTTGATTTTATTAATATACTTGATGGAAACTCCCTGCTTTATCAATGTCCACTTTATTATCTCTCTCGGTATTTTATTATAGGTTTTTTCTATTTTCTAAATAAGTAAAGTTCATATGTAAATCTCTACTTTTATCTCAAAACCACTGCATAAGTTGATGAAGGAAATGAATAGCGTCTATTGTCGATTGCCCTGACTTGCACCCAAACCGGTTCTTTGATATCTTAACATTATGTCTTATTTTTGGCAATTGTTATCATCTTCCTCAGATGTACCTAAAAGTTATTAATGAACTTATGGTAATATTATAACATCCTCATTTCATTATTTTGTTTCCTAAAGGTATCTTTAACATTGTTAGGAATTTACAGATCTAAGCTCTGCCTTTTTGTTTACTTGATGTTTATTAGATTTTTATTATTAGAATGTTCTCATATTTTCCATGATAAATATATATTCACAATGATAAGTAGTCTTGGTACTGCACATATAATTTTATCTTTCAGTCTCAAATTGTTGAACTAAAAATCCTTTCTCCTATGCCAGTTCTCGTATTAATCTAAATGATGAGCTGTAGGATACAACATTATACTGATGAAATTAAGTTTAATGTTTATGTTTTTTGGTAAAAATGGTAGGACTCTGATCCAAGAGAAGAAGTAATGTCCTTTTACATAATCCTGTTAAGCGATGTGCCAAAATTCTTTTGAACAAATAGTCAGCATTCTCTTTATTTTCTTCCTAAATGTTTTATGGGCGAAAAAGATTTGTTAATTTGAACATTATTTATTTATGACATTCTTCAAATTTTCAGCTTGAGCTCGTCTTGGTTGTGGAGAAGCTGCAGGAACTTCATTCCATACGGATTCAAAAGTTGAAAAAACAAGGCATGATTCTTTTCCTGTCTTGTATATTCTTCCCTGTTTGTAATGATTTTGGAAGTGTTGGTCTTGAGCAAAGTCTGATTATAATTGTTTCTAAATTTCTATTATTTAATAATAGGACATCCACTAAATTCCTACTGCTGATATTAAGGAAATTGGATTAGACTTTTTCCACTTGGTAAGCTACATCACGACCATCAATTTATTTAGCATTTCTACTACCATAAAGTTACGTATCCTGATAATGGTACAAACCACTTCTCCATTCACTTTCTTGTCTGACTGTTTCTGTTGCTAAGGTTGCCCAAAAAGATTGGTTGGGAATTTATTCCTTTTCATAGATATCTATTAGAGGTGGGAGGCTTATACTAGATCTTTGAAGTTGATTGACTAAAAAAGATTATTAATGCATATGCTTTTAAAGAGGGATTACACTTTGCTGTGACATGCATGAATGTACATTTTTCTGACATTGAATTCATTTCAAGTCACCAGCCTCTAACGTAGAGTCTCATTGTCAACTCAATGCCTCCATGCTGCCACTTTTGAGCATATACTGTTCGAAGGATGAGCCCAGGCTCAGCAAGCGTAGATCATATAGAATACTTTTTAAGCTAGGGAGATACCTCCATGTACGAGATAACAAAAGACAAGTACCATGACAATTAAGTTATAATGTCAAGAGTCAAATCATATATAAATGAGTCACTAGGCTCTAATGTAGAGTCTCATTGTCAACTCAATGCCTCCATCCTTCAACTTTTGGGCATATACAGTTCGAAGGATGAGCCCAGACTCAGCAAGTGCAGATCATATAGAATACTTTTTAAGTTAGGGAGATACCTCCATGTACGAGATAACAAAAGAAAAATATCATGACAATTAGGTTATACTGTCAAGAGTCAAATCATATCTGTTAGCAACTTAGCACAGTTAGAACATTTATGGAAAGCAACCAGGTTAAGGGTCCATTATTTCCGGTTCCCCTGTTTGATTTGGACTCGGCTACATTTTGTTATAAGGTCTTCCAAAACATTAGTTAGTTAAACTAGAGACGAGCAATTAGCAAGGGTTCCCAATCTGGTAAACTCTTTACCTGGTTTTACTTGGGCCACAGAGAAATCCTTGTATGGTGGAGTTTTCCAAACCATTGCCTGATTGGAGGAGGCTCAGAAAGTAATTTTTGAGTTTCTGAACATTCAATGTTGTTAGTAAGCGCCATCCTCAACATCTTCCCCTGTTGTTAAATGATTAATGTATTAATAATCTAACATCCATTTCTATGATCATATTGTATGGTAGCTAACATTTTGTAGTATTCTGCAGACTTCATGATATAGCTTTTTCTCATTTGAGGAAGGAACATGAAAGTCCATATTTTGCGTTGGCAATTTATCTTTATTTTTTGTGATAAAATCTAGAGCCTGTTACCTGTATTACCTGCAGAGTAGAGGAACATTTTTTATAGTTACAAGTTGGTCAGATATATCAAGTAAAAAGACCCATTTAAAATCCATAGCTTACGTGATTGCATGGAGATGTTAGGCATTAATAAGTCCATTGCACAATAAAATTGCTACTTAGTTAGAAAGAAAGGCCTGGGCCCACCATGCATGAATGCTTAATTGTGCCTTTCAGTTCCCTCTCCAATGGAGTTCTTATAGATCTCTTCATAGGTCATCTTACCACTACAACTCCAGAGCTGAGTTTGCTTGTGCTGTAGTCATGAGACGACAAAAAAAAGCATGCTAAATGTTATTAATCAAAAGAAATCCAAGGCACATGCCATATATTAGTGCTTCGTGGAGCCTCAGTTCCCAAACCCGTTGAAGCACTTTTCCACATAAGCCTTTCAACAACGAAAATTCTTATTAAAGATTTAAAAGTTCAAATTTGCTTTCAATTACACATCTGCAAACTTTTTATGTTGCAAGTACATGCAAAAATACAAACAAAGACTAGATAGATAGACAGATAGTTTATATTGAGAATGTTGGTGAAAAATCGGGGTTAATATTTTTGCAGAGAGAGCTAAGTGTGTGATAAAAGCAGCAATTCCTTAATTCTCAAACCCTAAAGAAAGGTTTAAAATATCAAAATTAGTACTTATGGTATCAAAATGGGCAAATATCGGATGTATCATATCGGCAATATCAGAAATCTTGGCAACGTCAGACATGTTATTACGTACCTCAAATTTGATATGATATATGTGATTTATATTGGTATCCACCGATATTTAAAACCTTTTCCCAAGATAAATTCTGCACATGGGAAGTACAAACACATAACCATACCGACCCTTTCAACACTTATAACAAAATAAACTATGGCTACCCCTTACGCTATAGAATAATGTTCCCAATATCGCACATTTAACAATTTTTCGGCCAATGGTGAGGTGCTCAGTTGATTACCGGGCGAGTTCAAGGAGTTTTGAAGGGGTGGGGATGGTTCATGATTGAATACTTAACTTACACTATTCTCATAATTTCTTAAAAGAGGTTCATATATTTCAATATTTGGATGAAAGAGTTAATAGGTCAACTAACTAATCTCCAGTTCTCACACAAAAGAGTGCAGATTTCACCACCCTCAATCTTTTAATCAACAAAATGAATACCATTTAAATGTATTCGTTCTTATATGGGTGACTGAACTGGAGGCAATATAGATGGCTGCTCAATTATGACAAATATATTCATCAGCGAAGAAATATTAAAGCCTAATTAATGCAGAAGATGTTTCTTCATGTTAGGTCATGTGAACCGTGTCATGGCCCTATACACTGTGTTAGCACTAGATCTAACGACCTCAGTTTACTTCTTCCTTGGCTGCTACATAATGTCACTGGATAGTATATCTTTGGATGTAGGCTACATTATATATAAAATTACTATTGCAAATCTTACAGTACCTACATATATTTCAGCCAAAAGTCTAGCAGTTTCTTTAAATTTATTTTAGTTGACACTCTGAATAATTTATAATCACCCACTTTGATGCTATCTCTATTTTCGTCAGCAAACTACCATTGTGCCAAGAGAAAAAGAAAATTAAAGAATGTGTTATGTTTTAAGGATCAGAGAGAAATCCTGTTTCAAATCTTGTTATCACAACTGTATACATAGTAACTAATTAGTATGACCTAGAAGAATATTAATGTTTATATTAGACTAGGAACTAAATTAGACTAGGAAGCAATCTGAAAAACATAAATGAACAGGACTTAGAACCTTCATTTATACAGGACATAGCAAACATAGCAAACTTTTGTAAGTTTGTTTAGTTGAGCTTGAAGTCAAGTCAAGTCTGTACTTGCCATCAGCAACCCGAGCTTGAGTATGAGCCAAACTGAGGCGGGAAATGCTTAAGTTCATCATATCTAAGCCTTTTCTATCAAAATAAGGTCTGCTATGGAACAAGACTATTGACCTGATGTCACCCTCTTATAATTAATGTTGATCTTTCTGACTGAAAACTATAGAGAAGAGAGGACCTTGTCGTGTGCCAAAACGGCAAAACTAACTTCATTCATCTATTTTACTAAGCTTAGATTTTTTTTTTTTTTTTTTTTTTAAATTTTATAAGATCAACTTATTCTGGTTGCCGAATTAGAGCTTTTTTCAAACTCATCCGGACCAAGCCTCAAACTTCCTCAGCCCATTAGTAACCCTACTTATTAGTGCCCAAAGTTTACTAACTTAATTTGATGTGCACCGGAAGTCTGATATAGAGGAACGTGTATATGGAATGAAGGACCGAGAAAGAGAATCTTTTGTGGAATCTACCTGTAATGTTGGGAGATGGTATTTAGTAGCAAGCAGGCTCAAAAAGCTACAACACTCCAAACAATTTGGGAGGATTCGTTTGTAACATCAATTTGTGGAACAACAATTAGGCTTTTCTCTAAAAGCCATCCTGTTGGGATTGTTGTGAAGCACACAAATATGAGGACAGTTATCAGATTCCTTGAGTTCTTTGAAGGTAAGTTAATGAATTAGGGAAGTCCTTTTAACATTCATGATGTAATAAGTTTACAGAAACACCGAAGTAATTCTGAACTTGAAAGTAACAAAAACTCGAGTATGACTATTCATGTTTCTATTTATTAATTTGTAGAACGGTGATATTATGTACTTATGGCATATTCTTTCAATTTCGCATCCTAGTTTTTGCTATCATTGTATCCCCTTATCCGTTTTTGATGCATCTGTTCTACTTTCCTAAGTACTATCTGTGATAGTGACATGAGATGATGTGGCAGGGATGATTTGAGATGATATACAAGCCATATCATGTTGCCTATGATAAATGTGAGGCGGAAACATTCACGGATAAGGTTGATCCATATGACTACACTACTGATTAAAGTAAAACGAGTCATGTATATTCGTATTCAACAATAAATCAACATTTCCCTCTTAAGTTGAGGTAGTCATAATTGTTGTGGTAGATATAGAGACATGCCTACCTATGAACTAGCAACAAATTAGTGTGACCGTAGTAAAAGTCATATGTGGGTCTATCCTCTGACATACTCTCTTAGTGCTCTGACCACTGTGATCTTCCCCTCGGCACCAGAGCCACCATGCTCAAACTGTATATTTCTGCGGTATATTATTAACCAGAGTGGATCTTACATGGTTACTAATTGCTTCTGGGAAGGAATTAACCAGAGAGGATCTTACATGCTTACTAGTTACTTCTGGGAAGGAATTAACTTCAGATAAATTTGTATGCTGAAATGGGGACACTTATATTGTACTCTGGACTACCAAAAATATTACATCGAAAATAACTAAACTCAGGATCCAGCCCAGAGAGAATTATGTCACAAGAAAGTTCCTCTTATGACCTCTTCATTTTTGCAGATTTAGAGCCTATGGAAATAAACTTCGAGAAGACCTCAATACCTCTTTACGTCTATAGAAATATGCTTTTGCATTATCCTCTTTGTTTGATGTTTCAAAATTTTTGGTTAGCTCATGTATGGAACGATGTTATTGAAACCAGAGTACAATCTGAGCTACATGGTACATTCTGGCTGGATCTCTGTCCTTTCTTGAGAATCCTTAATTATTTGCATCTGATATATTGATCTTGGGATTTAGGTGGGTCCTCAAAAATATATTAAACTTTGTCTCTCCCTAATGAAATACTTCCGCCACCATTTGACCATTGTGCTTAATTTCTTTTTTCTTTATATTATTGGGGAATTTCGAAAGCAATACTGCCTTATGAAGTGAAGATCCACATTATCCTCCTTACCATTATCACTTGCTGGCTAACAAGCACAAGATAGGGAATACTGACGAGAAATGGTAGAAGACAGAGATTGTAACACAGTTGATTTCAGTAGCAAACTGGCATCGAGGGCCAGACAGCACTTTTGAGCTGCATAAGCACATATAGAACTCAAACAGAGATTATGAAGACAATCAGGAAGTACTAGTTATCCTACAAGTCGACATTCCATAATCTCAAAAGACTAAAGCTATCAAATACATCATCAAGCATGGGAAAGCCATTGCTCTAACCAATACAGCTCAGTCATCATCACTTTGCACAATTACTAATCAATTTGTGCAGTGTTTCAGGTGTAGCTTCATGACACAAATAATCAAATCTGTCTATGATAATGGAATATACCCCTGATGCCATCAAGTTGTAATGGTTCCAATCTAAAAACTTGTGCTAGTAACAATGTTAAGATTTTCAGAATAAAGGTAGCAACATCGTGAAATAATGAATTTATTCTTTACAAATTTCATATGATGTTCTACTTGTACAGGACACTTTCTTCCAGACGAGGATGATAAATTTCTTTAGAAAGTACAAGCTGCTGTTGAGGAGGAGGAGCGTCAAGCTGCTGCTGCTGCTGACACAGATGCTGCTAAGGATGCTATTGTGACAGCTGAGGGATCTTGGAAAACTATCCTTGGTTGTAGTAATGAAGCAATTGATGCCAACTTCAACAGTGGTGGAGGTTCTTTAGTTCATGGCTGTTTTCATGAGGTGGTGAGTGATAGAAGACCAGGCATGGATGCAAATGTGGAGGCTGACTCTCAAAAATGTGAAGGAGAAGTTTCTGCCAAAGGTTATGATTGTGTCACCAATTTGCCATTTGAGTTCTACCATTATTACTATGGAAGCAGCAATGATATGGGAACCCTGATTGAGGTAATTTAATCACAGTACAGATCCTTCTTGCATATTATACAAAACCCCAAGCCTGATGAGCCAATCATGAGATGGCAATGTTGATGACGACATTTCTTACCTCTAATGGACCCATTTATCAATCATCATCTATTCTCAAACTTTAAATTGGTCATGAACTAAATTAACACTTTACTAAACAATAAAAAGAAGTTAATACCTTTCTTCCATTTGATTGGAGTAATACCTTTCTTCCATTTGATTTAGCAAAACGATTACGGGAGAATATAATAAATTGATGTTTTCTCAAAGTACTGTGCTGGCCAGGAAATTAGGAGTGTGCAAATGCATATAACTTTTGGTCAATCATTTTCCATATTTCCTTTTATAGATGAAGGTTCCCATGTGAAATAGAGTCAAACACAATTAGTCAGTTGTTCATCATAGCTAAATTTTGCAATAAGTACTCAACAGTTAATGGTTTTTATGAGACTTCTCTTCATTGCTTAATCTCTTGAGTGCAATCTGGTTATAAATTTCATCATATACCATTGATTATTGTATGCATTGCAAGTCTGATGCTGTAAAACTACATACCCATTTAGCATTATTGTCATGTTATTATACAGTGGGAGAAACACATAAACTACATAAACCACCCTCCAAACTCTTTTATTCTTTAATACTTCCCTTCAATCTGGAGCTTAGATATTAATCATGCTAGCTTATTACTATGAGGATAAAAGAACATACCTCGACCAAGCCTTACTGGAAAGAAGCATCAAGTAGTCGATTCAGTGTTAGGTAAGAGAGGTGTGAATCAATTTGCTTGGAAATACATCCAAAGTCAAAGATCACTTAATCAAACAGAAATAGTAGCAACAACAGCAGCAGCAGTAGTTGGCCCAATGAACTGCAGCAACAATAGATGCAGTAGGAACAAACAAGGAGGAATTTCATTTGAATTTTGAGTTGAGTCTCCTTTTTAAAAGTTATTGAATTTTGTCTCTCAAAATGAATTTTATTTAGTAACAATAATAATTTTTAATAATATTTATTTTTATAAAAGAATAATATCCAATCATAGCGAAGAAAACATGAGAAATTAGGAGTTTTAACAGACTTCTAATAAAACTAGAATCAAGGATTATAGAGACTCATAATAGGATTAGAATTTCCTTTTCTACTTCAAAATCTCCAAAATAAAGCTTGGATTCAAATTTCTTGTAATGCCTTCTAATTTTAAGAGAATAAAGGGTGGAAAATTACCTCAATCAATTCTTTCTTCACCTCCAAATTCCTAGAAGAATGTATCTTTGGCACGAGAAAGTAGAACCAAAAAAAGTCAGCAATTCCCTTTTTGTAAGACGCTTATGCATTTTTCCTTTGCTGCATGTGTCTTCTCTAAATATTTTAGTACTTCTTTGTTATTTAATTAATTAAAAATTATTAATATCTATAAAATTAATAGTTTTTAAATATTTAATCCTATTAGTAATTTTTAGATAAATACAATATTCTATTATTAAGTCTTATATATTTAAACTGAATGATCAATCCTCATCACTCATAAGTTTCCTATAAATAATTGGTTAAAAGGAGTTCATATTGAATTAGAATTCATTTTAAATAAACATGAATGCAGATAAAGTGGTAGATGTAGAATTCTAACTATTTAAAAGGAATTCATTTTGAATTAGAATTCATTTTAAATTAAAACGAAACAAGAATCCAGGTGGAAATAAAATTTTAATTAATTTGGAGGTCAGAAAAAACAGAGACAAAATTCTTTGGTGTTAAAAAATAGGGAATAACCTCCAAACTATTTGTTTTTAAGAGTATTTATCGATTGGTTGTTTGGAAAGCCCTCTGTTTGACTCATGATTTCATCTATGCCTCAAAGTGGATTGTTTGCCCCTTAGGCAAATCTATATCTTACCCCTTCTTGACTTATTCTAACTCGAAGACTTTAGTAAACCAATTGGCAAGTTTTTAGATGTTGGCTGTAGATAATTAATTTCGACCTGTCCTATATGACATATTTTCTTTAATATTGATATCGACAAGTATTAACAACTATGTATTGAAACTGATCTAAAACAATATAAAAGAAAACTTAATTTTCAGCCAAACCTGTTCTAAGAACTCTTGAACTTCTGAAAAGGAGATGAAAAAAGCAGATCTGACTTAAAAATTTGCTAAAAAGGTGAAGATATGGCTTACATGGTTTATTCGGAATCAATAGGAAAAAAGGTTGTTTTCATAGGATATTAACTTGCCACATAAAAAAGAAGTTTGAAACGATCAGGGAGGAAGGGATCTAACTTGGATATTTGATTATTGCATGAAATCTGGTCAACATCTTTTTTTAGTGTCGGGTTAGATCGATCTTTCTTTAGTGGTGGCAGACAACACCTTCCTGCCACCACTAATACTTTTAACATTTTTAGTATTTGAGATGGGTATAGATGCGGGACAAGCCAAACGGGTTTTTGAGTTTGGATTTCATACCCAAGCCCATTTAACTTCTGATGTGTTAATCATATGTCAAATAGGGTTCATATTTTAATTTTAATCTGACTCATTCCGATAAACTTTCTCATTATGCTTGAGTACGTTTAGATTTTAAACTTCTAACACATCTTATATTGCACAAGAAAAAATTAAATTCATTTATGGGTTTATTATGCATTACCCCAAAATCCTCAATATTTGCATATTTATCTTCCAAAATTTTCTATTTAGATACAATACCCCCCAAATCTTTTGAGTTAAGCTAAAATAGCCCAATAGTTAACGAGAGTTGGATAATGGATGAAATATTATTTAAGAAGTGTTTTCTCCTCTAGAATAGTTGTTTTATCCCTGACATACCCATATTTTTAAATATTTTTTCCATTTATCAACAATGTTTTCTCTTTCAATTCGTCTGTCTCCTTCAGAAAGAGAGAATCGAGGCTTTTCCTTGACTAATTGCAGGGGTAAAATGGGTATTTTAACCCTCTTTCATCCAATTTTTAACTTTTTTTAATTAGTTATGCATTTTTACTTAACTTAAAAGATTTAAGGGGTATATCAAATATGAAGATCTTGAGGTATATATCCAAAATATTGAAGATTTAAGGGTATGTGTCCAAAAACCCTTCATTTGTTAGCCAAATACTCTTTTTCAACTATATAACCAAAATATTTTCATTCGTCAAAACTCAATAAATTATTCCAATAAATGTGGGAACATTGATAATAATCTTAGCATATATGTAACATATTATAAATAAGTTTTATAAAGCTTGATAATAATCTTAGCATATATGTAACATATTATAAATAAGTTTTATAAAGCTTTTAAGTAATGACTAATATGTTCGGCGTAGAATAGCCGATATTGTTGATACTAATGCTTTTAACCTTTTACCATACCAATACCAGTATTTTATGCCTTTCCATTTAGTCTTATATAATATTGGCAAGCCCTCCTCCTTTCCATAGTTTTTCTCGACTAAGAAGTTAGCACTCATTAGGAGAGTGTTAGTGTTATATCAACTGGTTGTAAAAATTTCATTAAATATGTTGGTGTTACGTCATAGCTTACCTTATATCTTGGTAAAAGACACAATTTCTGTTTGCTTTATTTTCAGTTTTTTCCCTTCTAATTTTAGTTTGTCATTTATTCTTGATAAGGAACAATCTCGCATCCACGTCATGATACCAATGCTTGCATACTCATTTCTTTAAGTCATCTGGAATGATTTATCTTTATCCTCACTAATAGAGCTGTAAGCCAAAATTACTGTCCCAGGTAGCTGCAATTAGTTAATCTTATTCTGTCTACTTCAGAAACAGTTGATGCAAATGATTTTCTATTTGTGATTCCTATAATTATGTAAATGTCATGAATATGCTTACATGATTCCAAATTATGCTGTAGGTCAGAAAAATGTGGGATGCTTACATCAGACCTGGAGGAAGGTATGCAAATGACTTCACTGATTTGTGTAACCTTCACTTGTATGTTTGGAACAGCACAGTGCAGCATTTGAGTTCACTTCAGTTTTTGCAGAATAGGGTGATATAATTTTATTACACTTCATTAACTAATGTCCTATGCCTTTTTTCTCCCACTTGGGTCTGCTCAAAATCTTACAATATTCTGGGTAGTTCATAAAACACAATTGTTCCTTACTTTTCTCCCTCTAAAGTCCTCATACATGCCCAATGTGCTGGAAATTGAGCCCAAGTAGGCAGCAAAAGCAATATTCTGCAGTAGTGCCCAGTAGGACTTCAAGGTTCAATATTCATAACCTCCACTTGGGAGTTGGGCCCAAGTTTCAGGCACTTCGTTTGCAATAATAATGCTTTGCAGTATTATATATCCCATTTTAAATGGTAAAAGGAAGAATGACTGGATATCGAAATGTATTTTAATATATCACCAACATCGTCATGACCGGATATTGGATATGCTTGAATTTGAGCATGATAAGAAACTTGAGAAAGTTCGGAAAATTGAAAAAGCTTTTGCTAATAGCTGTTTAGTGTAACCCTCCATGAGTGGGCTCATATTTTCAGCCAGGATAATTGTGAGCATGAGAGGTCCACTCCATGGAACCTCGGGGGCCTGTTGACATGTAGGTAAACTGTACATGTATTTTCAGTCATGTACTTTTCCTGTTTTCAACCAAGAAGCTCTTTCCAATTTCCCCTATACCAAGAATGAGACCTAAAGAATAATTTGCTATATTGGGATCATATCATCTTCAAACACATATTCAACTATTGTATTTTTGAGTCATTTTGTTCTAAGCTTTCGTTTACCTCAACTCATGATTCTGGTGCAAATTTCTTGAATTTAATTGCTCTGGGGTTGGACGGTCGAGAGCAGCCGCATTCCTGGGCACTGGGTTCAACCATCACCACCTGCGGATGAGGTCTGGGCATCATATCTTGTTGGCCCTAAATGATAGCGGACATAGAGCTCTCCTTCAGCCTCTCATGTTGTCGCTTCTTAATGCAAGAAGTGATCAAAGCTCATGGTATGATTTATTTGGATGATTTGGCCTACACTGTCTTCAGATACCTCAAAGTATTATACCATATCGGTGTTGGCTAATGTTTAAAACCTTGGTCCTAAACATTCGGTATTATGGATCTAACTTGTACATGTGATAGAAACAGAACTGAGCTATTAAATATATTTAGATTTGATGCAACTCTAGATTGATCATTTATGGCCCTTGTGTGAGATAATGGATAACTATTATAAAATTGCAGGAGCGTTAGGCATTCTGGAAATCATAGTAGATGTACTTCACTAGGCATTTTAGTGAAAAAAGGATGACATGTAGGCCTCATAGTTTTGAGAAATAAAGTCCCCATGACCCTTAAAATTTACAAAAATTCGAAAAAGAAGAATCTAAGAATGCAAACTGCTAGTCAAAGATACTTTGGAGGGTTTTAACAATAACATATCCCTGTGGATGTTTATGGTTATATTGTAGGCTTTTAGATTTAAATAAATATTTGATCGGGATATTTGCACTTTACATTAGGAAAACCTAGTTAGAGTCAATATGTTTGCCACATCCTATTGAATCTTTCATAGGCTTATGTGGCCTCACAACTGTGCCAAATTTACAAAAAATTAAAGTAAAAAAGAGAATCTAACAATGTGAACTGCTAGTCTAAGATACTTTGTAGGGTTTTGATAATAACATATCCCTGTGGATGTCTATGGTTATGTTGTAGGCTTATGGATTTAAATTAATATTTGATTGATATGTTTGCATTTTACATTAGGAAAACCTAGTAAGAGTTAATATGTTTGCAACATCATATTGAATCTTTCGTAGGCTTACTTGGCCTTACAACTGTGCCCCTACTGCATAGAAATCTTCATAACTTTTACCCAAATGTCCAATCTGAGTCAAAAGCCATTTTAAAGATGACTCGGAGCTCTTCGACTCTTCCCAATAGAGACCTTTCCAGTTTGGCTTCTATTATGGTCGAAACTGGGTTTCACGTTGATATTGCTGCACAGACTTTATCTAATTTCAATCTTTTCAGTGTCTACAAACTCTTCTAAGGATCACCATCCACCATGTGCTAATTCTTTAGTAGAAAAACTGAAATGGGAATTCACACTGTCCATGTGCTTATAAAAAGAGAGAGTATTGACTTGTCCATATGGAAAGTGCATGCACCCAAGGACAAGCAAAGGATATTTCCCTTGTGGCATAGGAACCAACTCGTGAGTTTTTATTTATTTATTTATTTAAGATTGCAATTTTATTGTCTATAGCGCTTTTCAAACCAGGATCCATCGTAGCATTATGATAAGGCTTAGAAATGGACATAGTAGAGAATGCCTTTTTTTTTGAAAAATCAGGAGATAAATGTGAGAGAGATGCCTGTATAAACAGAACATTTAGTACAAAAACGAGTACCTGCCTGAAGAGTTATGGGAAGATCACAACAACATTTAGTTGAAAGAAGAGATAAAAGAGGTGTACCCTTGTGGAATCAAGACTAGTCTCTGTGCACTGTTGACAAGCCGTAAGTGTTGATTTTTTCTATTTTCAACGGGTAGTGGCATAGAAATTGGATATCCATAGTTTGTGCTATAACATGATTAAAAAGTTGACGTGTGTTTTCAATGAAGGTGACATTGTCACAGATGACATACATACGAGGGATAAGAGTCCAACACAATACCTCTTTTATACGTGAATAACATAGAAAAATACAATTGCCACTCCGAGAATTAAGTTATCATGCTCTCTTTTTCAAACATGTGAAAACAAACACCTAAAATTTTTTGGAGCAAAGTCAAATGAATTCTTTTTCCATGACAGATAGACAATGATGTTTTGCCAGAGACAGAAGATGGGCATCTATTAATTAAGTGTCAGGAAATTAAAACATTCCATCCTTCCCCCCGCCACCTCCACCCCCTAAAAAAAATATTATGATAGAAAAGTAGCATATAACACTAATTAGGTTGTTCCTTTTTTTTTTATAAAATAGAGAAACTACAAAATTATTTTAACATGCTTATATCCTTAACTCTATTAAATGGAAGTTCAGAGCTCTAGAGATTTTGAGTGATGCAGCTACTGTGAGTAATGAGTTTCGCAAGAAATGGAGAGTGACAATTGACTGCAAAATCAATAGGTTCCCCCTGCCAAAAAGAAGTGACTCCTTAAATGTACTTTATTGTGCTTTTCATGAATTTCTTGAGCCTCTTTTCATTAACATTTACAAATGGTTCTCAAAGACATCTATTTGCTATACATTTCTTAACTTTCATCTCTTCCCTGCTTGCTTCCGTGGCACTTCTTCCGTGATATTTTTGGAAATTGTACTCATTATTACTCATACGATATGTAAACACACACAAAAGAAAAAAATAAATAAATAAAAACAACAACAACTAAGACTTCTATCCCAAGTATTTGGAGTAGGCAACATGAACCAAAAGAGAATTACGCGGGTCGATCATATTAATGATCCTTCTCCACTCTTTCCTATCGAACAGTATGCCTTCATTTAGGCCTTTAGTATCAATATCTTTTCGTATCACCTCCATGCTTGTTTTCTCCATTCATCCTTTTGCTCTTTTAACTCAAGAAAAAAAAAACAAAAGAATACATATTTGGTATTGTATATTAAGTAGGTATAACTTTCTTGTGACTTGTAATTCATCCCTCTTTCTATGCTCAACAACTTGCAATGCTTTGCATTGCTTGGTCAGCCAAGAAAATACAGATTAGAATTCAAAATTTCCACTCAGACAAAGTTAGGAGCATGGTTTAAAATATCAGAATCGGATCATTGATGATATCAAAATTGAACATATCATAAATATCAGAAATTTCAAATCGATTTTATATGGTATATTGTGTATCACGTACCTCAAAATCCAATATGATATATATATATATATATATATATATATATATATATATATATATATATATATATATATATATATATATATATATATATATATATATATATCACTGTCGGCTGATATTTTAATCCGTGGTTAAGAGTATTAGTCGGCCGAAAATATCAGAAATTTAGTCCATTTCACATACTGAAATTTGCAAGAGGTAATTGGTTCAACCGGTTTATTTTCCATATGTCTGAGTGTTACAGTGATTGTGACCTGAAAGTTTTCAATATTTCTCCATATAGGATGCTGAGTGAATCGTGTGCAGTACATCCCTTTACCTTTGTTTCAAGAAAAAATTATAAATTGCCCCATCTTTGCAGTGCTATCTGCTGCCTGCATCTACTTAGTTTTTGTCTTCCGTGTAGTGTCATGTTATCTTTCTCCTATTCTCCTCAGTAATTGATAAGCTCAACTTCTTAAATACTCCACCAATGATTAGACTGCAGCCAAGATTTGCTCATCTCTATGAAACTTGGTTTATACTTTTATTCATTTTGGTTTACAGGGATCTAAAACATGGGAGTTGATTTATTGTTGACATTTTTTTAATGGTTGAAAAGATCTTTTTTTTTTTAAATGCCTGGTTTATGATTGTCATCTTCTCTGTTGAAAGAGCTTCATGATTTGATGAAGGCTGGCAGCAATTCTAATGTTTCTGTAGCTTTTTAATATCGTATATATATTTTGTTCTCAAGTGTTGATTCATCATTTTCATCACTTATCCCATGTTTGCCATTTTTTTTTTTTTGAGTATGAATTATAATTTTTCCTTGTCAGGGATAGAAAATTTGTTGTAGATATTGTTTTTCATGGGCTTGATATTTGTGTGTGAGCCAACTTTTTTGTGTATGACTAGATTTCTTACATATTTCATTTTAACAGTAGGAGTTTTCAAATTCCAATTCCGGTATGCTCATTTTACATAATTCTTTACATATTTATCTATATTCTACTATTAATAACAGCGGTACCATCATTAATTTGCTAATTCTTGCAGTGCAGAAGCTATGTGCTTCTTAATTTTTTTTTTTATTTATTTTTTTTAATTATTATTATTTATTTTTTTTGTGTTATGGTATATGCTGGCATTGCCTAGTCCCTAGTCCCTCTTCTGATATTACATGGGTATAAAACTTGAAAGGTTAATTACATTGACTATTTTTGTCTCAAATAACCCAATATGCTGGAACACTCCCAATGTTGAAGGCAACTTATACAAATGTGTATTTCTTCAAGATTTTGATATGGCCATCTCCACTGATTTTATTATGTATATCTATGCAAATTGTTCCTGCCCTTCAGTCAACATATTGCATCCCAGTTTTGAATGGTTGGCCATCTGAGTAAGTCTATTTACATAATAATACAGCTATTCTATTAGAATACCTCCCTTATCTATGTACTTGATATTCACGGTTTCTAAAAGAAATGGGGAAGTGGAATATAAAACCTGTGCACTAAAAGATCAGCACATCTCTACATTCCCTACCAATGTCAATTCACCTGTCCAAGCTACGAGAATCCTTGTCTTCCACTTATGGCAGTAGATCATTTGTGGGAACTTTTGTTTACTGGCCTCAGTTGTTTAAAGTGCTCAAACTTTTGCCTTGTATATGTTGTACTTGCCTTTTCTTGTTTAGAACACTGCTTGTAATGTGTTCCTCTTGTATATTTTAACAACCGAAAGATTATGCATTCTTTAGTAGCTCTCTCACCATAAGTGTCGGATTAAGAATATAAAAATAAAATTATTCTGAAACTTGATTTATGGTTTTTGTTCCTTTAGCATAGCCTTCATTTGGGTCTTAACTAGAAGTCTAGAAGGGGATCCAAACCCTTGATCTTTTCTTTTCTAAATAGTTTTTTCCATGAATTTATAAGCCTCACTTGACTGCCATATTTGTTTCATTTTTTCGTTGCTTAGTTGAGCTCTGTGATTTGTGGAGGCTGACAGTCATGCATTGGTATATCCAAATTCACCAGAGTCTGACCTAACCTGCTGAATGTTTATATCCTTGATTTTATTAGTGATGGTTGCTACTGACTTGATTCGTGCAACATGTCTCTGTTTCTTAACAGTTTTGGATTGTTCCGACGCTAACTGCTAAACATCGCATCATTGGGTCTATGTTGGTCAATTCATGTTGGCATACAACTATATCTTTGTTATTAGGCTTCTAAGAATCACTGCAACTCTGATTTGCTAGGGTAAATTGTTTGTTGATAATAGTTTTATATGGGCTTCTGTGCTTCTCTATAATATCGAAGATTTCCTCTTGTTAGTTTACCAAGCTGCTAGTTTATTCCTATGCATTTGAAGCTATAAAATACTTGAAGTACCCTTATGGTTATAATTACTTGATCCTAACCGTGATTTTTACCTTACCTTCATTCCAAGAAATACTTCTCTCTGATCAGAAAAGTTATTATATCGTATATTGATGGAGTCATATTACATGATGTGTTCCTTACATTATTTGTTCGGTATAGTTGGTACATCTTTTCTTTGTTGTCATTGTTGCTTCTGTTGACGTCCAACAACAAATGTATCTCTGGCCTAGTTGTTTGCCAAAAATTAGATTCCAGATCAGCTATAATTCAGGTGATCTTTTGTGGATTATGCATGATCATAGTGAAATGAGGTCTTTAAAGAAACTAAGAAATTTTGAAGTGGATTTCTTCAAAATTTTTGACCTTCAACCCACACCGCCATATAGATTTGCAGCCGCTCCCGCTGCTGGTGATCAGATAGTACACAGAGTGGAAGCGTATAGAATATAAAAGAAAAAAAAACCAGGATAGATATAGCCTCACACCGCAATAGATATAGCCTCACACCGCAGGTGATCACACACAAAAAAAAAAAGAGGAGAAAATGGCCTTGTAAAATAAACATAAACTTAATGTCAAGAAAAGAATCCTACCAAATCTCAAATTCGATCCCTTATTAAATTTTCTGAAAAAGATTATGATTAGGATTACCAAATTCAAAGTATGCTCTTATTTGTTGTCCGAATACAGGTACTTGGTATGGTACACCAATTTGAGCCGCATGTGGTATGAAGGAGTGGGCTTAATCGGATTGGTCATGATCTATTGGAGCATTTTTATGGTAACCTAAATAAACATTCATGTACATGTGGGTTGAGAAGAGACAATTTCCATAATGTAAGTCTTGAGAACCATCAATACGTCTATTAAAGTACTACTGCCAAATATAGGGGAAATCTCCTTGAATCAATTAGTCGGTAGATCTCTTTTTTGTTTACCTCGGGTTAATTATTTTAGTGAACCCAAACGAGTAGTACCAAAAAATCGGTATGTTAGAATTTGGTCATATTATTATTTTTGGAAGGAGTAAAGTAGGTGTAACACAGTTCCACTGATTCTGATTAAAACCAGTAATATTCTATTAGATATTTTCGATTTATTGGTAAGGTTACAAAAAAAATTCTACCAAAAATAAATTAATATCCTAATACTAACAGATGTCTTTATTATTATTATTTTTTCCCCCTCCTTTCGCGGTTATTGAGCTATAATGGTAACCCGCATTTTTCCTTCTTTTTTCATTGTGTCATTTCCCAATAAATGAATTTCTATTACATTTTGGTAGCAAGCCCTTTTCTTTGGAAATGCCGTACGCAACTGAAGCCAGTTGTGAGCTCAAAAGTTTGTGCCAAGAAATTATGGTAGTTTTTTTATGTTACTATTCTACATGTATTTTGGAACATCTTTAATATTCATTTTGCTAAATGGTTGATCTTTAATTTAGAATAATGGTTTACACATGTAACCGAAGGTTCGTGCTGTGCATAAGACACATCTTTTGATTTAGATGAATTTGCAGATACATATAATTTGCATCTTCACATTTGAAGTATTCATATGGGCTAGTTCTGTTTCTTGTATAAATTGCCAACAATTCAGAGCATCCATGGTTTACTATTGGAGCTGGGCATCCAAGTCTGTCTCCAACTGCTAACTTATCTTTGTTTCACAGATATCATCTGTGTGCTATTTTTTATGTGATTGCTAGTATAATCATATTGTTTGTGCCAATTTCTTGTCAATTTTTTTTTTTTTTAAGTATAGTTCATTGCATTCTAAATTCCAGCATAATTTGGAAATTGACTTATTGTTCTGCCCATAAAAAATCGAAATAGCAATCAATATCCGTACAAGTCTATGTTTGGAGGATCACTTTTCAGAATAACAGAGGGAAAATGCTCTGAACTGCATATTTGATGAGTTGAACAATGCAAATAAGGAGTGGTTTGAAAGCATCTATGAAGTGCTTGCTAATGTTAAAAGCAGTATAATTTCTTCCCGATCCATCCATCTTCTCCTTAATTAGTCAGTTGTGGTCCAGAGCCAGAGATTTTGACAGGCCACCATGGCTAACAAGTGTTGCTTAAGATATGGTTCTGTAAAACCACTGCATTCATAATCCTACATAACATGAATGACATCTCAAACTGATAACAAGTTGCAATTATAGAGCATCATTGACATTTATAATGCGTCTCAAAGTCTGTGCATCTCTTATTTTCTTTGTTCTTTTTTTTTTTTTTCAGCTTACTTACAGGAGACTTGCTCTCACTATTTGAAAGTACTAGTTATCATTACATTCGATAAAATATTCATTCTCAGATTTATCTTTGCACAACCTGCCACACAAAAATTTTTGGGTAGAGTTCACTTTTGGAGTAGGCAAGAGTCCCACTATGAAAGTGTAAGAAGTGCTAGTCCTTTTGTGCTGACTGAAGATACATGCATCTCTATCTCTGTTGGTCCTTTCAAATGGAAAATGACTAGTAACTTTACATGTTTATTTGTCTCTCTGAGTGTAGGAACACTTTTTCTTCAGGCCTTCACTCAGAAAACACTGTACAGTTATATCCGTGGCCTTTGCAATTTGCTGCCTAGATGTACTTTCTTCTCTTCTGTGTAGTGCTCTAGTGACATCTTCCTCTTATTCCACTGAAAAAAAGCAAAAGTTCTTTTACTACTGCTAAAATCATTAGATTGCTGTTAGGTCTTATCTCATCTTTGGAAACTTGGTTTCTGGTTTAATTCTCTTTTCGTTCAGTTCCACTATCTTGGTTTATGGATAACCAAAGCAAAAGTGTTTTTTTCCTTCAATACTTCTTTGATTATTTTAAACTGGTTACATATAATGCCGAACAATTCTTGCTTTATATTATAGGTTTGTGTTTATCGTCTTTCCGGTTGAAAGAGCTCGGTAATTTGGCGGGAGACTGGCAGCTTCTGATGCTTTAATGTATCCATTTATTATTTGGGGTATTTACAGATTTATCCCTTAAATCTTTATAAATTATAATGTAGTCCCCCAAATTTTCATAATTTTATCTCCCAAATTTTCTAAGTTACTACAATTCAGTTTCCCTTCCTAACTTCCGTTAGTTCAGTTTATTTTTTGATCTGATTTTTTCATTTTACCTCTCCTTAATTCATTCTTCCTCTTCCTCCTCTCTTCTCCTTCCATCTTCCTCATGTCTTTTCCTTTTCTTCATTCTTCCTCCTCTCTTCTCCTTCTCTCTCTCTTCTCTTCTCCTCATCTCTTTTCCTTCACTCTTCCTCCTCTCTTCTCTTTTTCTTCATTGGGTTCATTGGCTTTCCCACTTCTTCTTCTCTTCTATCTCTCTATTCTTCCTCCATTTTTCTTTATAGGTGTATTTAAGTCATTTTATTATTTTAAAAAAATAAAAAATAAATTCTGTCGTTTATTTGGATGGAAAAACTAACGGAGAGACTAAATTGTAATAATTTAGAGAATTTGGGGACTAAATCCTAAATATGAAGATTTGGAGGACTAAATCATAATTTATAAAGATTTTAGGAACAAAGCTGTAAATATCCCTTATTATTTTGAGCTAAAACGATAGTATACCTTACCGTGTAGTATTAATCAAATCTTAACGAAACAAACTCTACCATTATAGAGTACATATAATAGTCCCCCGTTAACGAGAGGATGAGACGTACATACAAAATATAAAAACAACCAAAAGAGAAGGTATAGAGTATGCCCTCCGGCCCAACCTCCAACCAGACATTGCCAGTCCATGATTTTTCACCCTCCATCACCCTCTACCTGAATAGGCCATCACTCTACTATCGTGTATTCTACCTGTTTGCCCTCTCCCTTGGTGGTCAATGCTCCTGGCTCAACTTCCGGATGCAGCTCCAAACATCTTTGAGTATCCTGTGTGTCATCGTTGCCAGCATGTGCCTGGATCTTGGTGTGTCCATCACTTGCCCAAAAGAGTACCACCCTCAATGCAAAAACAAGCGGATGGTGTTCTAGAGCGATTTCTAAAAATTTCGCTATTGTTTTCTAGCCACGCGTTCCAGAGCACTCTCCTCCAGTAGCTCCTCTGATGTCCATAAGTCGATAAGGATAAGGTTAAAGCGTGCGCTGTCACGAAACTGGCCCCAGCCTCGAGCATCATAGAATTTCTAATCACATTTACGAGCCTGTATTCGAAGAACATGTGTGAAATACACTCTTGATCGCAAGCGCAAAGGCAACAAAGGCTTGGCCCCCTGCCATCTTTTCTCTGGATATTGTCCCCAGTGAGAATGACTTGATGGGACACGTACCAAAGGAAGGCCAACACATTATGTTGTGCCTTGATACCTATACTTGGTTCGTTGTCGACGAAATGACACTGAGAGAGTTAATAACCTGGTAATGTGCCACTACCTTAAGGTTCCTTTGGAGTGCCACTTCTATCCCGACTGATCCAGAGTACCTTGAACGATGGAGGTATCTTGTGAACTATCCAACATCTCTATGTACCTGAATCTAATTTGAGCGTCGACAATGTAGACAACCGGTGGTCTAAAACGCCCCCTATGGAAGTACTCTCCGAATGAGGCCTTCTTTTTTTGGCTAGCCTGAAAAATATCTTCATACATGTATTTTAACTGATATTGATTTGTCACGATAATCCTCCCAGAAGTTGAGATTTCTATTGTTCCTGAGATGAAAATAGAGTGCCGATCAGAAAAGGCTCTTGGTGGCAAAAACTCCTCGTCAGATTCTAGAGATGTTGGAGTTCTTATAATGGCCCAACAATGGGCCTCTGTGGGGCCCATATTTCTCTTCGAGGTTACCAAGGATTGCCGATTTTCCACCACTATTTGGCCTGAAGAGTGACATTCATGCTTTCGAAGTTAGCACCTCCTTGCTCATATAGATCGATCCCAGGCCACTAGATGATATGGCCGATTGCTCTCTTCATTGTCGTTCTAAAAAGAAACACTTTCTAATCTTACAATTTTCGTCCGCACCTATATTGGCATTCGAATGAAAGATATATTGTATGTATATATTGTGTGTAGGGGTGGTCGACAGAAGCACATTAAGCAGCGTAACAAGGCAATGATTGTAGTAACAAGGCAATCCGGTTTGCCAGTACCTTGGTTTTCAACATAGTAATCAGCAGGCTATTGGCCTGAAATCCCCAATAATACTCCTTGCAACCTCTTTTTTAGGAACAAGTGTTATGAAGAAAACCAGTGGGAAAATAGCAAATGACCACAGACCAGAGAAATGGAGACACAAAGATTTACGTGGAAAACCCCTTCTTGGGTAAAAACCACGGACAAGACAGCAGAATTTATTACTATACAGAAGTAATAATACAAGAGGGAGAGGAGATTGGGGCAAGAAACAAGTGAGGGGGAGAGGCTCTTTTTATAGCCTCTCCTCCCTTAAGCTTTTAGTCCCACCACCGATGTGGGACTAAATGTTAACATTCTCCCACTTGAAGATTTAATTGTATTGCAATTAATCTTCACACCATCCTTTCTGCCTTGTCATCATGTTGCTTATGTCTCTGCTAGGCCACAAGAGGATCGACACCAAATGAACTTGTCTGTGTTGACTCCTTTTGTCAAAAAATCTGCTAGGTTCTCTTTAGTGTGTATTTTCTGTACATCCACCGTTCCTTCTTCCACTTTCTCACGAACGAAGTGATACTGAACTCGGATATGCTTGGTTCTTGAATGAAAGGCTGGATTCTTTGCAAGATGCAAAGCGCTCTGACTGTCACAAAACAAAGAGATCTTCTCTTTTTTGTGCCCGAACTCCTCCATCACCAACTTCAACCATATCGCCTCTTTGCTGGCTTGTGTAGCTGCTACATATTCTGCTTCTGTAGTTGAGGTTGCAACAACAGACTGCAATTTTGAAACCCAGCTTACAGCCCCACCTGCAAGAGTGAACACATATCCAGTAGTGGATTTACTTTTGTCAAGATCACCTGCATAATCAGAGTCAGCATATCCACGAACAATTACATCTGATCCTCTATAACATAATGCAACATCTGAGGTTCCTTTAACATATCGTAGAATCCTCTTTACCGTATTCCAATGCTCTTTACCAGGATTTGCCATGTATCGACTAACCACTCCCACTGCATGTGCAATGTCTGGTCTTGTACAGATCATAGCAAACATTAAACTCCCCACTGCTGATGCATACGGTACTCGAGACATCTCCATCCTCTCTTCTTCATTGCTAGGACACATACTTAAGGATAACTTGAAATTAACAGGAAGAGGGGTAGAAACTGACTTACAATCCTGCATATTGAACCTTCGAAGAATTTTCTTCAAATAGTTTTTCTGAGTAAGCCAAATCTTCCTATTACTTCTGTCTCGGTGAATTTGCATCCCTAGAATCTTGTTTGCTGGTCCCAAGTCCTTCATCTCAAACTCCCTAGCCAACTGAGCCTTTAATTCTTGAATCTGACCTTTGTTAGGGCCTGCAACTAACATGTCATCTACATACAATAGCAATATAACAAAGTTGTTATCATCAAACCTCTTGAAATATGCACAAGGGTCTGCATAGAGTCTATTGTATTCCAGGCTCATGATGAAAGAATCAAATCTCTTATACCAACATCTCGGCGCCTGCTTTAATCCGTATAGAGATTTGTTCAACCTGCAAACCAAGTTCTTCTTTTCTTTTTCTTCAAAACCTTCTGGTTGGAGCATATAAATCTCTTCTTCAAGATCACCATGAAGAAATGCTGTCTTTACATCTAATTGCTCTAGATGTAAATCAGAGATAGCACATATAGCCAGAACTACTCGAACTGTAGAAAGTTTAACCACAGGAGAAAAGATATCATTAAAGTCAATACCTTCCTTCTGAGCGTAGCCTTTGACCACCAATCTTGCACGATAACGCTCCAGTTGATCATCACTGTTCCTTTTGATTTTGTATACCCATTTATTGCCAATGGGTTTTCTTCCTGATGGTAGTTGCACAAGATCCCAAGTCTTGTTTTTATGAAGAGCTTCGATCTCCTCCTGCATTGCTGTCATCCACTGATATGCATTTGAACTGGTCAATGCTTCTTGGAAAGTTGATGGCTCTCCATCTTCAGTTAGAAGGCAGTATGCAATATTACTATCCACATCATAGTCAGCATGCCAAACTGGAGTTTTTCTGTCTCGGCCTGATCGTCTGATCTCTTGCACACCAGAATCAACAGTTTCTGAAATCTGGTTCTCTTCAACTGCTTCAGAGGAATTATCTGTCACCTGTATCACTGCAGTCTCTGCTTTTGAAGTGCTATCATTTAGGATCTTCTTTTCTGTAAAGATGACATCTCTGCTGATGACAACTTTGTGGGTAGTGGGATCCCACAAACGATACCCCTTTACACCATCAGCATACCCTAAGAAAATACACTTTCTGGATTTTGGATCCAACTTAGTAGTTTCTTGGGAATTGTACATCACATATACAGAACTTCCAAAAACATGAAGATTAGAGTAATCTACTGGTTTACCTGTCCACATCTCCATCGGCGTTTTCAACTCAATTGCTGTTGATGGAGTCCGATTGATCACATAACAGGCGGTGTTGACTGCTTCAGCCCAGAAAGATTTTTCTAAGCCTGCTGCTCCCAACATTGCTCTTGTACGTTCAAGCAACGTTCTATTCATCCGCTCTGCCACTCCATTCTGTTGAGGGGTGTACGCCGTCGTGAACTGTCTTTTGATACCTTCCTGCTTGCAGAATTTATCAAAATCATTACCAGTGTATTCTCCTCCATTATCTGACCTGAGACATTTGATCCTTTTACTAGTCTCAAGTTCCACCTGCGCCTTGAAAATCTTGAAGGTTGGAAGCACATCTGCCTTACTTCTGATTGGATACAACCAACATCTCCTGGAATAGTCATCAATAAATGTTACAAAATATTTTGCTCCTCCAAGAGACATACCTGGTGCCTGCCATACATCAGAGTGAACCAATTCTAGAATTTGAAGGCTTCTAGAATTTGATGTGCTAAACTTTAGCCGGTGCTGCTTGCTTGTCACACAGAATGGTAGAGAAACCTTCGTGAGACCCGGAAGTAGCTTTCTATCTGCAAGAATCTTCATTCCCTGCTCCGATATGTGGCAAAGTTTTTGATGCCACATCGTTGCAGTCTTCTCATCATCATTGTTTGTGACAACTGATGCTTCTCCTTCCTGCAGAGTCTCTCCCTTGAGTAGGTATAAGTTTGCAGCTAGCTTTTCTCCTTTCATGATCACAAGCGCGCCTCGCACAATCTTCATGATCCCCTTCTCACCTTCCATCTTGCACCCGAGGTCGTCAAGCTGTCCTAAAGACAGCAAGTTCTTCTTTATTCCCTCCACATGTCGCACTTCTTCGATGGTGCGAACTGTCCCGTCAAACATCTTCAATTTGATGGATCCTTTTCCAACGATCTTTAAGGCATGATCATTACAGCTGTAAACCATTCCCTCAGAGACTGGTTCATAGTGATAGAACCATTCTCTGCGAGAAGTCATGTGAAATGTTGCTCCAGAATCGAACAACCATACATCCTGTAATCTTTTTCTGCCTTCATGTGACGTTGCTGCCTCACATACTAGGGCATTTCCATCATTTGAGCTGCTTGCCACATTTCCTTGAGGACCGGAATTTTGTTTCAAATTCCAACAATCCTTTTTGTAGTGACCCTTCTTGCCACAATTGTAGCATTTGACATTCTTCTTACTCCGTGATTTGGATCTACCGTGACTTTGACTCCCACTGGGGCCAGGCTCCATTGATCTTCCTCTCGTCATCGACAATGCTTCTGCTTGGTGTGAACTTGCTCGCCTTTCTTCTTTGTTTTTGCGCCGCTTCTCTTCATCTAGGACTGCAGCTGCAATATCATCGAAGTCGAGGCGATCTTCAGCCAAGTTGCTTGTTTTGTTGATGATGAGTTGATCATATGAATCCGGTAGACTTTGGAGTAGAATTTCAGCACGTTCACTCATCTTTATATCATAACCCAAATTCTTGAGTTGTGAAAATAAAGTGTTGAGGGTGTTTATGTGCTCCGTCACTACAGTGGATTCTGACATCCGAATGGTGTACAACTTCCTCTTAAGAAAAATTTTATTGTGGAGAGATTTTACCTCGTACAGTTTGATGAGATGGTCCCAAATCTCCTTTGCTGTCTTCTTCTCTTGAATGCTGGACAATAAATCATCTCCTAATCCGAGATGGAGATCTGAAATAGCCTCAGCATCCATTTCCAACCATTTCTCGTCTGAGATATTCTCTGGCCTTTCACCGATGGCAGGAAGGCACTTATCTTTTACCAAGATAGCCCTCATCTTCATCTTCCAGAGACCAAAATTGCCTCCGGTGAATTTTTCAATCTCAAATTTGCGTGTCATTGCTATATCCCAACTCCAACACAACTCCCACTATTCAAAACAAGTGGACGAAAGTGGGCCCCACGAGAACACTATTCACGGAAGTGGGCCCCACAAGAACACTATTCACGAAAGTGGGCCCCACAAGAATACTATTCACGGAAGTGGGCCCTACCAGAACACTATTCACGGAAGTGGGCCCCACAAGAACACTATTCACGAAAGTGGGCCCTATCAGAACAAGTGGGAGAACAAGCGGAAGAAAGTGGGTCCCACAAGAACAAGAACAAGTGGGTGGACTCCGCAAGTGTACCGAGTAGGTTCCACAAAGAAGCAAATACTTATTTTCTGATGTGGAGGGTGGCAACCACAAATGTGGAGGATCCACTTACAGCCACAGAGCATACGATAAGTACCACGACCTTATTGACCTTACTCACACAAGAACAACAACAAGTGGGTGGACCCCGCAAGTATACCGAGTAGGTCCCACAAATAAGCAAATACTTATTTTCTGATGTGGAGGGTGGCAACCACAAATGTGGAGGATCCACTTACAGCCACAGAGCATACTATAAGTACCACAACCTTGCTGACCTTGCTCTGATACCACTGTTATGAAGAAAACCAGTGGGAAAATAGCAAATGACCACAGACCAGAGAAATGGAGACACAAAGATTTACGTGGAAAACCCCTTCTTGGGTAAAAACCACGGACAAGACAGCAGAATTTATTACTATACAGAAGTAATAATACAAGAGGGAGAGGAGATTGGGGCAAGAAACAAGTGAGGGGGAGAGGCTCTTTTTATAGCCTCTCCTCCCTTAAGCTTTTAGTCCCACCACCGATGTGGGACTAAATGTTAACAACAAGCACGATATTAGAATAGTTCAGCCAGTTCAATCTAGTTGTACCAATATGAAGTTCCTTTATGAGGTCCACCTTGATCATGTCCCAGGACTTATTTTGAAGAAAATTATGGAAAAATGATCTGGGCATGTGCTTTATTTGCACACAGATTCCTAGTGGTCTCTCCACTCTCCTCCTCCCTCAAGGCATTCAAGCTGCAGGTTAATCCCCCATGGCCCGTGATTGAATGTGATGTCACGCACTCCTTTCTCACCAAAAAGCTGTCTGAAATGGGTGTCAACGTGCCTATGAATGACTTTCTCGTGCGATATCGAGGAGCCATTATTCAATAAAGAAGGTTACGATCAACTCTGCTCCTAAAATTCGGGGAGTTTCTAGAGGGGCACACCTTTTTTTTCCTAGTGAGCCCACTTCTCACTTCTGAACTGTGAGCACACCAAAAAATTAAAATCCGCCCTCACTTCCACCATAGTGGATTCGGGACTGTAAGTCTAGATCCACTATAGTGAATTCGGATTGTCTAATCCGAATCAATATTTGAAGATTATAGTGAACAACGAGCATATTTTTTTTTATTAATGTTTGAAATTTGCATTGAAAAACGAGCACACTTTTGATCTCACCATCGAAATAGAGTAGGGGCGGTGGTGGCGGCGGCAAAAAAAGTAACGGCGGTGGAGGAGATAAGAGAGAGAATAAAGAGGTTGAAAACAAAGACATTTTTGTCCAAAAATTTATATCAAAATTATAAAAGCGAACTTAAAAAGCAAACTTTTAAGTGGGCTCACTAGGAAAAGGAAAAAAAAAAAAGTGTGCTCCTTTGGAAATTCCCAAAATTCGTCGCCTTATTGAAGAAGGCCATGTTTTGGTTCCTTATTGTAGCCATGTGATCCTCAGTTTTCACATAATTTTTTTCTCGATGATAAATCAAGTGGATATCGCTCGTACCTCAACCGAGATAGCTTCTCTAAGTTAGGTAAGTCCATCTCCTCTAGAAGACCTAATTACCTCCATTAGCATCTGTTCCTGTCCACATTCCCCAAGCTTTTCCTTTCCCAATTTTGGAAGTTTTTTGAATTTTCGGGCATCAATAGCATCAGTGGGGAGGCCCCAACTATCCATAATAAGGGTAGGGACCTCCTCCGATTCAAGCCACATGGTTTCAAATTGGAAGTATCTTCCTTCTCACTCTAAAATACTATTATTATTTTTAAATCTTTATTATTATTGTCGCTGTTATCATTATCAACTATCTCATTCAGCAGCTTTGTTGATATTGATTCTATTTTTTTTTTTTTTTTCCCCTAACATAAAATACTTCGTCCAACAGAACAAAGCATCGCTTTCAGATTCCACTGGAGTTTGGTACTCTAGCTTAAACAATGCTTCTAAGTTTTACATAATCCATGACCTAACCTAGGATATCATTATGGTATTGTTACTAGTGATGGTTAACGTTAATTTAATAGTTTTTGCAGCACGGTATTTGTGTGGTTTGATAAAGTTTCGATTTGTTATTAGCATTGTTTAATCCCTACTCTGTAATTATATTGGCATACAGCTATGCTGTTTTTGTCTTTGTTTACTGCAATGTGTAGGGTGTTGATTTGGTTTAGGTGATTGTCTGCAAAATATTGAATTTTAATGTCTGATCCCTTGGAAGAGGAACTTTGATGTTAGACTTCAAGAATTATCGTCTCCTTGGTTATACGACCCATATAAGTTGGTAATTTGATGATTGTATATCTCTGACTCACCTGCTCAATATTATTGAAAATCATTGCTTATTGTTCAATATTGTTTAACGCTTTTCAGGGAGTTGCTAGCTGTCAAGAAAAAGTGTTTGCGCCATTACTATTCAAAGAATTCAAAGGTGTTCACATAGATGGGTCCTGTAATCAAGCCGGTGATTGATGATCATTGTGACAGGTGAGAGTTGAGCAGCTGGGCTAGGTTGTCGAAGTAATCATGAGAAATCTACTACAAGCTTTGCAAAGCCACTACCACTACAATCAGCAATATCATTTATTTATTTTTTTAACAAGTAATATAGTATAGTGGGCTAACTACTCGTGCCTTGGACATTGCTTGGAAAGAGAGCAAGTGGCAGCCAGCTTTAGCTGCTTGCCCAAATTCTGGAGAAATGAACTCTTAACGATGACTCGGATTTGCGTTGTGTGACCTCAAGATTTTAAAACTTTCGTGAATAAGACGTTGCGACGTTGTGTAAGCCTGCTAGGCTAAAAGGGCTAACACTTTTTTTTTTTAATTTTTTTGAATCCTGGAGAGTGCTGTATGTAGTGGACATTCATACTCTTCACTAGAGGGGAGAGCTTACTTTTTTATCCTATCTATATATCCCCATCTTATACTAAAATGTTACTCTTTATCTTTGAAATTTCAGGATACTACTGCATGTTTGCAGTATACATGCAGATGTCGGAAGACTGGCATAGCTCAAAGAAGTTACAAGGTTATCAGGTACAAGCTTTGGTTTGTGACGCATGGACATACGCTAAATCGAGTGGCATTTGATGTAATCTATGTGCACACAGCGGGAGGGTACCCGTTGAACGTCCCATGTGTTGGATCTCGTTCACTATCTGTGTATGGTTGTGGTAACACGTAAGTCTTAGAATATATGACTATGAGATGTGAGCTGGACGCAGCCTCAATTGAACTTGAGGCATGGGATGCTTTTGTAATCATGATGCGAAGCTACAGTGTAGCTTCGTGTGAAACAAGCAGGCTAACAGTATCTACGCTTCACAAAAATTTTACAATAGAAGATATTATCTTTTACGATCACAACTTACCATAAGTTGATTATTTGAATCAAACCCCAATTTCACCCATCTTAAAAGGAGAGCCGTTTCCGATCTTATTTTAAAAGAAAGTGATTAAACTTTCTTGGTATATTAATTGGTACAATAAGAGAGGAAAAAAGACCTCTTGGCTAATCTTTGAGAAAGTTTAAGCTCTTAGATTTTTTTTTTTTTTTACTGGGTGCAAGGATGTGTTCAAGCCAACTCGAAGAGTCAATTCTTATGGCAGAGAATGTTAGTACACAGGGAGCTGCATTTAGTAGCGTACATCTTCTTTTTTTTATTTATTACAGAGAGTTATTACACGTCACATTCTATTAATAAAACATAACAAGAATCTCATAAGTTACAATCTCGGCAAAAAGAACAAAAAATAGCATAGTTGCATACCCAGCCACCCATCTTCATCTTCTACTTTTTCTTGTTTTTTCCTTTTTTTAAGAGAACGATAGGCAAGTGTAGCCTTCTGCATTTCATTAACGATGGACAAGTTGCATACATCTTCATCTTCTAGATGACCCGGGATGCTCATCCTTATTCCTTTCTCCTGATATCCTGTAACAAAGTTTTCAATTCAGTCTATCACATCATTCACGACCAAACCTTATGCTCTAACAAGTCAGGCTTGGACTCGTAATAATATGTTTCAATTCAGTCTATAACATCATTCACAACCTAACCTTGTGCTCTAACAAGTCAGCCTTGGACTATTATTATGTGTATGCAATTTTTAGGTAGAGTTCCATCTTGCAAGACTTCTCCACAAATTTCGTGTTCGGCTAAAAAAAACTAACCAGCCAGCAGACAATTTCGAATCCATGGCTTCAGTTAAATGTCAGCTGAGCATCAAGAAGACAAGAAGTGAGATGCTCATTTTCCCTGGCTATGATCTTTTCTTGCCGGCCTCTTTTTCCTCCCTTTTCATCAGCACCGCTGGTGAGACACTTCCACTGTTTTACGACCAGAGTCCATCCACGCAACTTCAAAGGAGATGCGTTACAACCTGAAGACAAGGTAAAATCAAAACCAGAGTAGGACACACTTCTTTTTTTATGCTGGCCCAGAGAGTAGGAGTACTCCATAGTAAACTGAATGGGGGTAAAAAGATGTTTCCTTTTTTGTTTTTAAAAAATGCGCATATTAAGGCTTTTCGAAAAAGTAGACACATATGAAAGCACAGGGGTGCATACGAGATAGCGTGGGAAATTGGTTTTTCTCAATAAATGAGCACACCAATTTGCTTGATGAGCACACCCTTAAAGTTCTAAAAAATTATTACACGTTTGTATTTCTTTTTGTGACTGAGCTTCGGTACTGGTCGGCAATTAGTTCTTAAACGATGGTAGACCCGTCCTCCAACATTTTGAAAACCATTTGGTGATTAATCCCAGTGGGCTTATTGAGTAATCTGGTGTGCTCAAATAGAATTTCCCTTGGCAAGAAAGAAGAAATAGTAGAGACCACCTCTACCTGCCCCACAATGTCTGATCTATATATATGTGGTCCTTACTTGTTGTACCAACAAACCTAATGCAAAAGGTGGCTGGTGGTGGTTGCTATATTGTGCATGTATGTTCATATTTCTGTAGCCAGCTGTTGCTAGTTTTGTGAGGAAGAAGCCCAGAAGCTTGAGCAGCCTTCATCTCTCCCTTTTGGTGGAGTATAAGAGGGTCTCTGCATACTCCAAACTATAGAGAGCAAGCTCAATCAAAGTAAAGAATTAGGCAGCAGCAGCAGCAGCAGAAATTAACAAATCATCAGGTGAGCATTCTTATCAAATTTGTTTGATCTATCTAGTTATTAGTTAGCATGCAAATGACTGTTAGCAACTTAATCAAAGTTCTGTATTTTGACACTACATGTTTTGATTACTATTTGATGTTTTCTCATCAATGGCATGCATGTTGAATTTCTCTATGTAGTTATCAGTTTCATACAGAAAAAAAAAGAAAAAAAAGAAGAAAAAAAAAAGAGAGGATTGAGGAATTGGCCTCATGTTCATCTAATACCTAATTTCTTGTTATCAAAGGGTTTATGATTATTGTTTTGCAACAAATGGTTGAGATATTGAGCATTTGCATGGGTTCATAACAAAACGTACAAGATTTCAGATGGTTACATATAAAATAGCATAATTCATGTCTCTTGGTGGTCATTGTACTTCTGTTATAGTTATATTACCGATCTTTAATAGAACACGGAGGGCATTAGCCTAAAAAATAAAAGCATAATTACTCTCTCCATGAGCCAATGATATTTGGAGTTCAAATCCAGCCTGCACCAGCTACATGATCTATTCTGGTAACCAATGAGACATGATCTATTCCAGCTAAATCGGTAAGTCGAAAAACGAGAGTTCCTTAAAAGAAGGTCTCAAGTTCAAGATCAAGACAAAAAAAAAAAAAAAAAAAGGGAAAAAAAACAGAAGAGGAACTTATTCACTGCATCATATTTGGAGAGTTTTTGTACATTGAACTGATAAGAAAAACTTCTTATTGAAAAGACATAACAGTTACATGTGTTGTTGATATACTCACTCAATAGAATACTAATTGCTCCTATAAATTAAAAAAATAGAATAATAATATATTAAAAGTAAGCGGCAGCTCCATGGCCATGATGTCCAACACCATCTATGTCATTTAGGAGGCTGGCAGCTCTCCACATGAGCCTAAAGCCTTCAACCAATTTAATAATATATTCTTCAATAATAAGTCACAACAGAGTAGTCTAAAATATTCCGTTCTCTTAACAACATATTGTCATGACTTTTTCAGGCTAAATATTTTCTATCATGTTCTAGAGACAATTTTGGAATCTGAAGACTTGATGCAATATTTTTTTATTGTATAGTTGGTGAAATCCCATAATTTTAGTCAATATGTATGTATTGGTTCAGCATTGTGCTGGCCTAACTTTTTTTTTTTTTTTTTGTCTCAATCCCATAATTTTAGTCAATATGTGGGGAGTACTTGAAGTTTTTTTTTTTTTTTTTAAAGAAATAATGGTGGGTTATAAATCCCCTGCGTTTCATTAATACAATATAGAGAAACATTACAATATAGAGAAACATACCATGAAGGTTAAAGGTTGAGAGTTGGAATCGTTTCTCTTCAGCAATTTATAATTTTCTTTTTATTTGGCATCATATTTTGCTTGTTTTTCTTTATGCTAACTTTTTTCTGAATCGAAAAGCATATACTCTTTACTATTTGCAATTGATTAAGGTGGTTTTTTTATCTTTTTGGGTGATACATTATTTAGGATGATCCATGTACTTGATCAAGCGTGATGCAAAATGCTTCGCTGTTGTTATCGTCGTTAAATGATAAACACTATGTTTGCATATTAATTTGCAAGAATTGGACAATAGAAATTTTCTGTGCATGTGGGGTTTTCTTTTTCATTTTTTGATGATATTAGGACAAAAAAAAAAGAACATACGAGGCAGATTGTTGTCTAGGAGATAATATTGTTGATTCTGTCAACAAATATATTGATAGAGACTCTCGAATTGACTTGGAAAAAAATTCACAATTTATGTCCACTTGTTATCGTTTTCTGGTTTCCCATGGTTCCATCTTTATGGGAGCAAAGAGAAATTTGAATACAACAACAAACAAGAGAGAGACTTGAGAGAAAATGACGGTGGGCTATGCTTGCTTACAATATTTCCACACTTTTTCGTTATGGTTGCTATCTGTCCTTGTCATTTTTGGCTAGCTATACTGTCCCCTACCTTCAATTGTTAAATGAAAGATTCTTCTCGATTTAACTGGATGCATAATGCTCCTGTTCTCTAAGGCTACTCCCTTGTGTTTTTTTTTTAGTCGAAGGCATGTGAGAGCTATTGGTTTTATTGTTCGACTTTCAATTATACTGTTGAAGTATTGCTTTATTTTTTCCAAGCTTAGTAGTAGCGGCAGTGCTTATTTGATAAGGTCTCTAGTCTATCTGTATAATTATTTCGGGTATAATGGTAGATGCCCGAGACCAAGTTTGATGTTTACTCTCAGTTATATGGTCATAATAGATTGGTTCGATTGTGCTACAACCTATGCCATTACAGTAGAAAATCGTTTTCTAGAATTGGAAGATTTTATTTTCTGAGATAGACGTTTTTATGATACTGCTTGTTTCATGATGTATTGCAGTTGAGCAATTATGGAGACTAATGTGTTCCCGAGCTCGAAACAACCGGGTTCGCCTGAGCACCTTCCATCTCTCTTCAAGCAAGTATCAACTGAAGTGGGTTTTGGTTTTGACACCACTCCAAGTCCTGGGACAGATCCCTCGGTCGAAAATGTAAGTTATGATTTTAGTACGGTTTCTATCAATATGGTACCATTGGCATGTTAGCATAAGCTATTGATTAGCTATCTCGTATCACAGTTTCTAGGAAAAAAATTTACTATGAGTTTCTTTCGGCATTTTACCTGCATTAACCAGTCATTTTGTTCGTACGAGAAAACTACGAAGTCAGCAAAATATTATGCTTTTTTTTTTTGTTCCTTTAATAAGAAACTAAGAGAAAATAAAACAGAATTCTAAATCACACCGCTGATAACCGTCCAAGTGCAAAGAGAATGAAAGAGTTAAATCTCAAAACTGAAGATAATAGGTTACATAACATAAAACATAATAAAAACTTGTAGATAAATGGATCTATTATAGAAGGCAGGTAACCGGACACGTAGCAATGGGATTTCTCATGAGACTGTCATCATAGACCCTCTTCTCCTGCAAACTACTCTGGAGATGGTGGTCAAGCAAACTACTCTGGAGATGGTGGTCAACTCCTGGAGTTATTTGTGCTTGTTTTTATGTATAACCAATAGTTTTGTAGTAAGTTCTATTATGACTATTAATGGAATGCGGAGAGTATCCAATGCTTGCCGTTTGCAACAAGAAAAAAAAAAAAAGCTTTGGAGTTGTGGCATTTCTAAATTTTTTTTTTTTTGGTTACTTTCTGTGTTAATGCAGGGACTGGAAGCTGTGAACATCCAGAACCAAGCTAATGATATAAGCATCCCTTCACCAACTCCACCCGTTCACCCTCCAACACACAGTCGGCACCACTCCATTTCCATCAGCATGCCCTCCTCACCTTCTGCCCTCAACGTCGAACAAGCTAAATGTGTCCAATCACTCGATGATTCTCTAACAACTAGCTTCGTCGGGCAGCCAGGTCGCCCACCAAAAAAGTCCAGGTTCTATTCCCAGCCGATACAATCAGTGGTTACGCCGGACAATGCAGTAACAGTACTGGGCAAGAGCCCAAACGCTCCACAAAGGATATCAAGGACTAACAGACTGAAGGACAAACGGTTCGATTCTTTCAAGACATTTTCTGGTAAACTTGAACAGCAGATCTCAAATTTACGTGGAAAGCCACAAATCCCCAAGGAGGCCGCTGGCCCAGAAATTGCAGAATCTGATGTTTTTCCAGCAGTACATCGGTACTTTGATGCATTAGAGGGTCCTGAGTTGGAAACTCTCAAGGTAAGAAATATTTTATCTACTCATTAGTTTTATTGGCTTTCGCTGAGACGGAAACATATGCCGATCATGTAGTTGTCTACCATGATTCAAAACTTTCTAACATCGTGACATAATCTTCCTGTTAATTTACTTATTTTCAGTCATCGGAAGAGTTGGCTCTCCCCAAAGACGAGAAGTGGCCATTCCTTCTTCGCTTCCCAGTATCCTCATTCGGTATGTGCCTTGGTGTTAGCAGCCAAGCAATGTTATGGAAGACGTTGGCAACTTCTTCGTCCGTGGGCTTCCTTCATGTGAACCTGAAAGTCAACCTCATCCTCTGGTGCATCTCGCTTGCCTTGGTAGCAACTGTGGCTTTCATCTACGCTCTCAAGATCATCCTCTACTTTGAAGCGGTTCGAAGAGAGTACTATCATCCAGTCCGTGTCAACTTCTTCTTCGCCCCTTGGATAACCTGCCTATTCTTAGTAATTGGTTTGCCGCCATCAGTTGCAGTGAACCTGCATGCTTCTCTATGGTATGTACTCATGGCACCGATATTTTGCCTTGAGCTCAAGATATATGGCCAGTGGATGTCGGGAGGCCAACGCAGGCTCTCGAAGGTGGCCAACCCAACCAATCACTTATCGATTGTAGGCAACTTTGTGGGCGCATTGCTGGGGGCGACAATGGGGCTTAAGGAAGGGCCTATTTTCTTCTATGCTGTTGGATTAGCTCACTATGCCGTCCTATTTGTGACTCTGTACCAAAGACTTCCAACGAACGAGACGCTCCCGAAAGAGCTCCATCCAGTCTTCTTCTTGTTCGTAGCAGCACCTAGTGTTGCTTCCATGGCCTGGGCAAAGATCAGCGGAGACTTTGGTTACGGATCGAGGATCGCTTTCTTCATTGCTCTGTTTTTATACTTCTCTCTGGTAAGTTTGACTGCCTCCAATATCGAAATTAATGTTATAACGCTTTGAAGTTCAAATTGTACTGAGGAATTTTATATGATTCCTCTCATATATATGTTTTCCTTTGTACTTGCAGGCAGTTCGGATTAATTTCTTTCGAGGATTCAGGTATTCAAATATTTTCTGATTAGATGCATGCTACGTTGATATTTTGCTAGCTAGTCTAATTGTTACATCAGTTTTCTCTTAGAATCCCTCTATCTCGCCCTTTCAACTATGGTCATGTGTACAGGTTCTCGTTGGCGTGGTGGGCATATACTTTCCCTATGACAGGAGCTGCGATCGCAACAATCAGATACTCGGGTGCAGTTAACAACTGGCTAACGGAGACGCTCGCTGTGGTATTATCATTCATCTCTACCCTTACAGTCTCTGCTCTCCTCCTCTCCACTATATATCACGCGTTTGTGCTCCGTGACCTCTTCCCCAATGACATCTCCATCGCCATTAAAGGAAAGCGACCGCCCAAGTCTAGCAGGAAGCACTTTCGTCGGCAGAGTTCGAGTTGTGATGGCAAAGACCTTGAAACTGGTCTCTCGATATAGATATCCCCGGGGCTCAGTGTTTCTCTCGTACATATATATGATGCAATATGCAATTTGAAGTGAGGTTGGCATCGGTCTGGAGAGGAGTTTGTACATTGTGAGTCGGTTTGTGAACTCAAAAGTGAGATGTTACTGTAGATGTGAGATAAGTATGTATGAGCTTTTACGAGCTTGAGGGTCCGAGGCGTGAGGATTGTACTTAGGCTAGAGAGGCTGTGATGCCTGAGTAGGCTTTTTCCTGCTACCTGCTGGAGCCTGGTGAGACTGGCATTATGTTCGGCTATGATGGTTTGTAGGGATGATGGAGATGCCTACTTCTGGTGTTTATATGGTTTAAGGCTTCTATGTTTTATATTATATCTTGTTGAAAGTGTACGTCGGTATTTCACCTCTCAAGTATTATTGCGTGGTCCTTCATGTTTTGTGCAAAAAGCTTTCATCTCGTGTACCAATAGTCATCTTTTGTGCAAAAAGCGTCAGTCTGCCAACTTTGCTTTAGATCTAAATTGAGAGTTGTATAAGATAAAGTTTACTATCCTTGCCTAATACTTTTAATCATAAAATAGTGGGACAAATTTAATTCCCACTTTCTATTAAGTTAACAAAATAAATTATTGCAACATAATTCCACTCTTGATGTGTGTGCATGTGTGTGCACGGCTGTGTGAGTATGTGCGCGTTTGCTGGCGTGATCGGTACGTGTGTTGGTGTGTGTGTGGTTGTGCGCACGTGAGTGTGGGTGTGTGGTTGTGCGCATCCGCATGGGTATATGTATGTGTGTGTACGTATGCATATATATTTGTGTGCACACGTGTGTATAAGCTGTTCTTAATTTCAACATAGATAGTATATAGATAGTATATATACGATCCAAACCGTTTGTTACCTGTGACCTCATGCTGTGATTTAAGGCCTGAGAATTGGGCTCAGCCCAATTCGTCTGTAGCCCACCTCCAGGGTGTTGCTATTTGCACAAATTAGAGGAGGGCAAACGTATAACGCGTTAGGCCTAGGCTCAGCCCAACTCGTCTGTGGCCCACTGCCAGGGTGTTGCTATTTGCACAAATAATAACACGCTCATATGAAAATTCGGAAGGTAAAAAAAAAAAAAATCTTGCAAAAAACTTTTTTAGAAGGCAAGAACGTAATTTACAGTTGTAATTATCAAGAAATTTACCCCAAAAAAAATTAGAAACTGACACCTCAGCTGTAAAAAACTGTCAATATCTATGTTGATCCTCTGCCAGCCAATAGCATAATAATCTCCAACTTACTTACAAAAAATAGAAACACGAAACAAAGATATAAATATGGAAGCCTCTCCCTCGTTATTTTCATTCACTTCCTTTAATTCTTCAATCTTCTTGCTCAATAGATTGTTGAAGGAGACTAACAATTCAAAGAGGAGGAGTTAACGGCATCATCGATCACCAAAATGGACCCCCAAAATCCCTCTCTACTCTTTAAACTTGCTAAATTCTTTGTGACGCTGCGCGAGGATGAACCTTGTGATACGTTCAGAGCTACGTCTCTCTTCTGTAACGCTGCCGAGATATTCTTCCTCGTGTCTCTCTCTCATTTCCTCCACTTGGTTCTCAAACGCCTCGGCCTCCCATCCGTCATCTCGCAATTGCTTGTACGTCTATCTATCGGTCTAACTTCTTTTAGCATAAACAGTGGATATTTAAATTCCCGTATTCTATTAAATAGAATTTAACGAAACACAATTGAGCACGTGAATATTGTTTTTTTACTAATTTGTGCAGGCTGGATTCTTCTTTGGCCCGACCATTCTCGGGCGATTCAACTTGCT
Organism: Dracaena cambodiana; assembly: GCA_036321105.1. Lineage (NCBI taxonomy): Eukaryota > Viridiplantae > Streptophyta > Magnoliopsida > Asparagales > Asparagaceae > Dracaena > Dracaena cambodiana. The sequence continues at coordinate 33,026,889 of JAYEPQ010000013.1, forward strand.
GACCAATGACCCGACGCAAATTACGTTGTTTGCATCCACTACCCGTATCTTCTTCATGTTCTTGATCGGCCTCGAGATCGACATCTCGTATCTCCAACGCACGTTTCGCTTGGCTGCTGTGATCACGGCAGGCAACGTGATGATATTCGTGCCCTTGAGCATTGCGAGCGGCTTGTTCCTCCATCACCTGATCCATAGCACCGGCAACATTGCCGTGTTCGTTGTTCTCATATTCCTCTTCTTCGTTAACACGAGCGCCTCAGTCGTCATCCCCGTCCTGAACGAGCTCAAGATCACTATGACGGACACCGGGAAGGTGGCCGTCTCCACCGCACTTATCAAGAACATCGCATGCCTCTCCATTCTGGGATTACTCGACTTTGCCGACCCAGAACACCATAAGTTCAGGGATCACTTCGGGAAGAGAGCTTTCGCAGCGATGGCAGCGTGCCTGCTGCTCATCCTGACCTCGGTTGCCATAAGGCTGATGGCGAGAGCAGTGAACAAAGGGAACGCGCACATGAACGCCATCAAGGACGACAACGTGTTCTACTTCTTGTTTGTGGTGTTCATGGCATCCAAGTGCATGCGCCATCTAGGCTACGATCCCATGATGGCCGCATTCGTATTTGGGCTCGCCGTCCCGAGGGTCGGGCCGACTGCAAAGACGCTGATCGAGCAGATGAGCTACGCGGTTCATAACTTGATATTGCCAGTGTATTTCGGAGTTTCTACTCTGCAAGTGGACATCTCTTTCTTGATGTTCAAGGAAGTGTTCATCGCTGCGCTGATTGTTTTCGTGCTGGGAATGATCGGAAAGATGGGCGGCACAGTGATCGGGGCCAAGTGCATGGGCATTTCTATGCGCGACGGGCTGCTGCTCTCCTTCTTGCTGACTATGAGAGGGCCGGTCAATCTTATGATCATCTCTCTGGGCAAGACTTACGGGGTAATTTAAATTAACCAACGCCTCTAAAAGATCTCTCTACACAATCAAACATACCAAATTTCATTGATTAATTGATCCTTGCACATCGGATGCATGCAGGTCTGGGGCGACAGAATTCACATGGCTCTCCTCATATCTCTGTTCCTCAACACTTTAGCGGCTTGCCTAGCCACTGCTTACATCGTGCGCCAGGAGCGAAAAAAGAAGGGGCATCTATTCCAGAACGTTGAAACGCTGAATCTCGAGAGCGAGCTCCGCATTCTAGCCTGTGTCCACTCTCCTAGCGACGTCCCCGAAGTCCTAAACCTCATTGAGATGTCCAGCGGCTCCGACAACCATCGACTGTATCTCGCCCCGTACATCCTCCACCTCATGGAGATAACAAGCAACTCCACCAACACCGTGCTCTCCCACCAGCTCCTCCAAGACAAAGATTACAATAGCAACGCCATGAGTGACCAGAACGCGCAACAAGTGAACGTCGCCATCAACGCCTTCGTCAAGGAGACCGACATCCATCTCCGCCAGCTCACCGCCATCTCCCTATTCGACACCATGCACGAGGACTTGGAGTACGCGGTGCGGGGAGTGAACGCGTCCTTAGCAATCGTCCCCTTCCATTCCAAGCAGAGGTTCGATGGAAAAATGGGAGTCGGAAAGGAAGGTGTCAGGAAATTCAATGTGAATGTTCTTCGGAGTGTTCCATGCTCCGTTGGGATCCTCGTTGGTCGCGGCCTTGGAATGGGACATAAACTACATGGAACTGAAGATGGATCGTCGATGCTTGATGTGGTGGTTCTGTTTCTGGGAGGCCCGGATGATCGGGAGGCAGCAGCCTACGCAGCGCGGCTAGCGTTGCAACCGAGCGTGAATGTCACCCTCATGAGGTTTCTGCCAACTAGCGACAAGGAAGTTGGGGTTTCTGTTTGCACAGAGAACGTCGCTAATGAGAGCAGCGCTAGAAGCAGCACCGCGTTAGAGGTCAAGGAAGTTGATGCAGATGAGATCTTCATGTCAAATTTCTACAACCGGTGAGTAGCTTTTTTATACTATATATGTACACACACTCACAATTATTAGATATCAATCAAACAACCAATATGGAATATGTAGTTATATACATAGGCACTTGCACTTCCATTCAATAAGCTTTTAACATTTGTATTGCAGATTTGTGGTCACTGGTGCGGTAACTTATGTAGAGAGGCTGGTGGAGAGTTCAGAGGAGCTGATAAGGACGCTGTCATCAATGGAAGGAATGTACTCGTTGTACATTATGGGCAAGCTTATACGAGGGCGAGCGCAACAATTAACAGTCGGGCTGAGCGATTGGGAGGAGTATCCGGAGTTGGGAGCAATAGGTGATCTACTAGTTTCATCCGATTTCATGTTAAACGGATCAGTGCTAGTGATCCAACAGCATAATGTAAAATCATAATCATATCAGATTTTTATAATTACTCGTGAGGTGTGATGCAATATTTTTTTTTAAAAAACGGTACGTACTTCCCGTGCGTTTCATTAAAAGACAATTAATGAAACAAGCCATTTTAGAGGTTCCGTGGTCTTACATAGCTATAATTTGACCCCAAAAAAAAAAAAAAAGCAAATAAGTAAAAAAGGAAGAACAATGCAGCTCCTAACACTAACTACTCGAAATATCCGATGGGGAATGATTCCATTATCAAGAGTTTAATAGATATAGTAACGAACGTATTAATGAGTTTAATTTTTTCTCTATCCTATATATAAAAAAAATTGAATTAAAATAAAATTTTTATTTTTTTAATTCAAAAATTTGTATTATAAGGGCCGAAAATTAACCCGTGGATGCATCAATTACCATCCCTAAGTGTCGATCTTGTTGCAAGGATCACTCCCCTCTTTCGTTCATAGAATGCACCTTCTGTTCTTGCTCGTCCTCCCTAGAGGACATCAAATCAAGCACAACAAGTGCCTCCTTTTATATATGGGTACTACAGATCTATTAGAGTCTACAAGTTTTAAATCTAAAGGTACATAAAGGAAGTGAATTAGAATTTTATGTTGGAGATTTGAAAATTTGGAGATAAATTAAAATTTACTAAATAATTTGGGATTTAGATCCAGGCGAACCACACGCATATTCTCATATAAATCACTCAAAATTTAACAAGTAACAAATTTTTGATAATCACCTATGCATAAAAATTCTTTAGTTAAATAAAGCCCTACACGTAATATATAAAACCCTACTATGTGTATAATACTTGCAAACAAAATAAAAGTCAATACTTGCAAACAAAATAAAAGTCAACTGCTTCATAATCTAATCAAATCTGCTAAAATCCAAAAATAATTCCAAACAAATCTTGGTCAAATCTTGGATTTTATAGTCTTCATCACCAGACCACCAATTTTTGATCCAATCAAAGATCAAAGGAATGTTATATCCATTTGATCACTGTTGATTGTTTTGAATAATAATTTATTGTCTGATATTGGAGATTAGAGATTTGTGTTCGACTGGACATCCCAAAACATGTGTATTAGCTTTTATTTATGGGCTTTCTATTAGCCCATTAGCCACCAGCGTAAATAATATGGGTCATAGGGAATCACTCTTAAGACCCTTTGCATTTGATTTCTTTTCGTGGTATATTATTAACAAGAATGTTTGTTTTGGTTGATCCTATGTAATTCCTGACCCAGGCTGACCATCTATACTCAAATCCCTTCCCTTAAAGCATCTCGATGAGGTATTTCCAATTTACCATATCTTAACCTTTTTAGAAGTCTGGTTTAAGTAAATATCCCTTGGTACTGGACTTCTTGAAATTACGAATTACCTCCTACATTATTTTGAGCATAAACAGTGAGCTCACAGTCGGTCCCTATATTCCATTAATTAGTGACTAATGAAACAGTTTAATGCATACATGTATAAGATATTACTAGTAGGATTCCTTCTAGTTATAAGCCTTAATACAACCAATATAAAGGCTCCTCACATCTACTCTCTACTCACTCCTCTCTTGCATCCACACTTCGTCAACTCTGTTCTCCCTCTCTTGCAGCACCATCCTCCTCATATTCCCCCTCATGTCTTATTAAATATTTTTCTATTTTTTTCCAACTAAACATTCCGTACAATTGGCATAAGAATGCTTCTAATTTACCTCCTAAACTATTATGACATTATCTAGGATGTTTTTCCTTGTAACGAAGCCAGTCTAATAATCTCCTATCAATTCCTACGTGACAGAACTCAATCGGTCCGCCAATACTTTAATCATAATTTTAAGGGCACTATTATTTATGAGCGCAATCCGCCACCGATCCATTCTAAGAATCGGTTACAAAAGAAAATGCCGAAGAATCATAATACTATAGCCAAATCAAAATAACTCAAGAATAGATTTGAAATAACACGGGTATAATACATGTGCGTACATATTCTTATATTTGTTAGATTTATATGGTATATATACTATGAGTATTGGAAAAGAGCAATCTTGCCAGTCTTCAAAATAAAGAAATTGGTGATGCGGACCGTGCAGTCACCTTCAGACAACGAGTCCATATATTTGCTAGAATCTTACCTGCAGCTGCAGTTGTAACCATCAAAATCTTATGGTCCATTCGAACATCGAATCCAGTGAAGATCTCAGCGTACTGTACACCAGTACCCCAAAATTGACGATTGCCAATCATCACTCATCCCCAGCCTCAGCCCCCCATCAATCACATCGTAATCCATCAAAGTAATGCTAATAGGATCCTAACTCCGCAGACCTTCACGGGTGGCAATTGATCAAAGGGAATTTATAAACGAGCACGCCACTGGAGCTAGAGAGCACAACTTTCTTAGTGGGCTCAAGTTTTTTTTGAAAAGTGATGGATTTTCTTAGTGAGCATATCAAATTTTTTATTTTACATGTTTCTTCTCTCGTAACGGGAGTCTCCAAAGGATCACACCACTTTTCCTAGTGAGCCCACTAAATAGTTCATTTTTTGTTCGAGATTTCAGTTGGAAAGTGACTCGCTAGAAAAAATGGTGTGCTCCTTTGGAAACTCCCCTCATAACCCAATAGTGTGCTCTTTTAGAAATTCTCCTAAAAAACTCCAAATATATTTTTCCCCTCCGCCATCGTCCCCTCCCTTTCTCCCTTCCCTTTCGCCTCTGCACCTGCATCACATCCCTTACGCTTCCTCAACCTATTGTGCGGTCCATCCCCTCCACCTCTGCATCCAAAATTTTGGATTTGAAATGTTCTTTGGAATTGCTTATAGAAAGAGGAAAAGTTCGAGGTTGAAAACAAGGGCAACTTTGTCAAAAAAATAATGGTACACTTGTAAATTATTATAACTTAACGAAGTGTACTCACTAAGACCAATGATGTGCTCGTTTAGAACTTCCCTTTGATCATGGGAGAAAACTATTTTGGTAGTTGTTTCATATTGCCCCTTTTATTGATCTATTGTAAATTCACTGAATGATCTTACCTAATCTCCATATAGTCAATTACAAATAGCTCAATATCTCAATCCCCTCCAAGTATTTCAATAATTTTATTTTCCTTTTTTGGAGAATTACCTGCAGGATGATAACATTTAATACGGAAAAGGAACTCCAACCTAGTGTAGAAAGACCCCAAGACGTAAGAAAAAACCTCTCATATTCTAAGTCACACAATGATCATCACAAATTTTTTTCCCCTCCGTACATAGTTTCACACATCATGAGTCCATGTACACTCGTTAGTCAAGCATCGCAGCCTCTATTGTCATGGTCTCGGAGTGTTACATTAATGTTCCTCTTGTGCCCATGATATCAATGGGCTTTAGGCCCTTCATGTTTCCTTAATATAATGAAATTAAGAGTACATACTATACTTTACATATAAAAACACCCAACTAGAGAGGTGCTATTACTATTGGGGTGTTCGATACTAAATTACATTAGCTTCATTGTAAGATTGATCTTACAGGCTCTACCCCTATGTGCCTGATACCATGCCCCTGACCATCTATACCTATGTCTAGCTCCCCTCGTTGTCCTCATGTCCCGGTTGCAGGTCTAGAAACCTGCATAGGTTTCTCCGTGGTCCTGACGCTAATGTGATCCCAATGATATACACATCCGTATCTATAGATAATACCATATCGGTGTAACATATCGGCATAGTAATAAATATGACAGAGTTATTTTTATCATTAAAAATTCTATTATTTCTCTCTATTCAAATTTGTCATTTACACGAACCCACTCTCTCTATGTTTGTTATTTAAATTATGTGCACTATTGTTATTGTTTGTTTTTTTTCTTTTTTAGATCTTCCCAGATATCTGTGATTTTTTTTATATGTCTGTTTGCTATGATCTCCCTGATTATTTAAAAACTTCCACATCCGGACTACAAATAGAAATTTTACAGATATGTGCTTGATCGTCCTCTCCTCTTTTTTTGCACAGGATTTAAATATTTGGTCCCTTTTACATTCTCCTTTATAAATTTATCCAATGTTAATATGGCATAACACAAAACCAACCACAAAAATGCCAGTATATTAGGGGGTGCCCCGATATCCCATATTCTGTTTGATAGTTTGTTTTCAACTCCGCTAATGTTAAGCATCTTGTAGCAAGATTTGACCATATATCTCTTTCCACTATTCCACATCCATTTTAGTGTATCCTGATTAGTTGATAGCTCCGTGAGCTTAGTAGCTCAATTAATCTTCTTTTATGTTCTCTTTTTGTTGCTTCATTTAGTTATCCCATTCGCAATCTATGTCTTCCTGTAGCAAAGTTGTTAATAACTAGGCTATCTGGTTTGTTTGCCATGGTGTATAACATCGTATAGAGTTAGCATTTCCTGACGAGCGTAAGGGAGTTTCCAAAGAAGCACACTATTTTTTCTAATGAGCTACTTAATAACAGTCGTCTGAAAAAAAAAATACATTGGAAAGTGAGCTCACTAGAAAATTTGGTGTGCTCCTTTGGAAACTCCCCGAGCGTAGGCTGCATCATTCCGCCTCTGGGGACCAATTGTCCGAATGCTCATCGAGCCCATTATCGAAATATGAGAGTGGCCCTACACACAAGACCTGATCAAACGCGTCGGGTTGGAGCCCAAAGCCCGCGCACGGCCATTGGTGGACGCGTCTATTTTCAGTGGCGGTCCGTGTCTCTAGGCTTTCCAGCCTCCTTCCTTCGGCTGCCATGTGCATGCCTGGACCTCACCAAACGAAACGTCAACATCCGTTGGATTTCCCAACGATTTTCACACGAACAACGAACCTTGAAACTGAAAGAAAGAGAAGAAGAAGAAGAAGGAAGATTTTATTTGTTGACCCCTCAGTGACCAACTACAGATGAACCTAACATTGAGTCGGCCAGTTAATAGAAAATTGAGATTTAATTGGACTTAATTTGTGCGCGTGCTTCATGAATCTTCTCTTTTTTAAAGGTGGGACTCTCCCGTAGCAAACGTGGAGAGAGTTTGATAAATAAATTCAGAGTCGAACATGTCACTGATCACTGATGCTATAATAATGCCCACTATTTTAATTTTGTTGGTCTCATGTCAATGTCGGCACGATCGGCAGTCAGCTAACCCCAATTATAATAGTCAAGGCTACAGCTTTGACATGACGACCAAAGGGATAACTCCCTTTGACATGATTCTCTGATTCCGTGCAGCTTCTTCTATCGGCGCCCTTTGAATTGAGAAACATGATAACAGACAATGATATGGGTCGAGATAATTATGGAGTATTGACCATTTGCTCAATTGGGTCTTTATAATGGAGTATTATAATTATTTTATATTTTAATACGCTTCCACGTGTTGAACACGTGTTGAAGGTCTATTTTAGACATAAACTAAACTTTACGTGCGGTATAATTTTTTTTTTTTAAACTTGCAATTAAATGCACGTCCAGAAAGAATTGAATCTGGATTGCTCTACACCAAATCTCCGAAACTGTGATGAGGGTTAAGAAAAATTATTTCGTATTTTAACAGCAGAGTTTTGGTACAGTGAATAAAATTACTAATTCAAACAAATCTAAAATAGTGTGTGTATTTGTATATAGATATATGATTGTGATTAAAAGTGAAATTTGTTGCATCTTGCTTGCTAGGAGGGTAGAGAATTTGACTCTGTTGAAACGATGATCTACTTATAGATCGGATGATTTTTTATTGTTAAAATTTCCATTTTTAACAAGCATTTACTAACATAATGTCCTTGCAATCAAATATAATAAGATCCATCTTATCAGGATTAGTCATGGCTTTTAAGAGAGAGAAGTAATTAAGTCAAACCTCTTCAAATCTTTAATTCTCTTGCAACTATTTAAAAAAATAATAGTTATTCCATTTATGTAAATATTAAATACAAGTAGATCTAGGGATTATAATAAATACGTTAATAAATCAATTTTTGGTGCGCTCTATACAAAACTTTAAATTAAAAAAAATATTTTCCTAATTTAAAATTTTATATAGAAAAAATCAAAATTTTGCTTAAATCGTATCTATTAATCTCTAAGTACATGTTGTAACTAATCCAATTGATAACACCTCATGCTCTCTTAAGGTGCCGTTCCAAAATATAATTTGGATAATTAAGGGAGTACTAACTTATTATAATATCCTATTAACATTATTTCTCTACTAATATATTAGGGGTATTTACTGGTTTGTCCCTCAAATCTTTATATATTATGATTTTGCCCACCAAATCTTCATATTTAGAATTTTGCCCCCCAAATCTCATAAATTACAACAATTTTGCCCCTCTCTCTAACTTTCCCTAACCCAGTTAAATATTTGACCATTTTACCCCTCTTTTCCTCTTTTATTTTCCTCCTCTCTTCTTCTTCTCTCTTCCTCCTCTCTTCTCATTTCTTCATTATTTCTCCTCTCTTCTTTCTCCTCTCTTCCTCTTCTCTTCTCCTCTCTTCCCTAACACAGTTAAATACTGAAAGAAGAGAGGAGAAATAATGAAGAAAATGAGAAGAGAAGAGGAAGAGAGAAGAAGAAGAGAGGAGGAAAATAGAAGAGGAAAAGAGGGGTAAAATAGTCAAGGGGTATTTACTGGTTTGTCCCTCAAATCTTTAAATATTATGATTTTACCCCCCAAATCTTCATATTTATAATTTTGCCCCCCAAATCTCATAAGTTACAACAATTTTGCCCCCCTCTCTAACTTTCCCTAATACAGTTAATTTTTTGACCATTTTACCCCTCATTTCCTCTTTTATTTTCCTCCTCTTCTTCTTCTCTCTTCCTCATTTCTTCTTATTTTCTTCATTATTTCTCCTCTCTTCCTCCTCTCTTCTTCTTCTCTTTTCCTCTTCTCTTCTCATTTTCTTCATTTTTTTTTTTTTACTCTTTCATGTTCATATTTTCCTCCTCTCTTCTTATTTTTTTTCTCTTTTTTTACTTGAGATAATTGATTTGGTGAACTAGAGGAAAAATGCATGAACATGAAAGAGTAAAAAAAATAAAGAAAATGAGAAGAGAGGAGGAAAAGAGAAGGAGAAGAGAGGAGGAAGAGAGGAGAAATAATGAAGAAAATAAGAAGAAAGGAGGAAGAGAGAAGAAGAAGAGGAGGAAAATAAAAGAGGAAATAAGGGGTAAAATGGTCAAAAAATTAACTGTGTTAGGGAAAGTTAGAGAAGGGGGCAAAATTGTTGTAACTTATGAGATTTGAGGGGCAAAATTATAAATATGAAGATTTGGGGGGTAAAATCATAATATTTAAAGATTTGAGGGACAAACCAGTAAATACCCCAATAGTCAAATATTTAACTGTGTTAGAGAGAGGGGCAAAATTGTTGTAACTTATGAGATTTGAGAGGCAAAATTTTAAATATGAAGATTTGGGGGGCAAAATCATAATACATAAAGATTTGAGGGACAAACTAGTAAATACCCTAATATATTACTACTAACTCATGCCCCCCTCTCTCTCTCTCTCACTATGCTCTTTGGTTGTTGACCAGTGACATCTACTTTCTCTCTCTACTCATCTATATAAACTCTCGCACCCTCTCTCCAGCTTCTCTACACCCAACTCTCTCTCTCTCTCTCTCAAATTCTATCGAACTCCAAACCATCTCCATTCTGTTTACTTTGAGGGATCATGGTAGTCTCTCACCCAAGAGCTCACAAGCCCAACTACACACCAAATTTCTCCGGCGACGACATCCCCGTCATTGACCTCTCCCTTCCCTGCTCAGAGGCCAAGCTCGTCAGAGCCTGCGAAGACGTCGGCTTCTTCAAGGTCACCAACCATGGCATATCGAAGGACCTCATGGCAAGGCTCGAAGCAGAGGCCTTCAAATTCTTTATGCTCTCGCAATCCGAGAAGGATTGCTCTGGGCCGCCGAGCCCTTTTGGGTACGGGAGCAAGATGATTGGGCTCAATGGCGATGTGGGCTGGCTCGAGTACCTTCTCCTAGATGTCGGCGACAAGCCCATGTCTCACTCTTCTCTTTCGACCACATTCCGGTATCTTCAAGCCTTGTACTTTTATTTTATTTTATTTTTTTATTTTTTCTTTTGGAAGGTCGTGAGTTCAACTTCAATTGCGCTACAGCTCTGCTTTGAACGAGTACACAACGGCGGTGAGGAAGCTCGCGTGCGAGGTGCTGGAACTGATAGCCGACGGGCTGAGGATTCAGCCGAGGAATATCTTCAGCAAGCTGTTGATGGATGGGGAGAGTGATTCGGTGCTGAGGCTGAATCACTATCCTCCGTGTCCTTCGCTTGGAGCTGAAGGTCTCACTCGTAGCTTGACGGGGTTCGGGGAGCACACGGACCCGCAAATTATATCTGTGTTGCGATCGAACAACACGTCGGGGCTCCAGATTTCGCTGAGCGATGGGAGCTGGCTTCCTGTTCCTCCTGACCAGGACTCGTTCTTCTTCAATGTTGGCGACTCGTTTCAGGTAAAAAATGACTGCCGCCATTCAACGCTGTGGATGAGAGGGAATTTTCTCAATGAGCATGCCATTGGTTTTAGTGAGCTCACCTTTAGGAGTGAGGGATTAGCCTCCGAATAATTTTCAAATCGTTCAAGAGAACAAAAGATAAAGATCAAAAAAAAAATAATAATAATAACAAATTTGTAATTTTATAAATTTTAGAAGGTGAGTTTACTTATGTGCTCATTTAGAATTTCCTTGATGAGAGGTTCTAAAGGTGAATTCTTAGTATGAATTTGCTGGATGAGAGGTTCTAAAAATGAATTCTTAGTATGTATATTTAAAATTTTAAATTAAAAATTAAGAATTTTATTTTAATTTAAATTTTTAGATACGATAGCTAATGGCTAGTTATTGTATCTATTCATTCTTATCTCTTTATGTTTGCTCTGTTTCTTCACTTTATTTTTTTTATTTTTTTATTGATTGAGTGGAACCAGAATTTTGAAAAGAAAAGTAAATTTTGTTTCATTTGAATCATGTGGCAATTAAACTGACACATCAAACAGAGCTTAGTACTACTGTTTGAGAAAATGATAGTAGGACCACAAATTCATGTGACCCCTATTTGACTTTGAGATGCTGTGTCATGACATGGGTGGCCCCAGCCCCACTTAATTTCCCCAAGATTTCTAGAACAGAGATATTTAGATTTCACAGAATTTTAGAGAAATTTTTTTGGTGTCATTAGATTTAAAGCTTTTAGATATTTTAATAATAGGTTTGAAAATAGACGCTAGTTAATTTTTAGTTTGCTATATTTAGAATTTTGTTAAATAGAATGATTGATTTTTTTTTTCTAATTCAATATCGTATGAATAATATTAAATTGTTAAATTTTGCACGAAAGAATCATACTTTACAAAGAAAAATATATATTAGTACTTAGTACACTCAGTTATGTGTGTCACTTAAAAAGTCGAGGTAATGCATATGATTCAATTCTTCCCATGTATGAACGAATAGCTTAAAAAGCAATTTTTTTTTTTTTGGGTGCATGCATAGCATGCAATATAACGGGAAATTCTAAATGTGCACGATATTTTACTAGTGAGCATCATTTCCCCTCTGTTGTAAATCACTTTACTATACAGCATGTGGTGCTCACTAGTAAAATGTAGTGCGCATTTAGAATTTTCCAATATAATTTTACAAGAGTTGATTGATAGACGTCACTCGATGAGAACAGATTATTTCTTTCTAACTTGAATTGTTGCATAACTTTTTGATAATCAGGTTCTGACAAATGGAAGATTTAGGAGCGTGAGGCACAGGGTTTTGGCCAACGGGTTCCAGTCTCGAGTGTCGATGATATACTTTGGGGGTCCGCCATGCTCGCAGAGGTTGGGGCCGCTGCCACTGCTGATGGGGGAAGGGGAGCAGAGCCTCTACAGAGAGTTCACATGGTTTGAGTACAAGATCTCTGCGTACGAATCAAGGCTGGCTGAAAACAGACTTGGCCGGTTTGAGAGAGAAGTTGTAGTGTAAATACTGTGTTCCGAGTTGCGACGCTTGTTTCGTTGTTAACCAAAGAATCAAGAGATAGAGAATCAGAGATAGGATAAGCTTTCTTTTTCCTTTAATTGTTTTTTCCTTTTGGGTTGTTTAGCCTTTTGGTATCACATAATATAATATGTAACATTTTTTTTTTTTTTCAATTTGTTGTATATTTCTTATAGGATGAGAATGGAGGGTCTGAGAGTCGGATCTTAGGCCGAAGCGAAAATAATAAAGTTTTTATTTTTAATTCGAACTTTTGAATTGGATGTGTGAAAAGAGTGACTCTTGGATTTGTTATATTCTATTTGTAAATTTTTTTAATGTGGAGTTCGCTGGATAAGTTACTTGGCCATTATTGATAATTCAAAAATATCAATAGATTTTGATTGACTGAGAAAAAAAAAAATAAAGAAATCAGATTTTATTTATTTATTTATTATTTTTCTAATATTACCGAATCGATAGTGTGCCACGTCAGAAAGGATGGTCTGAGGAGATTGCTTATTTGAGTAGTTTGACCTTGAGCAAGCTTTTGACTGAAGACCTGGACCAAGTTTGTTGAGATTGTGATCTTTATTCATTTCTCTGATGGATGCAGCCCATGCCATCGTTTCACGTCCGCTGGCTAAGTGTCAACCGGCCGAAGGATGTAAGGTCCTAAGTTGGAAGGACCTTATCAAGATGTAAAATTGAGTGACATCATAGCTTAAGTTTAGTGGCTGCAAGATGATCACTGGGTTCAAGTTGATGATATCTACAAGATGAACCCTTGACTGTAAAATGAACTTCATGAGCTCAAGCAAAGCTCGGCTTCGGCTCATTAAAAGCTCGTTTGGGCTTGTTCTTTAAATAATCGAACAGAACTTGATTAAAAATCTAAGCTCGTTTAAATAATTGAATGAACACGAACAACCCTTTTACTTATCTGGCTTGGTTTAAAGCTCTATGTGTAGCATGCAGTCTGATGTATATGGTGGATCAAAAAAGAATGAATCATGTTTCATACATGCTGGGATAATAAAATGGCTAAAGGTGTTGTTGCATTGTGCGGCATTGTTTAGATTCATATCGTTTACGTGTGCGATCGCTTGATGCACGACCTAGTAAACATAAATGATATATTTGTTAATATATATATATATATATATATATATATATATATATATATATATATATAACTCCACCTCCATACATTAGAATTAAGGCTTAGATAAGAGCAATTCAGTACACGAGCTTTTTGTATTGCAGGATCTGAGGAGGGTGTGATATACACAATGTTACCTCTGTTTTGCAAAGAAACTACTACCAAGACTTTATGGAGGGCTTATGTATGAATAGGAAAATTTTAGTTGGAACCACATTTGCCTTACCAAGTGAACTTAAATTATATATCAAGTTTGTGAAGTCAAATCCCTATAAACTAGGTGAATTAGGGGATTTTCGAGCTGAATGTAGTGGTGCAAAACATTATAGGCTTATTGTATGGGGCTTATAATTACGAATTGAAACTACTTACAGTTAATGGTTGTTTCTCATTCCATGAGAGTTTCTCTCCAATAGTATGGGTGTTTCTTCATCTTTTCCCAAGTAACTTTATGTACAAAGAAAAACTCCGTGAAATGTTTGATAAGTTTAAAGATTGGTTGTTGATTTGATGTTAACTCTTTTATAATTAGTATCGATCTCTTGAATGAAAATTATATAAAAAAGAGAGTACTGCTATAGTTTAAGTTGCAACCTATCATTAAATATATTTTTCTAGAATTGAAAGAGTATCATAAAAAATGGAAAAACAGACAGTAATATAGCATCTCATTTTTCTTATGACATACAGCCCCAGGTGTCATGCATTCAGAACTTTTAACGAGTTCTTTTTGTATTGAACATGTCACTCTTGTTATCTACTTTGTGATTATTCTAAATTGTGCATAAAATGTTTGTAATCTAAATGGAGCGTGATCTTACTTACATTCATCAGAACAATAATTGTCCATAAAGTGATGGAAGATTAAAATTGATGCACGACTAATATTCAGAAGATGTCACATAAGAGGATTCAAAGCCAAATAATCGTACACGAATACATTTACCAGCATACCACAATAGCTACATGAAATACGTAAGTGCCTATATTGGACTCTTGAGTTTGAATCTGACTTGTTATGGATCTAGGTCTGATTCAAACCTGATCTGTTGCCACATGGGCAATGACCATGAACCAAAACGAACATGTACCTATAAGGACGGCGGATGAAAGAGATTTAGAGAACCAGCTCAAGTTCTACAAGTAGTTGGGGACATGTCCTATCTATGCTTTGGTTCAAGTGTAAGGGCTTGGGACTAGCTTACAAATGGATATATATATCTATATATATATATATATATATATATATATATATATATATATATATATATATATATATATATATATATATATATATATATATATATATATATATATATATATATATATATATATTTATATATATATATATATATATATATATATATATATATATATATATATATATATATATATATATATATATATATATATATGTATGTGTGTGTGTGTGTGTGTGTGTGTGTGTGTGTGTGTGTGTGTGTGTGTATATATATATATATATATATATATATATATATGTATGTATGTATATGGATTATTGTATATGAATCGTCAGTTCAGTAAGTTAGCGTGAGTCAATAGTGAAAAAGTAATTATTCTATTATTTATTTTATTTTTCAAATTTCAGATCAAATTTTATGAATTTCGAAGTTTATTTTCTCTTTCAATGGGATATAAAATGTTGAATTGATCAAAATCGTTAATTTTGTGTCTACTTGATGGAAGATCAAACAAAACTAAAATTCAAAAAAAATGGTATGGGTGAATCCTAAGGTGTTAATTAGGTCATAGTCAATAAAAATAATAATAAAATTAAAAGAAATTAATAGAGGTAGGCCTTATCCTTCTAGTACCTTCTTGCATGTTAATGGTGGAGATCCCTAATAGAGCCCTCTCTCCCGATTCACAGTGTGAATCATAGGAGCTGATGGAGTCAGGATATGTACAGCTCAAGAGCCATGTGCAATAAACCTTAGGTTTATCATCCCAAAATGGCTAATATATGCAGATAAGAACTCTCCATTGAATTTGCCTCAATCCGAAAGGCTGGACAACTCCATTGCATCATTAGCCGACTAGCTGGAGTAATTTGATCCGCGTACACCATCAAAATACTCACCCGTTGGGGCCACATAAACGAGCGTCGTTCATCTTTACCAACCGCCACAGTTGTTGCTAATATCGTCGCTACGTTATCTCCCCCCCCCAAATGCCAAATTTTATCAATCGCTAACACAGTTATCAAGTGCCACGGTCACCCATCACCAATTCACCACTTCCGTTGATAACCGATGACTTTTTTACCACAATTATTGTTCCTTTAGCCGATGCCATTTCTGACTATTAGTATTACGCATCATTATTTAACAATGGGTTTTTACATATCTGTATCTTAAATCTTTAAAAATTAGAATTTAGTCATCCAAATCTTTATATTTATAATTTAATTTTTCAAAGCCTTTAAATTACCTCACTTTAGTCCTCCAGACATATTTTTTGTCTGAATTTCTCATTATAGTCCTAAGTTATTTCAATTTAGTCATCCCTTCTCTCTTTCTTCTCTCTTCCTCTTCTTATTTGGTTCCTCTCTCCATTCTTCTTCTCTCTCTCTTCGCTCTTTTTATTGAGTTCTCCTGAGTTACTTCACTTTAGAGATTAACTGGGAGAGAGAAGAGAGAAGAAAAGAATGGAGAAGGAAACCCAATAAGAGAAGGAAGAGAAAAGGGAAGACTAAAGTGAATAAGTCAAGGGTATAACGGAAAATTCGAACAAAAAATATGGCTGAGATGAAAGTAAGATAAGTTAAAGGATCTGTGAGACTAAATTATAAATATAAAGATTTGGAGAGACTAAATTCTAATTTTTAAAAATTTAAATGACAGATATATAAAAGCCCCTTTAACAATTTGTTATCATCGTCTCTTGAGCACGAGGATTGGTTTCAAAAAATTTGTTTTGGAACATTCCACTTATCCTGATTTTGATCAAAAGGTTATACAGGAGATCCGTTATAAAGAAGAATTTATAGATATTAATAAGAGCTAAAATAACTTGTATATTTGTGGCGTATCACCCGAGCGAACTCGGGCCTGACACATGAAGACCGCCCGACAAATTAATTCGGTCCGGATAACAAACTCAAGGGCCATGTAAGAGCAGCCCAACACTACAGGCCTATGGAAGTCTACAACCTGTTGTCTGGGAGCTTCCAAAGGAGCACACCATTTTTCCTAGTGAGCCCAGATTTCCTAGTGAGCCCACTCAGTTTTTTATAAAATGGAAAATTTCTTAGTGAGCACATTTAGTATTCCCAAAATACCCTTCCCTCTATATTACATCTCCTCTTCCTCTTCCTCTTCTCTCCTATTTCTCCTCCAAACCCTAACCTAAACTTCCACTCATACTCTCCCACTTCCACTCATCCTCTCTATCATTTTCCCTCCCTCCTTCTCCTTTCAAATCTCCCTCTCTCTCCCATTCGTAGACCCGAGTCGCTCCTCTCGTCGCTGAGAAACTCACGCTGCTGCCGGCAGCCCCACCGCCGCCGCCGCCGGTGTTCTCCCGCCGCCGCCTTCCCGTCATTATTAGGTGAGTTTTCTTAATTTAGTAATATTTATTTTAAAATTTAGTTTTTATTATTTTTGGATTAAACAACTTTTGAATATTAGGGTTTGGTGATTTTGTTGGGTTGGGGAGGAGGAAGAGAGGATGAGATAGCAAGTTTAGTTGTAGCATTTTTTTGTTAATTTTTATTTTTAATATTTAAATTATAATTATTAAGAAAATTTAATATTGTAATCCTAGTTGTAAAATATGCGAAATTTAGTTCTTTTTCTAATCATGAACGTTAGTATTAAAATTTATTAGTTAATTTTGAAGTTTGACGGTATTGTCCTAATGGTTGATTAACTAGAAAAAGACGGTTTTAGTGTCTTTAAAATTTAATATTATACTATCTTGCAGCAAAAAAAAAATAGAGAAAATATGATATTTGTAGCAAATTTTACTTTGTAAGTTCATACTTACACATACAGAAGTTAGTGTTATGGAAAAATAACATCTAAAAATGAAATATCTTTGTATTCCATAGATGGATCCGGCGGAATTTTCTCGCGTACGACCAACTGCCTCGTTAAGAAGTAAGAAAGCAGCATCTCGATCACAAATCCGTCGCCCGATACGAGAGCGAGAAATCGAAGTTGTTGTAGATCCTGAATTTAACGTACAAACTCCTAATTTGATAAGAAATGATAGTGCAAGACGAGATAAAGGAAATATTGATGCAGGAGGCTCTCAAAATGATCTTCATGAGTCAAATTACCGAGGTCCAGTTGATTTATCAGTACTGAAGAGCTTCAAGACGCACGTTGCTTTCTTCGTTTTAAAAGATTAGGTAATTATTTCCTGTTAAAAACCATAAACCAATTATTGTGTGTGTGCATATATTATGACTATAGTATATATACAGGAACGAGATCCACTTTGATATATTAGTCACTGGAGAAAAATAAGTGCATGGTCATTGTCGACACCTCAGCCAAATACCCGATTCATGGAATTAGTTTGTGGGTCTTCATTATATCAATTGGTCAAATACTCCTACCAATACATTAGCGCTATTGAGGTTAGCGCATTTGTCGAGAGATGGCATCCTCAAACAAACACTTTTCATATGCCATTTGGTGAGATGACGATCACGTTGGATGATGTTTCTTACTTGCTTGACTTACATGTAGCTGGAAAATCCGTATACCAACAAGAATCAGCAGCTTCACGTGAAGCTACTAATACAATTACTCATTCCTTGGGCGTCAGTTATTCTGAAGCGTGGAATGAGCTTAATACGAAAGGCGGTGCATCGGTTCGACTGGATTGGTTAAGAGAAAATTTTTGCTGGGTTGTGGATACCGACACCGAACATAAGATTCGGTGTGCTGCAAGGGCTTATTTACTGTATCTTCTTAGTTGCACGCTTTTCGCTGACAAAAGTCGTACGAGAGTTTCCATTGATTACTTACCATTGCTTCATGATCTCGAAAATGTTCATACGTTCGCATGGGGTGCTGGTGCTCTTGCATGATTATATAGGCAGCTTGGGCTTGCTTCACGAGCTAACGTTGCTCAAATTGTCGGGTATCTGACACTACTACAGACTTGGATTTTCTCTCATTTTCCAAGTTTTATGCCGGTCTCGAAAGGATCTTTTACCGACGGTGAACCACTTGCTTGTCGTTGGTTGAGCAGACGGGATCACAATATCTCCCAATCACATGTGCAGTCTATTCGGTCAAGTCTGGATAAACTCACAGGCAACCAGGTAACATTTTCTCCTTTTTATATACTTATTTAGTTTGCAAGTTATATGTTGGTAACTAATGTACTTCTCTGTCCTTAACGAACATGCAGGTAGATTGGAATTATAGAGAAATATATCTCTTCAGAGAAATTACCTTTTATATGGGTACGTTGAAGATCTGCAGCGTGATTGAGCCTTACCATCCGGTGCGTGTACTAAGACAGTTTGGTTATAAACAGTACGTTCCGCCTCCACGATTCTCACCGTTACGTGAAGCGCGGGGTATAACAGCTATAACAGCCAATAGCTACGTGGTAAAGTACACTCACATTGAGGAGATGTGGAAAAATTGGCTAGATCACGTATTGCATCAAGAGCACCGTGGGTCCATTGCTGACTACCCATCTGATTGCACGTCAGATTATATTTCTTGGCTCTCTCAAGTTTCACAACGCTTTCTTGGAGTAGCACCAGATAAACCCCAAGCAGAGGAAGGAAGTCAGTCAACCCGGCCAGATGTCGTTGATAAGGTAATCACCATATATGTTCTTTATTTTATGTCCCATATAGTACCAAGTTTAACTGATGCTTATTTTTTTTCCTTCATTAATATTACAGAGATATACACGCATAGAAACAATAATCGATCCATTACTTGCGCAAGGGGAGAAGGCATTCAAGAAGCGGCATGATATGTTATTTAGTGCACTTGCGAAAATTAAACCCATGCTAACTGGTTGCACTCAGCCAGAAGAACCACCAGAAGAGCAAGTAGAGGAACAAACACAAGATCAATCCACTCCTGATGCACCCGATACGGCGTTTATGTCTCGAACCAGAAGTAGACGTCAACCCCCGAGGAAGATAAGGAGACAATGATTAGATTATATTAGTTGTGCATTGATATGGATGTTGTAAGGAACTTCAAGTCGCCGGTGTAATTATTTTTTTCAAATATTTTGAAGAATTTGAAGAATATATGGTCTTTGTTTGTAATGAACCCTATTATTTGCTTTTTGTTCGACGAATATATACACTACATTTGTATATGATCTTATTTCTTTAATTTGTATGGGATCTGGTTTGTTTTATATGTAGGGGACCTTGTTTATAATTTTCACTATATTATTGTATCAGTTATTGTATCATTGTATCTTTGTATCGGTGTATCAATGTATCATTGTATCGGTGTATCAATGTATCATTGTTTTATTATATCGGTGTATCAGGAGTATCATTGTATTGGTGTATCAGGAGTATCATTGTATCAGTATATCAGTGTATCATTGTATCGGTGTATCAGTGTATCATTGTATCGGTGTATCGATGTATCAGTGTATCCATATATCATTGTATCGGTGCATTAGTATATCATTGTATCGGTGTATCGGTGTATCATTGTATCGGTGTGTCGATGTAGCAGTGTATCATTGTATCGGCGTATCGATAAATCAGTTTATCCATATATCATTGTATCGGTGTATTAGTGTATCATTGTGTCGGTGTATCAATGTATTATTGTATCATTGTATCTTTTTGCTTCCTTCACTATATTTTGGTAATAATGTATAATTAGTTGTTAATATAAGTCCATAAAGTGACGTAAAATTGGGTTAACTAATGATATATCAGTTTATTATATAAATAGAATGGGTGAGGTGTCCGGAGTAGCAGATCGGGTCAAGTCCCTGTCCGGACTGACAGTCCGAACAGGAATGAACTGTCCGGACTGGCAGTCCGGACAGGAGAGTCCCGTTCGGACTGACAGTCCGAACATGACTGACCTGTTCGGACTGTCAGTCCGAACAGGGGAGGCCTGTCCGGACTGCCAGTCCGGACAGGGGCTTGACCCGATCTGCTACTCCGGACACCTCACCCACTCTATTTATATAATAAACTGATATATCATTAGTTAACACAATTTAACGTCACTTTATGAACTTATATTAACAACTAATTATACATTATTACTAAAATATAGTGAAGGAAGCAAAAAGATATAATGATACACTGATACACCGACACAATGATACACTAATACACCAATATAATGATATATGGATTAACTGATTCATCGATACGCCGATACAATGATACACTGCTACATCGATACACCGATATAATGATACACTGATACAACGATACACTGATACACCGATACAATGATACTCCTTTGTCCAAACTGTTCTATCCGGATAAGATTTTACACAAATTTATATACACGATATATATCAGACTATTCACAAGGATCGATTGAACTCCTTCATTACCGGTTAATATATAAAAAAATTTATATTAGTGTTGATTACATTAATCTAAACATTAGACTACTTAGACACAACCGATATTACAAGAGATATACAAAATATTGGTCACAAGCTATGTACAACAAAATAACACCAAAATGGAACTCGTCTGCAAAGAGCAAAATTACATTACAACTCAATAATATCTTGTGTAGCAACCGAAGATGGCATAATCCCCTTGAACTATTCAATCCAGTGTAAGTACGGTACCTCCCATCCTTGAGCAATGGGATCATGATGTCGATGCCAATTCAATGCAATTTGAGGGATGGGATGAAGTTCTTTTAATGAGACCTAATAGTAAAGATAAAGTAAACATATATAAGCATGTGTAGAGTTAAATCAAAGAAATGATTAAGTCGATAAATTGTGCTTACAGGTACAAAGTGACATTCCGCAACGAATGCCATGGTAACTTCCTTGCGTTGGATTTTTGCGGCAGGAGGGGGAGATCTAAGTGGCAAAAAATGTAAGGCATTCACTGCCCCTATGACCCTCATCATTCTTTAATTTATTGAATCTTAATTGTCCACCCCGTTCACATCCAAACCATATTCTCCCCTTCTTAAATTGGCATCCAGTATCATATTTTGAAACCATAATGACAAATCCTGATTTCTTTTCAATATCGCGCACCCACTGGCAAAGTTCGTCTCGATTTGTAAAAATCTATAGTCAAAATAGAGAAGATATATTATTTAGTGGAAATATTCTGATTTGAATATGAACAGGTTTCTAAATAATATCATATCTGATTTGTTGTGAAGTCCAAACCATAATCGACAACTAATTCATTCTCGACTCGCATACTCTGCGTCGAAACATTACCCTGTGTTCCAATAATTTAACAATATTAATACTTATTAATTGACAAGACTCTAGCGGGAAAAAAACATAGTGATAACACTCTGTCCGGACTTTCAGTCCGGACAAAAATCTTTTGTCCGGACTTTAAGTCCGGACAAAAAAAATTAGTCCGGACTTAAAGTCCGGACAAAAGATTTTTGTCCGGACTAAAAGTCCGGACCTCATAGATTTATCCGGACTGTTAGTCCGGACAACGACGTACTCTCCCGGGTTCTCGCACCGTATACAACTGAAAACTCATTCCAAAAATCCTAATTTGATTCTAACCAATATTTATCAAAATCTAAAGTTATATTTAGAAAAATTTTATACAAAAATGATGGAATCAAATCTGAAGAGTGTTTTGATCGTCGAATGGAACCAACGATATCGTTGTATTCTCCATTTACGTCTCGTTCGACACAACTCAAAAAATTCTCTTTTGTTTGGATTTCTAATAGGAAAAAAAACACAAAACGAAAATAAAATTCGGCTTTAAACTAGCTAATTAATAAATAAAAATTAAGAGATGGAGAAAAGAAATGGATTTTTGCCTTTTAAAAAAAAAAAAAAAACATACCTGGCACGCGCGGGACTGCGGGAGGAAGCGGGAGAAGGAGAAGGGTAAACTAGGATAATTTTTATAACGGCAAAGCTGATATATATATGAACTTGTTAAGTGGGCTAACTAGGAAAAAAGGTGTGCCCCTTTAGAAGTTCCCTGTTGTCTTGACATATATTATTTAATTGAGAAAAATATAAATGAGTTATCAGCTCGCGCAAGTTATCTGAGCTACAATTTATTTTCACTATCTTCAGTAATCTTTCTTCAAAAATTTCTTTTGTATTACGATCTCGATCTCCTAGGATCACTCATACTCAATTTCTTGGATTTTAGTTTTGATTTGATCGTGAATAAAATATTTTGTATGCACTAGATGAAATGATAAATAAACTTCAAAATTTATGAAATTCAATCCGAAAGAAGTTAAGAAAATAGAGATAGTAATTGTTAAAAATAAATTGAAGAAAAATTATTAGATCATTATAGTTTTACTACTAACTCATGTAACTTTTCCTGAGCTCACGGCTCATCTACAGTAATCTCTATTTAATTTTGTATACTATGAGAACTTTCATTAGATTAAATAACAAACATTATTAAAACAGGATTTGAAAATAACTTTGACATATTACATATAAATTAGAGCCTGCAACAAATATCAATGGTAGAAGTTTGTGAAGACAAGGCATGATTAGGTATTCAATTATACCTAGTTCAACTCAGTAGGTATACGATTATACTAGATATTTGGAGACAAATGGATAAGAGTTCAGACAGTAGAGATCACCGAAAAAAATTGAAGAAAGCCAGGGGATAAAATTTCGATTTAACTAAATACATAGAACTGAAAAATGGGAGCGTTATATTATAATAATTCTTCTAGGCAAATGTGATTCAATTAGGTGTATTAATTATATCAAAAAAAATAATTTTTGTATTACTTTAATTGTATTAATTATTTTCATGTTCTATAAAAAAAAACCTGCCTATATTTTATTTTGAATCGTGCTTAAAAAAAAATAACGCATAAATCGCACGTGTATGCTATTTTAAAGTAACACAAACATGGATCTTTGTGAAAACTAGATTCCTGCTAATAGTAACTTGTCCTTCCCTTAAGTTTATATAAGTCTAACCTCCTGATGTGAAACTATTAAAAAAAATTGCTTGCCAACGAATATATTTACAATTTTTGATGAAATACAAATAATCTAGGGGTTTTACATATTTGTCCCTTACATCTTTAAAAATTAGAATTTAGTCCCCCAAATCTTTGTATTTATAATTTAGTCCTCCAAATCCTTTAACTTACCATAATTTAGTCACAGCCATATTTTTGGTCCGAGTATCCTATTATACCCCTGAGTAATTTTACTTTAGTTCTTCATTTTCTCTTCTTATTAGATTTCCCTCTCCATTCTTCTCCTCCTCCTCTCTTTCTCTTCTTATTAGGTTTTCCTCTCCATTCTTCTCCTCTCTCTCTCCTCTCTCAATTAATTTCTAAAGTGAAGTAACTCAGGAAAACCCAATAAGAAGATGAAAGAGAAAGAGAGGAGAAGAATGGAGAGGGGAATCCAATAAGAAGAGGAAGAGAGGAGGAAGAGAGAATGGAAGACTAAAGTGAAGTAACTCAGGGGTATAATGGAAAATTCGAGCCAAAAATATAGCTGGAGACTAAATTGTAGTAATTTAAAGAATTTTGGAGACTAAAATATAAGGGACATATATGTAAAAAAATCCAATAATCTAATAAAGCTTTAATATTTCTTTAATGCCCTAAAGGTACGAGAGGCAAATGTAAGTGTCCATCACAATTCAATTGAATATTTGAAAAGTTTACAAGTTTTGTGATAATAAATTACTTATTGAAAGTCTCTTTGACTTTAATATGTATCCACAAGCTGAAGGTCCATTTTGAAAAAAAATCTTAAAATCTACAATTAAATGCGCATCCGGTAAGAATTGAATCTGAATTGCTCTGATACCATATTGAAAGTCCCTTCCACTGTACCAAAACTCCGAAATTATGATGAGAGTTTAGAAAAATTATTATGTATTTTAACACCTGTAAAGAAATTTATGTGTACAGATTTCTTTCTTTCTTTCTTTCTTTTTTTTTCAAAACTTGGTGTCATTAGAGAGATTATAATAAAACAATAAAGAAAACGACTGGTACCTAATCATTCAAGAAATAGCTAGCATCAAATATTTTATTCATACATAGCTACTATGATAGCTTGGTAAGATGTATCGATATGGGGATACTTAGATCCCTTGAGCACGTGTCCCTTTCATATTATGAGGGTGGATCCACCCTTGTCTCCCGATGGACACCTGCTACCTAAAAAGAATTAAGTTTACAATTTTTATGAGTATATATTCCTTAAATTTCAAATATGTCTCCCAAAATTTCAAATATTAAAATTAAATGAATAACTTCTTTATTCAACTAGTCGGCAATATTTAGATCTTCGTCAAATTACATTTTGATCATGTATTAACTTTCAAAATTATAATTTTATCATCAATTTCATATTTTTATAATATAGAATTTTTTGGAGACGAAAACTCCGCCCCCACATCCCTTAAACGGGCATTTTGTCTCTGCAATCCCGACGAGTTATCCGGATAGCTCAACTGCCTATGATCTTGTTTTCCCGATTCGAATATTTGGATATATCCCTCGAAATTATGGTAGATTCTCTTAATATGTGCTGTGTGCATAAGAAAAATTAGGTATTAGACTCCACCAGGCGATTATCTTTAAAGAAGAACTAGGACAAATATAGTACTATCTTTATTTAAAAAAAAAAAAAAACACCAATATGACTTTTTTAGAGATCAGATTTTTATTTCAAGCGATTAAAATAAAGAGCGCATGGATCTTGCACATAGCTTAACGAGGTGTATTAATAATAAAACACCACATGGGTGACTAAAGTAACACAATATATATACTCCACAACAGTGTCATGTTGCCTCTACTCAAGATTAAAATAATAAAAAAATAAACATGTTAGAAGTAACTAAGCAACTTGTTGTAATGTAATGGACATGCTCTCATATTTTATCTATATAAAACCAATAAGATTAAATCATTAGAACTGTTTTAATTTAATATTTCTCAATCAATTGTTTTTTTTCTCGGCAGTGGTAGTTAAAACTCGGTTGGGAGTTTCTAAATGCGCCCCATAGAAGCCCCAATTTCTTAGTGAGCCCTATAAGAATTTAAAATATAGATATTTTTTTTTTCCAGTGAGTCTCTTTTTTTTTTCCTCTCTTTTTTCGGAATTACCCTCTCTCTTTCCTCCTCCCCTAGTAATAGTTGTCTGTTGTCGCTACTGCTGTCGCTACAGCGGTGACGGCATTGCAGCGACGGCAGCGGAGCTCACTAAGAAAAGGAATTGAGGATTTTTTCATTAAAAAAATTAAATAGCAAATAATTATTTGTAATGTAGGTTGTTCACTCAGAAAAAGATGGGGGCGCATTTAGAAACTCCCAACTCGGTTGCTACTGGGACTTGCTGGGAACTGCGGAAAAATTCATAGCCCTCGAGGCAAATATTTGAAAGCACGTGAGAAGAGAAAAAGATTCCTATTGTTTGTTCCGACCTCGGTTGTAACGTTAAAATTGAGCTATCAGCAAGTGGTACGATTTCCCTCAAAATTAAGGAGATATAGATTGTGCTTGCTAAATTATATTACTTGGTTAAGACCAACAGCGATCCAATTACTTGCACATGAAAGGTGCATATGGGATCCAAGCACTTGTTTCAGCAACCCCCCCCCTTGAAATTTAATTCCAAACCGACACTAAGGCTGTATTTGGATTGAAGGAAAATGAAGGAAAAGAAAAGAAAAGGAAAGAAAAAGGAAAGAGAAAAGAAAAGAAAAGGATATGGAAATTGGTTTTCTTTTTTTATGTTTGGTTAGAAAGAAAATAAAGAAGAAAATCTTAAGGAAATTTTAGAAGAAAGTAGTTTCGTATGTTTTGTTGCTCAATACAAAATTAAAAGGAAAATATAATTATAATTAAATTATAGAGAATTTTAATATTAATTTACATATTATTGATATAAATTTTAATTTTTAAATAATTAAACATATAATAACCAAATGGTCCAAACTTCATAAAAATTAAAAATATCTTGGGACTAAAATTACAAGAAAATTTATGCAAAAATTTCTCTCCCTTTTTCCTTTTTCTCTCAACTTTCCTTTTCTTTCATTTTCTCTTGAATTTGAAGAAGAAAATGAAAAAGAAAAAAAAACTTAATACATTTTCTCTCACTTTCTTTCCCTGTTATTTTCTCTCTAATTTTCCCTCTAACCAAATATTGAAAAGCAACTTTCTATTTCTTTTTCTTTTCTTTTCCTTCATTTTCCCTCAATCCAAACACAGCCCTAAACCATCACCACTACGATGGCCTCCTTTCCGACACTAGAATTAACTTTTGGAATATGTATATATCTTATTCAATGGAAAATAGCAAACTGTCCTACTCACTGTATACTGCCGCTCTTTCTTTGATCGATCACCATTAACTTTTGGCGCATACTCACACCACCACTGTAAACTTTTATTGCTGTTACTATTGTTATTGGTTATGCTAACCACTAATCAACACTATCGTCGTTTGATCGTCATTAGAGCCGATCATCGTCACTTATCTACGCATATCACTACCATTATTATTATTATTAATTTGCCTGTCATCGGCCACTACTATTGTGAGAGGTCACAACCGCAACCACTACTAACAATCACTTGTTAGTGGTTGGCCTTGCTGCTGTCGAGTTCTTGGTCCATGTCAAGGATCGATGTATTACCCCCAGTCAATAGTTACTTGTTGTCCATCGTAAACCCTCACCATTATTTCATCATGATTTTCCCTCTCATAGTGGGGGCTTTTAGAATGTGTTACATTGATGAAATCCTTTTAACGTGAATGTTAGATAAATTAGTATTTGAATTTAGAATTAATTACATTCAGATCTCATGTAGCATGAGGAATGTATAAGTTATCACCCCTAAATTTTAAAACTCTCACTTAGACCTCCTGAACCGTAGAAAAAAAGTCTAACTGGGAAGCTCAGACGAAAATATTTTTTCTGCGATATAAAAAGTCTAAGTGAGAATTTAAAATTTTATGAGTGATAAGTTATACACTCCCTATATTACAGGGGGTCTGAGATTATTTTCAAATAGCATTAAAGCTTCTTCTTTGGATAGAATTTAGTTTTGAACTACAAGTTATGCATCAACCTATGTAAGCAGTGTATAGACCTATTTTCATGTAATTCTCTTTATCTTGATTATTCAATAAAAATTATTTTTTTTCTCTCTCTCTCTAGGTTATCATAGAATATACAAATTATACCAGAAAAATTATAACCAAATATGATTGATCTAGTGTTTACAAAAAGGGTTCACTAGAATTGTATCAACTCCAGAAATTTCATGTGCTGCCAATAGACCCATACGCATGTTATTTATTTATTTATTTATTTTAATTATAGGATTATAATCACAACTTATTTATGGCGAAATTTCAATATGTTCACTGAAATCATTAAATTTGTGTTGGGGTGTCAAATTAGCCGAATAGCTCGTTGAGGGTGAGAGCACAAAGCGTCCTTATCGGGATGTAGGGAGGGAACTCCCGAATCAAAATTTTTATATTATAGCAATATCAATTTGATGATAGAATTATAATTTTTTAAGTGAGCAAAAATGTAATTTAATGAACGGACTAATATATTTCTATTTTTTTTTAAATAACAGGAGAAAAATATATCTGCAAGTTTATGAAAAATCGACCATTATCTAGCGGGATAAAAATCCAAATTCTACATGCACTTATTGAAGAAGAATTTTTAAAGAGTAAGTTAGAAAAAATTTAATAACAGAGGACCGAAAACCGACTTAACTCTTCCGATACTCATAAAAATCATAGATATTAAGTTAAAAAAATTGAGGACCACTGCTATTTATCTTGATATAAAGATGAACTTGTCTCTATAATTTTATGTTAACTTGATAAAAAACTAAATCAAAATTAAATTGACATGGATAAAGTTTAAGAATATCGGTCATTTGTTAGAAAAGATTAAAAAAATAAAATATTGATTTTCTAACGGTGCATTGTCTTCCCAATACTTGGGTGAGCTGTAAGTCAAAATCTAACAGGCAGTCACTGCGACGAGGTTGCCTACTGCGAATGTGGTGGGTCCCCTGCCTGCATCCCATCGCTCCAGGGACGCCGGAAACTGTTGCCACCCTGTACGTTTGTCTTCTCTTCTCACCCCTCCCTCTCCTAATATCCGTATACTCCTACTTATTACCAATGGAATCGGGAAATTCTAAATGGGCACACAATTTGAACACCACATCCTAAGTCATAAAAATTTGCAAGTTTGATATTTTTTTTTTTGGTTAATTACAGTCAGACCCCTGTAGTATTAGAGGTGCATCACTTAACATCTCTGAAATTTGAAACTCTCAAAAAATCCTCTGGACTTTTAACACTGTTAGTTAGAGTTTATTATTATCACTCTCTTTTAACACTAAAGTGCACTCACGACCCTGAATTTCCTATTCTACCCTCACAAATCCCTACACACTCCCTCTCTCTTTCTCTCCTTCCTCTCTCTCTCTCTCTCTATCCCACTCCTTACAAGCAGCTGCAGCAGCAGCAGCAAGCACATCTGCTGTTGCTGCTGCAGCAGCTTGCACTGCACTGCTCAGTGCAAGCTGCTGCTGCAACAGTAGCAAATGTGCTTGCTGCTGCTGCTGCTGCTAGCACCTAAGAGGACCGGGAGAGGGAGCGGGAGAGAGGGAGACGAGTAAGAGAGAGATGGATCTCGCTGGGGGAGGGAGGTGAGTGAGAGAAAGATTGGGCGCTACTTTATACCCTAACTTTGGTTAACTAGGGGCATTTTTGGACTTTTTAAAATATGTGCATATCACGTAGCCTGCTTATTCACAGTCAATTAACACTGTTAGGAAGTCCAGAGAGTTTTTTGAGAGTTTCAAATTTCAGGGGTATTAAGTGATACACCTCCAATACTACAGGGGTCTGACTGTAATTAATCCTTTTTTTTAACAAAGTTACTATTCATCCAATTCAATTTTATGCTTATAATCCCTTAACCCAAACTACGTTATCTTCAATTTTGAATCCATTCATTAAATTTATTTATTAAAATATTTTTTATATAAATTAATTTAACAATTAATATGAAAAATACTATTAAAAAAATTCAACTTCTAGCATAATCCTAAATTAGTGCTCAATTTCTCTCAATTACTTAAAAATCTTAAAGAAAATTTTATGAATTAAATAAAAGAGAAACTAGACTAAAAAATTATATTGAAGCCTCCATTAAAGGGTTAAGGTTTGAGAGGGAAGGACAGAAAAGTAGAAAAGGGTTCTAACAGCGCAATATTATAAGAATAGTGTGCTTGCAGCATAAAAGGAGAGGGTGTGCTCACTGAGCAAACGATGCTCACCAAGTCCAGTGGATGCTCGTTTAGAATTTCCCCGTGGTGCCCCTCGTGCTTCTTTGTTTATATGGACTCCCCCACACCTTCTCAGTGGGCCCCAGTCTCAGACTCTCCCTCTCTCTCATACTCTCTGTATCAGGAGCAAATCCAGAGGAGAGGAAGGGGAGAGAGAGAGAGAGCGACTGCAGAGTGAGCCTCTAGCTGCGTTCCTTGTCTCTCTAAGCTTTGTACAATTGTACCCCACTCAGTTCTTTCTTTGTATCTACTCAAAATTTTCTCTCCTTTTATATAAACACATTGAAGAGGGCAGGTCTCATCTTATGGGAGGAGAGGATCCTGCTCTCACTCGCTGGTCATTTGAGGTGAATTCAATCTCCAATTCCCCAATCCCAACTCCAAATCCAAGTTCCAAATAAATTTTTTGAGATGTTGCTGCTCTACTTCCTTTTATTGATCCCGATTGCAGTTGTTAATCTCGGCCTTGCCACTTTCTTTTTGGTGGGTCTTTCTATCAAATTCTTCTCTTTTCTATTATTATTATGATTAACTTTCATTTTCATGGAATTAGGTTTTGGATCTCTTTCTGTTTTTTTTTTTAATCTTTTTGAAATTTGGAATTGGATTTGGGAGTTGAGATGATGCCTTTCCTATTAGCTGCTGATCTTTCTTTTTTTTTAATTTCGTATTAGCTGTCAATTTGTGATCTATCGATCTTAGAAATGAAAAAAAATGAACGAGTGTTACTTGAGAAAGTGAGAGTTGGTTAGGGTTTTTTCCCCTCCCTTTCTGAACATGAGATATTTCATCAGACTTGTGTAGCTGATGCATGCAAAAGATGGATTTTTATTACTCCCATATCATAAATTGAACTTCGAAATGGGAAATCAGAAGACCCATTTCGTGTTAGCTATTTTTAGGTTGTATTTTGTCTCCAAACTGTGATTTTAGCTGTTACAAATGGGAAAAGGCCATATTTTTCCTTTGAGAATTTGAATCTGGTTGTTCTTCGTACCATTTTTGAATTGTTTCTTCAGAGTCCAGAAGCTTCTGGATGCGAAATTTTGTTTGATCCATGACATAGATTATGCTCTGTAACCAATTTGCAATCTTTCTTTCAATGTGCATAACTTATGGATTAAAGGGTTGTATTTTTACTAAAAGCTTGATGCTTTTGAAATGTGAACTTTCCTTGATTACCATTTTAATCTCTTTCTCCGAAATCTTGTTGATTGTGCTTAAAAGTTGGTTAAAAAGGTTAGTTCTTCAAACCCGTATTTGGGCCATTTTGTTGATTTAGGATTGTATTTACTTACTATTGTGGCATCCTGGGTAATCCTCCTTTCTAAGTATCTATTTGGTTTCCTTCTTGTAGGATTTCAAGATGTTTTATAATGCAAGATTCGGAAGGAAGAAGGAGACAGAGGAAGAGAGTAGAGAAGTGAGGCCAGAAAACAATGGGAGTTACTCTAATGGCAGTGGGCATGCAAATGGGGGTCCCAAGAACCCACATGAATTGGCTGTTTTTGAACAATTTGACCGTCAGGTTCGATTTGAATTAAACTTTAACAGGGAAATCTGCAATTGTTTTTCAGTGTAAAATGCATATATAGTTGTACAAGTTTAATCGTGTTGCATTTTAATTTTTAGGAATGCCCGGGAGTCATCTCAAATGGAGATTTGGGAAGACTGTAAGATTTCATTTATCACTTCACTTTTTGTGGTGGAATTGTCTTTGCAATATGTTGATGGTTAAATGACTTTATCAGACTCAAATTTACTACTGCTACTGAGTTGTTTCTTCCATTAGAAAACTAAATTTGGTGCATGTGCATCTTGACCATTAAATATTCATCCACTGGATCATTTTTTAGCACTATTATTTATGTTCATTCTTCATTCCTACAAAGAAGGATTGCCGAATAATCAAACTACTATATTAGCTTTTGTATGTGTGAAATAATCTATTAGACATTCCTATGGTCTTCAAATGACTTGTTTAAATTAGAATTGAAACTGTTACAGGCAGAAGCCCCTACTTCCTGAATTTGATTCTGCAGAAACACGCACTTTGGCAGAGACCTTGTGCAGGTAACTATGGTTATGGCTTCTTGGTGGTTATATAGATGTAGACAATGTCTAATTTGAATTATTCAGTTGTTGATCTTGGTGTATCTTCATCACAAAAAAGTTAAATTTGATCCTTATTTATGTTCTTCAACAGAGATATTATCCGTGGCAGTCCAGATGTGAAATGGGAAAGCATCAAGGGTTTAGAAAATGCGAAACGTCTTCTTAAAGAAGCAGTAGTTATGCCTATAAAATATCCAAAGTATGTAATCTTTCTAATGTTCGCTGAAATTTGCTCAATCTTGTTCCTTTCATCTACTTAGCCACAATCACGACTAAAACAGTGGTGAGTTACGGATGCCAGGAGCACTGCACAATTTAGACAAGTACTATCTAGTTTCTCTCTGGATAATTTACCAGTTCAGTGTTTTAATTAGTCGATGGATCATTTCTATTACACAAAGGAATAATTTAAGTTTCAATTTCTTTATTCCCGCCAAACTCAGCTTCCTATTAGCTTGAATTCGGATGTCAAATATAAGCAGAATTTCATGTTGGCGAATATGGATTCTCAAATTTGAAGATTGTGTTTAGGTTTGTGTCATGAATCTGTTCAGTTACTAATGACATGGGGGCAACAAAATATATCACATGTTTTGCATCATACTAAAATCGTCATTATATATATTTTTGACTGCTCTTTAAGAGTCTAACATTTAGGGTGTAAACCTTTTGCACTCTGGTTATTAGGCATATAAGTGTGCTCTATGAATTTTATTACGTCTGATAACATAACAAGCTTTTTTTATAGACTTTTGGTCATATTGTAGACCTTCCAAGAAAATTTCCAAAGCTAAATAAGGCGCCTCAGCCAACTGATAGAAATCTCTCCTGTAGAAAGAAATGAGTTCCAAATCTAAGCTATTACAGATTTGTGATTGATCTTTTTAATTTTAGTTATGAATATAAGTAGGACTTTGTACTATTCATGCATTGTATTAATTTAATTATTTAATTCTATGGTCCAGTCTGTCCTTTATTCGATGAACTAATTCTCTGAAAGTGATGTAGCATGCCTATACCATGCATGGAATGTAGTTATTTAAGCTTCAACTTCTAAAACTTTAAATTTATATTTCGATGAATTCTCATTTGGTTTATATGTCATCCAGGTACTTCACTGGTCTTCTTTCGCCGTGGAAAGGCATTTTGCTATT
The DNA here is from genome assembly GCA_036321105.1 of Dracaena cambodiana. Classification (NCBI taxonomy): domain Eukaryota; kingdom Viridiplantae; phylum Streptophyta; class Magnoliopsida; order Asparagales; family Asparagaceae; genus Dracaena; species Dracaena cambodiana. The sequence continues at coordinate 33,060,249 of JAYEPQ010000013.1, forward strand.
TGGCCCTCCGGGTACTGGAAAGGTCTGCACATGCAACACAAACTTTACAACTCTTTTTTTGTTGACCTTAATTTAACCGTACTTCCATGGTATGATTTGGTCTTGTTAAATCTGTAATTTTCAAATGTTTGTTGACATGGGTTGTTTTCTATCTTATGTCACCAATTTGTTCTTTTAGAAAGAATTTTACAGGTGTTATGTAGTTTTCGTAGCGCCAGACTTGTGTCATGTTGAAACTTCACAACTTCATATCTGAATGAGAACTATGTATTTTATTTGTGGAGTATGTGGATTTGGATGCTTTGAATAGTGGTGAACTGGTGATAGTCTTATTAAATAATTTTTGGATAATATTGAATTTAATTAATGCTGATGGCTACTAGGGCCTACTTATCAATAGAAACTGCTATTCTCTTTTAAGTCCTGTTGCAGTTTCTTTTTGAAGTACTCCCTTTCTGTATACACAGAGTTGAGCTTGTAGTTATTCTTCGGGCACTTCATAGGCTTTATTGTTCGCATTATTGCCTAGAATGAGGCATGAAGATCTATTATTTCTACTTCTTTCCTCTTTTTTTCATTGCAATGTTCTGTTCTGCTTATTAGTTAATCTAAGTACTGGTCTCTGCAAGTCCCTCTTACTTGTTAGTATTAAATTTAATTAATGCTGATGGCTACTAGGGCCGACTTAGCAATATCAACTGCAATTCTTTCAAGTCCTTTTGTTGCTCTTTTCTTTTGGAAGTAGTCCCTTTCTGTATACATGAGTGGAGCTTGTAGCTATTCTTAAGGCACTTCATAGACTGCTATTGTTTACATTATCGCATAGAATGAGGCATGATATCTATATGTGTCTACTTCTCCCTCTCCTTTTTTTCATTGCAATGTTCTTTTTTGCCTGTTATTTAATCCAGTACTTATCTCTGTGAGACCCTCTTACATGTTCGGTATTTCAGTATGCTATATACCCTAGTGCTACTAATTACTTGCCTCATGATGTTTTATACCAGACAATGCTTGCAAAAGCTGTGGCAACTGAATGCAAGACTACATTTTTCAATATTTCAGCTTCTTCAATTGTCAGTAAATGGCGAGGTATGCAACTGATGGGCTGAATTTCCTTTTCTTCACCCCTTCCAGTATTGCAATTTTCTTATTGTTTCAATCTTCCACATTCTCACATGATGCTTGTCTCGTTTCATAATTAAGAATTTATTAATCACTGTCCCAAAATTTTTCTTTTTGTTTTGTTTTCATAGATCTGATACAAAATCTCCTTGACCTTGTTTGTTTTTTTTTTTTTTTTTTTTTTGGTTGGAAATTTTTAAATCAAGATTTCTTATGTATTCTCTTAGACCACCTTCCGGAGTTGTTTGACTGGTAGCCAGCTGAGTGGTTCTTTCTATCATGCTAGTTTCATATTCTAGATTTTACTTATTTTATTCTTTGTCCCATAATAAGTCCATCATTGTGATGACCATTTTATAAAGGAAAAGCTATTTTTCCAATGCTTGCCAACAGCTCCTGTAATAATTGCTTTCATGCCAATCAGTGTATAGCCAGGACATGATTAGTTTATATCATCCAAGAGAAATAATTGATAAGGTGCTCGTCCTGGTCAGGAAAAGGTTGGTGGTTATTATCATCTCCAAGTTGTCGGACCCTCATCTGTGGCTAGGCCTGACAGGTTTCGCAATAACATTTGAAGTTTTGTTCTTTGATCTCATTGTATATAGCATTTTCATAATCTAACTATCTGCCGGTCGATTTATTATGGGGAATATGGAATTACATGGGAAACATTATTCTCATGGGAAGAATTTAATCATGTATTAGGGAATGCATTCTATGTTACTCTTTACTTTTGTGTATCTTGGACTGGAAAGTGATTCCCTTTGGCAATCTTATCCATCTTTTCCCCTGCTTCTAGTTCTAGACATTTTCCCTTGTCTAGAAGAACATAGTGGACGCTAATTGGCTATATTGGACTATGGCAAGCCCCTAGTTTACCCAAAATTTTCGGCCAGGTGGTCAATACTAATTGCACGAGGGTTGATGTCAAGTTCCAACCGGTTGTAAAACTTTGTCAAAGGTTTCATGGAGTTGTGCTACATAGCCAGCCCCATTTTGATGGGAAAAAGCTTACATGATAATTATGAAAAACTTAATCATGAAATCTGAAATTCTAATTATGCTTTGAACTTTTATTTTTAAATTCTATCTCCAGCAAAACATCCAAGAGGAATCACTTATTCCTTTCTTCAGAAATAACTAAAACAATAAATATTGCGATTTTGTCCATCCAAACATAACAGAGTGGGTTGGTCAATCAGAAGCAACTACAAAATTCAAGTAGTGCGTCCTCAGATGAGGCCCAATGTCAATCCTTTGATTTGGTGTCCCTATTTTCTTTGGAAATTGAGTTTGATGTATTCTCACATGACCTTTTCATTTATAATCATTGTAGGACTGGGTTGCTATGTGTATGTGTGGGTGTGCCTGCTGCTGCATATGTTCATGTATGCTGGATTTTTGGACACACAGCTAGCGGCTTGAACCATTGAGTTCTTTTTGGCTGACGATGTTTTAGACATGTTAAAGTGAATGTCAATAATTGAAGTAGAACTTATGATGTCGGTGATAGGTACCAGACTACCACCGTTCCCAAAGGGGAAAGAGAGCATGTGATACTTGAATGTGGTTTTTGTGGGCTATCAGTTCATGATTACTTCTCATGCTCCATAATTGTTTCAAATTTGCAGGTGATTCGGAGAAGCTAGTAAAAGTATTATTTGAGCTTGCAAGGCATCATGCGCCATCTACTATATTTCTTGATGAGATTGATGCAATCATTAGTCAACGAGGTGAAGCTCGTAGTGAACATGAAGCTAGTCGGCGTTTGAAGACTGAACTTCTTATACAGGTAACATTATCTGTTTCTCAACATTAAGCTAAGTTTCAAATGCATGGAACCTCATCACATGTCAACTTCATTGTTTGACCATGATAGTATTGAAACTTGATATGTAAATAAGAATGTCGAGAAGTAATAGCCCGAAGTCAACTTTAGTAAGTTTGTTCCATGATCTAGTAAACCCAGATATCTCTGGACTAAAATATAAGTCCTTTCATACATATGATATGATGCTTTCCCATAAAGGACGCCTCAACTCATTAACGGCCAACAGGCCAAGGCAAGCATTATTCATGTTTTAGAAGCTAACCGAGATCTTTCTTGATCCTTTCAGCGGACCATCTATTAGAGTTATCCCGTAGCTGACTTCATCTTGGCTATGTAAATATTGGAGACTGGTATAATTTTGAATTCTTTGGTTCCTGAAAGTAGCATGTGGTGACATGAGTGCAATACTTTAATAAGCATTTTATCTGCATGCATATGCACCATTTTACCTGCATGCATATGCACCATTTTGACTTTAGTTGATCATCCAACATTTAATGGTTGAAGCAACAATAATCCAGCCTTGTACTACACGATGCATATGTCCTTTTCGAGTTAGTGTGACAGAAACTCTACTTGAATGAAAAACAATGGAGTAGGCATGAATCTAGAAAGGGAAAGGTAATATTAAGATAATGGCCAAATTTTGCTTTGAATGTTAAGGTGAACCCTTAAAGAAAGATGCCAACTTCCTGGGTGGAAATTGTTGAAGTAGGTATATCGTGACTGGCACATCAGCAGCTTCATTTACCATTGGATGTGTTTGTGGGTATATGGTGAGTGGCACATCAGCAGCTTCATTTAACATTGGATGTTAAAGTTCCAATTGGCACCTAGAAAAAGTAACCAGTTGGTCTAATTTTGTACTACGAGATAGAGTTCTCTAAATTAGGAGAATTGTACATGGAAAAGATGGTAAAAACCTTTCTTTGTGAAATTTCAGTCATCTATATGCCACAATATAAGCTGTGAGCTAAATTGACATTTCCCTTATGTGGTATCTAAATAGAAAGATCATGCATGTCTAATAGCTAAATGAATGGTGCTTCTAGAGTTGCTTGCAAAAAACATAGCAAAAAATATTTACATAACAGATTAAGCTCCTCTATATTTTCGGTTCATTTATTGGTTGTTTCTTCCTTACAAGTATTTGTTTAATTAATGTCTTGGAACATGTATTATTATGTGTATCTTTCCCCATAAAATAGCTTAGACGTTTTTTTTTTTTTTTTTTTTTTTTTTGGTGGGGTGGAGGTGTGGGTTGAGATGCAAATCATTAGTAGGGGACAATCATGTCTTTTTGATAGTTTCCAGTTCACTGTGACAGCCATATTCAAGATATGAATTTTGTTACCTTTCTTCGAATTGATGTGGTGAATTTGAATTTTAATGCAGATGGATGGTCTCACAAAGACAAATGAGCTTGTCTTCGTCTTAGCGGCAACTAATCTGCCATGGGAATTGGATGCAGCTATGCTCCGCCGCCTCGAAAAAAGGGTATCTTTTACATATCTTTATGATTGAATAGTAGAATAAATAATACTCTTTATAATTATTAACTTTTCCTAAACAGCCAATTATGCAAATAGATTTTCAACGTTTCTAGAGCTTGGATCAAGTGCCACTAGATGTTAAACAAGATAAATCTACATTTTGTATCTGCATTTTATCTCATTTATGTGTTTTGAAAATCTTAGTTACATATTGGTTGGTTTGGGATTTAAAAAGTTGTAAGAATGACGAAACTTTCAATATTGCGTTTCAAAATCAGAATTTGGTTATTTCTTGTTCTGGAGGTCACAGCATTTTGAAAAGCTACAATATCTGCTGGTGGTTCGGTTACAAAACTGATGCACGTAAAGTGGGAATTAATCAGGAGATGATCACTGAACTTATGGAACTGTGCGAAAACATGTTCTCACTTGGGGTTTTATTTTGTCCTAGCAAACATTTGTTTAAGATATCTACTAATTGCTCTTCCAAACACAGAATTTCTTTCAATTAACTTGTAGCTTTTTGTAATGAATATATTATGTATTTGAGGTACATTTTCACTCACGTTTTGCTTATTGTTGTCCTCCCAGATCCTCGTACCTCTTCCAGAGCCAGAAGCAAGGCAGGCAATGTTTGAGGAACTTTTGCCTTCTGTCCCTGGAGAAGCAGAGATTCCATATGATACTTTGGTGGAAAAGACAGAAGGTTATTCTGGGTCTGATATCCGTTTAGTATGCAAAGAAGCAGCCATGCAGCCACTAAGGCGGTTAATGTCGTTCTTGGAGCGCCAAGAAGAATCGGTGCCTGATGAAGGTGAGTGCTATTCTTGATAGAGGCTACAGTCCGCACTAAGATTTACATACCTTCATAATGTCAGTCTAATTTTAATATAACAACTTCATAACATAGTACCAACTTAAAATTAGTAAAAACCTAAAACGTATTAACTATATAAGCTCGAAGTGTACATCCTGTATCTCGTGCCTAGGTATCTGCTGATATATCCAGATCCGGACAGGATACGGATACAGATCCGACTGGATATGATCACGGATACGGATTTTTGTCTTTTCGAAGATTGCTATAGATCTGGATATATTGAAAGATTGAATATGTAAACGGATACATCATTTCTGAGCTGGTTGCAGATATATATCATGGAAAAATATTCCTATACTTATTTTTGTAAGTTGATTTTATTTTCAAACCCCCTACCATTCATAAATACAACAAAGCCAAATACACCCTATCTTATTTGAACTTTTCTCATGCCAAAGTCCAATATACTTGTAACTTTTAGTAGTAATGGATGTTTTCATCCAGACCCTATATAACATCTAATTTTTTTGAGACCTAACCGTTTTTAAGTTCTAAAGAAATTATGAACTTAAATTGAGTAGTTAAGTTTTAGTGTCTTAGAGTTGATTATTTATTTAATGGTTTAATCTAAAAAAAATTGAAAATGAAACCTCAAAAATAAATATATACTTGACAATTTTTTTTCACACTAATGCAGATTTGTATTCATTTTTTTCTTGTATTTCTTTAGTGTTCATGTCCAATCGAATTCATTTCTCCTATATCTGATCCACTTTAATTTAAGATATATTGTTATGAATTTCCTTACCAAACCATACCAGTATATGAATGTTCATTGGAAAATGGACACAGATACAGTAAGTCCTATATTTGATCTATATCCAATCCGTTTGCATCCCTACCCATACAAGGTATATGAAAGGATGGTGGGGACTGCAACTTTTTTGTGTATCTGGAGGTTACTGGAAATAAAGATGAAAAATAATTTGGACCTCAAGTATGTTTCACTATTTCTTTATTTGGTCTACATTGAAGCCATGCTATTATATATAGAGAGTTGCTTCTTCTCGCTACATGTATAAGTGGAGCACTTGTGTGTCCAAAAATTTCGAGTTGATGTTTTTTTACTTGAAGCTCACTTGTCTTCTTTTGGTTTTCAGAGTTGCCAGCAGTTGGTCCTGTAACACCACAGGATATTGAGGTGGCTCTGAAGAACACAAGACCATCGGCCCATCTCCATGCCCACCGCTATGAGAAGTTCAATGATGATTACGGCAGTCAGATTCTTCATTAAAGATTGAACCCAGACTCATTTCCTCTAGGTTCCCTCTATCTTACGATTTTGGTGGGTTAATGTCAAGGTTACAGTAGGTGTGTCTCGTTGCATCGTGGATTGTTGATGTCAAGACACATGGCAGGTAACCAAGACATCGACGTTGGATGATGTTATAAAAGTCTTTAGTAACTATGTGCTCGCAGATGAACCATCAGTCCTGTAAGAAGCAGCAAGGAGCTGAATTCTGAAGGATTAATGAACTATGTAGTTGTCAATGGTTTGAACTTGCGCATGTTGGGAATGAGTAACTTTTTTTTTTTTTTTTTTTTTTGGTTCTTAGGAATACGTTTACGGCTGAACACTGGTGGTGGTGGTTTTATTCTTTTAAAGTTTATGCTATCGTTTATGCATTGAGATAAAAGATGTATTATTTCTCGCTGAAAACTGGCGGTGGTGGTTTTATTCTTTTAAAGTTTAGTTCATGAATAAAAGCAAGCAATTGTTATGCAGCTATTATGTGTTACAAGTTTTTATTTTCCTTGCTGACCAAAACTGTGCAAACTGAAGTATCCTGTGATAAAAACTAAAAAAAAAACACCTTTATTTAATGGTTTCTTTAGTATTGGTTATTAGATAATTTTAAGTATCACTGTCATTGGATTAGAAAATTGCTGGCTTTAAGCTCCTGAATTCTGCAAAGCGTTCTAGTATATTTCTACTCCTGAGTTCTGCAAAGCGCTCTATTATATTTCTACTTGTCGTTCATTGTCTCTAACTTTTTATGTCAGCTTTTGAACTTACATGATAGTATTAACAACAACTAAGCCTTTTATATGCTACATGAACGGAAAAGAATATCGATCACATTGATAATCCTTCTCCAATCATTCTTCTCCAATCATTCTTAATATGTTCTTATTTAACATTTAAAATCCATATCTTTTCGTATTATCTCCACTCAAGTAATATATTCTTATTTAACAGTTAAAATTCATATCTTTTTGTATTATCTCCATTCATATTTTTTTCGTTCTTTTAACTTGTCCTATCTCCGTTCATATTTTTTTCGTTTTTTTAACTTGTCCTAAATTGATAAGATTTTCTCGTCAAACTGGTAGTGCATTTATAGGTTTGCTATAATTTTCTGTAATAATATTGTTGACGCAGCCAAATTTCATTATTCACTGGTTGAAGGTTATAGTTTGTAATTTCAGTTAGTATTCGCTCACGCCACATTACTCTGTTCCTAATGATTTCTTTTGTTTTCTTACATTCACACAACACTGCATCCTTTTCAAACATTTTCTTTCGATTTTCTAACACCACATGATTTTAACATTTTTTTTTTCCAATTTCTGACCCCAATGGCAACGCTATTATTCTCAGGAGTCGGATTGCACTTTTTTTTCCCTATGTAATTTGTACTCACATTCACTTAATAATTTTCAACAGGAAAAAAATAAAAATCTAGAAAAGCCAACGAATAAGTTAAAATCTAGGGTTATAAACAATCAAGAAACAACTGTCCCACAAAAAAAAAAAAAAAATCAAGAATAATTATACTTTAATCCAAGCCATTATCTAATCTGCACACTGTTCGTAGCAAAATTATTGCCCCCTTCCATTGAATACAACTTAGATTATAACGAAAGTGAACAAGAAAAGAACAAACGAGAGGATTTATATATTATCGCTCTCTTTTACAATGTAAAGTGGGTTCTCGCAGCGATGAGATCTATCTAGTAGCTCTTTTGGACGATCTGACGTCGATGATCTTCTTGCTTAATGAAGATGACGGCCGACTTGATCTTTCTCTGCTGATCTTGATGGGTTCAAGGCTCTCACGTATAACTTGAACTCTTTCAATGCTCCCAAAAGATCGATAATCTCAAAAAAATTGAAGATCTGATGATCTATTAAAGATTCATGATCTCTAAATGATTGAAGATCTGATGAACTATTAAAGATTCATGATCTCTAAAAGATTGAAAATCTGATGATCTATTAAAGATTGATGATGTCTAAAGTCTCCTCAAAGAGGGTATTTATAGACTTTAGTGGTTATGAAAGTTTCCATAGAAATACGAATAAAGATTTCCATAGGAATAGGAAAAGAAGGTTTTTGTATTTTTCAAGAATTCTAATCAAATATTTAATATCGATTTAAATCTCTTGATTTAGAATTCTGATTGGACTCAATTTGGGTATTGGATAAGCCCAAATCTCAATCACAATCAATTTGGAATTCTAATAAAATCTGTTTACGCGGAGTTAACGCAGAGCTAAATTCATCGGAACGCGGAGCTATGGATTAGCTCCGCGTTTTGCTCAAACGCGAGGCTAAAATAGCCAAACGCGGAGCTACAGAATTAGCTCCGCGTTCTGTGTAGAAAATTCCTTTTTATTTAGAAATTTTCACTACCAACAGAACCCCCTCCAAAGTTTTTAAAATGGTTTAAAACTTAGCAAATTTTGAAATACTTTGGATTTTCAATTTGGTGATTAGGTTAAGATCAAGAAATTCGGCAGAGATGCCTAATCGCACATGCTTGAAACTTTGATGGAGGTGGTTCAAAACTCTCATGCGTAATTTGAACTGTACACACCAAGATGATCGGGTCATGATCATCAGATTTCGGCAGAGGCGCATAATTGCACATGCCTAGTCCAAGTGCTCTCACGCGTAATTTGAACAGAAATCGGAATAATCCAAATCATACTGTCAAAGATATGAGCTTAACATGACAGGTTCACGGGATTTTTAGCAAACTCCCAGCTATAAATAGATTTGGTGTGTTTTTACCAATCGCCGTTTGAGTTGGGCTAATCATACTATTCCCCTCAGCATGGTGAGTTGTTAAGGAATTGATTTCCTCTCCTATTTGCCTTTAACAGCATTGGGTAGTTAATTTCATACTTTTACCCCCAGTATGATAGAGTTGGCGAGCAACTTGATCTCCTCTTCCCGCCGCTTTGACAGCATTGGGTAATTGACTTCATACTTTTACCCCCAGTATGATAGGGTTGGCGAGAAACTTGACCTCCTCTTCCCGCCGCTTTAACAGCATTGGGCAACAAAAAATTTTATTTATAGCACTCAATTAGCCATTCTAATGGCTAGTAAAAGTAGCGGAAGCAACATGATAGTTATCATCGTCAATATTTTCGGCATCCCCAGCCAAATCCGGCTGCTAACCAATGAGAATGATTTTGTCACAGCTGTGGTTCGGAGCGTACCCAAGAGGTCAGCTTGCAAGTGCGGGCTGCCCGTGCTTGATATCGATATTGGCTTCCCTACTGGTACAGGGATTGCTCTGGCAGGGAACTCATTGGTTCCAACTACCAAACTTGTCATATTTGCATAAACTTTCTGTTCTTCTTTAAGCTGGAGGACACCAGCTTCTACCAATGCCTGAATTTGGTTCTTAAGAGGATAGCAATTTTTAATTGGGTGCCCGATATTCTGATGGTACAGGCAATAGTTAGGATCGTTAGTTTTTCCAGCGTCTTCCGGTTTTCGATTCTCCGGAAGTTTCAACGTGCCCTTTCTGAGGAGGAGATGGAATAAAATACCAGTCTGCTCAGTCTTGAATGTATAAGTTCTATCTTGTCGGGGCTTATTTTGACCTGCACCTCTCGGATTCTGAGGTTTTGGCTTTATATTTGCAACTGACGTCACCACAGCCTTCCTTTTATTTTTAGAATTCTGTGGATATGGCCTGTTTTTGCAGAGTTTCTCGTGCCACGAGATTGCTCATCCGGCGAATTATATCTTCCGCCTGCTCTCCCTACTTCAGCAGATCTTTCTAAGTTTTGGACTCTACAGCTCCCATTCTTATCAGCACGCCGGTCCTGAAATTATGCTTACAGGTTTCCGCTAGAGTTTCTTGGGTCATACCATGTCGACAATACACGGATTTTTTTCTGAAGTGTTCAATGAAACTCTTGACCGTTTCTTCTTCCCATTGTTTCGTCGCAAGGAGGAAATGAATCGATATTTCAGTATCATCTTCGAAGAAACGTGCGAGAAAGTCCGTTTAACGTCATACCAGGTATTGATAGTATCTGGGGGCAACTGCATAAACCATATGAAGACAGGCCCTTGCAAGGTACTTGTAAATACCTTGGTCATTACTGGGTCATTACCCATCAAATGCTCCGCTTGAGACAAGAAGTAGTAGATATGCTGACTGTGAGATCCTTTCCCATCAAATGACTCCAACTTGAGCGGCTTGTACTTTTCAGGATACGGTGTCAAATCCTATTCAGGCGGGTATGGTCTCGAAACCCTCGGTTCCTTCAGTTCCTTCTTGTGCATCAAGGCATCAAGTTGGCTTTCTAACTTCTCAATTTTCTCTTCATGAGGGTCATGAAAAAATTACTTATCCTCGTCCTCATGTGCCGAGTAAGCCTTTTCTTCTTTATCTTTTTCATTTATCTTTTCCTTTTCTTTTTTTTATGGCGATTCTGAAGAACTTTTGGCTTTATCTTCGACTATTTTTTGGGTGTTTTCGACCACCTTTAAGAGCATCGTTTTGAGATCCTCGATCGTTTTTTGTTGATCTCAGATCATCTGTTCTTGGGTTTCCAATCTTTGATCGATATCGTTAGACTTGTCCATCATATGCGATGCTGATTTCTGCAATTTAGATGACGCCGAAGAACGAGGAGAAGTTATGGTCGAATTGTCACCGTCGTCGTCATAAGATCCTTTTACAAGTTTCTTGTAATTTCGAGCCGGGACAACGCCTGACTTAAGTCAGGTAAAATAATGAGGTTCTTCATCACTTGATTCTGAATCATCATTCTTTTCTATGATTTTCTTCCCCTTTCCGACCATATTAGAAGTTACAACTCTCCATTCTTTTTCTCGGGAAGCAGTTTTTATTTTCTTAGCAGGGTTTTTGTCCGACTCAGTTAATCGGTCGAACAACGATACCCTGTTCTTGCTGCAACAACAATTATTCATCACAGCAGATACTGCTGTCATAAGCTGCTCGCAATGACAAGTAGGATCAGACTGAACTTAATTTATGCCTCTTTTCTTGGTTAGGTATTCTCCGAGGTCAGTGGCCTTGAACACGGAATTGTAGGCCCACTCATCTGTTGAGAGGGTCTAGGAGCCCACTGGAGCTTCTTGGAATCACTGGTGTTAAGTTAATCGATCGAACAACGATACCCTGTTCTTACTGCAATAACAATTATTCATCACAGTAGATACTGCTGTCATAAAGCTGCTCGCAATGACAAATAGGATCAAACTGAACTTAATTTATGCCTCTTTTCTTGGTTAGGTATTCTCCGAGGTCAGTGGCCTTGAACACGAAATTGTGGGCCCACTCATCTGTCGAGAGGATCTAGGGGCCCACTGGAGCTTCTTAGAATCACTGGTGTTAAGTTCTGGTCTAATAGTGCAATTATCAACCTTGATTTTGTATTCAGGTTGATTTACGCGAAGCTGAGAACTAGCTTCGCGTTCTGGTACGCGGAGCTGAGAAGTAGCTTCGCGTTTTGATACGTGAAGCTGAATAAAAGCTTTGCGTTTTGATACGCGAGGCTGAATAATAGCTTCGCGTTTTGATACGCTAGGTTGAATAATAGCTTCGCATTTTGATACGCTAGCCTCGCGTTTTACGCTGACATGACGTTTCTACAGAAGTTTAACTTCTGGAATATTAGCCTCGCGTGGAGAAAAATTCTCGCACGCTGGCTTATTCTTGCGATTTACGAGTCATAACTTCGAGTTTAACGCGATTCTTGTGATTAACGCAAGTCTGAAAATTATTTTCGTGATTTACGCGAAAGTAAGGAGTTTTGCGATTAACGCAAGTCTCACTAGCTTCGCGTTTAAACTAGGCTCAGTTTTAGCCTCGCGTGGAGAATCAACTTCACACGCTGGCTTTAAGAGAAGTTTATCCTCGCGATTTGCGCGAGTGTCAGAAATCTTGCGATTAACGCAAGTCTTACTGGTTTCGCGTTTATCGCTAGGCTCAGCTTTAGCCTCGCGTGGAGAATCTTCACATGCTGGCTTTAAGAGAAGTTTATCCTCGCGATTTACGCGAGTGTCAGAAATCTTGCGATTAACGCAAGTCTTACTGGTTTCGCGTTTATTGCTAGGCTCAGCTTTAGCCTCGCGTGGAGAATCTGCACAAGCTGGCTTTATGAGAAGTTTATCCTCGCGATTTACGCGAGTGTCAAAAATCTTACGATTAATGTAAGTCTTACTGGCTTCGCATTTATCGCTAGGCTCAGCTTTAGCCTCGGTGGAGAATCTCCACACGCTGGCTCTATGAGAAATTTATCCTCGCAATTTACGCGAGTGTCAGAAATCTTGCGATTAACGTAAGTCTTACTGGCTTCGCGTTTATCACTAGGCTCAGTTTTAGCTTTGCGTGGAGAATCTCCACACGCTGGCTCTATCAATACTTTACTCTCGCGATTAACGCGAGCTTCTCTGGTTCCAAGTCCAGATAGCATAGCCTCGCGTGGAGAATCACATGCTAACTTGTTCTTGAGATTAACGAAAATCGCAGCTTCGCGTTTATCGCGATATTGACTGGTCTTGCGATTGATGCAAGCCAGTTTGCGAGGGACTGTAGCCTCGTGTTCTTCTGCGAAATTAGTCTCTGAGCCTTTCGCCTAGCTCTCCGATTTCTGTTTCGGAGTTGGGTTCTGATCAATCCAGTTCCCAAGCCTTCTTTGGTAATAGAGAGGCCATCCTCGGCTAAGATTTCCTGCCCAAACGACGGCTCCATGGCTGCGGTCTCCAAGGGTCCCCGATTAACGGTGGATTCCCGATTACCCAATTCACGGGTATTGGAGCGCACGCGACGATAGCGTCGCGTTTCGGTCAGGTTATCTGACTCAGAGGAGAGATACTCCTCGTACTTTTGCTGGTCGATTTCTACGACTAGTATGTTCACGTCGGATCCGATCCTCTCTGTTTGCTCAAAATTTGCATCTTTCCTTCCATTGTAAAATTGTTTGATTACAACGAAATATTGAGATTACAAAAGAATCTGAGAAATAACAAGAACGAGAATATTAATTTATTCACTTTTTTATGTGGGTTCGGGTGGCGATGTAGCCTCGCTGATGCACTCCGTTGACCGTCTGACCGGGAAGGGGATGGCTCTGTTCCGCTCGTTGATTTCACGAGCTCCTCCGAAATCGTCCCAAAAGTCCAAAAATCCAAAAGTTCTTTCTCCGGACTCAATCCCTTTCTTTTATAGACCGAATCCACTCGAAATCCGCCTGGAATCCTCCCTAAAAAATCGGAGCACGGAATATTAGCGAAATAAACAACGGAAACAGGCGGAAAACAACCCGCGGGTGGGTGCCGACCGCGGGATCGCTTCCGCGGGTGGCAACCCGCAGGATTGCTCCCGCAGGAGCCCTCCCGCGGGTTGGCACCCGCGGGACTCTCCCGCGGCTGGGCACCCGAGGGAGAAAATCCCGCGGGTGCTGGGCACCCACTCAATTTTATTTATTTATTTATTTATTATTTTTATTTATTTATTATTATTATTTATTATTATTATTATTTATTTTCTTAATTATTATTTTATATATATAGTATATATTTTTTTTTATTTTTTTAGTATCTACATAACCCCTTCCAAAATTTTCGAAGTTCTGTATTGAGTCGTACTGAATTTCGAAACACTTTGGCTTATTTAATTTTGGCTATCAGACGTTTTAAAGGATTTTGTAGATAGAGATAACTGTTAACATATTCAATTATTCAATAACAAGCAGAGGTATGATTTTAACGTGCTCATCAGATAACAAGTAGAGGTATGATGTTAACGTACTCATTGGGTGACAAGCAGAGCTATGATGTTAACATGCTTATTTTAGGTCAAGCAGAGGTATCATGTTAACGTGCTCATTAGAATCCTAACCGTTCAGTGACATCTAGTATGACGGATAAGAAAAAGACAAAGGTGTCATTAAACATGTCTTGGAGCTCAACCTATTCAGAGGATCTGGTCGTGATAGGGACAAGCTGACTAAATAGAGGTGACGGTTAACTTATTTAGTTTTGGAATTGGACTATCAGAGGTAACTGTTAACTTGATAGAGAGATAATTTTCGTCAGAAGTAATTTTTAACTTAACGATATCAAAAACAAGTTCATCAGAAGCTGTAATATTGGACTTGATGAAGTGTGAATTTCCTCTTCTGTCAGAGGTGAAATCTTAACGTGATATGAGATTTAATCGGATTTTATCTCATTTGATTTTGAATTTTAATGTCAGAGGTATGATTTTAACTTGACAAATATTTTGGAGTGTCACTTGCTCTGTTAGAGAAAAATGACAAGGAAAGTTTTGTTGTCAGAGGTGAAATCTTAACGTGACAAGAGATTTATTTGATTAGGATTTTTAGCAAACCCCCAGTTATTAACGGATTTGATTTGCGTTTACCAACTACCGTTTGAGTTGGGCTATCCATACTATTCCCCTCAATATGGTGAGTTGTCGATAATTTCGTTTGGGCTTAAATGCCAAACTTTTCCTCTTCTCTTTGCCTTAGCAGTTTAGGACAGTGATGTATCCTTATATTCGGATAAGGATGCTATTATGGCAGATTTGTCATGGGATTTTTAGCAAACCCCCAGCTATTAACGGATTTGATTTGCCTTTACCAACTACCGTTTGAGTTGGGCTAGTCATGCTATTCCCCTCAATATGGTGAGTTGTCGAAGATTTCGTTTGGGCTTAAATGCCAAACTTTTCCTCTTCCCTTTGCCTTAGCAGCGTAGGGCAGTTCATACTTTTACCCCCAGCATGATGGGGTTGGCGAGAAATTTATTCTCTCCCCGTAGCCTTGTCAGCGTTGGGTAGTTCATACTTTCTACCCCCAGTATGATAGAGTTGGCGAGAAATTTATTCTCTCCCCGTAGCCTTGTCGGCGTTGGGTAATTCATACTTTCTACCCCCAGTATGATGGGATTGGCGAGAAATTTATTCTCTCCCCGTAGCCTTGTCGGCATTGAGTAATTCATACTTTTTACCCCCAGTATGGTGGGGTTGGCGAGAAATTTATTCTCTCCCCGTAGCCTTGTCGGCGTTGGGTAATTCATACTTTTTACCCCCAGTATGGTGGGGTTGACGAGAAATTTATTCTCTTCCCGTAGTCTTGTCGGCGTTGGGTAATTCCTGCTTTTATCCCCAGCATGAAGGGGTTGGCGAGAAATTTATTCTCTTCTCGTTGCCCTGAGGCGTTGGGTAGTTCGTGCTTTTTACCCCCAGCATGTTGGGGTTGGCGAGAAATTTATTCTCTCCCCATAGCCTTGACGGCGTTGGGTAGTTCATTATTATTATTATTATTATTTATTTATTTTATAGGGGTTTAAATTAACCACCCTGAGCTCATCTTGGGAATTGTTGTGAGCCCAAGTGGTACCTTTAGACCACACACATTAAATGTGTCGGAGTTAGCTCTAACTCCTTTTTTGTTCAGTTTTGAGCTGAACTGTTCCAGCTTCAATTAACGCTTGAATTTTATCTTTTAAGATAAAATAAGTCTTTGTAGGGTGACCTACAATCCGATGGTACAGGCAGTAATTCAGATCGTTAGTCTTCCCTATCTCTTCCGGCCTTTTGCTCTCCGGCAACTTAAGCATTTTGCGTTTGCTGAGCAGATTGAACATAGTAGCAGTATGCTCATCCTTAAACGAATACTGCTTTTGAAGCCTGAGTGACTTTGCTGTGTTGCTTGGCCATGCTTCTGCTTCTGCTTCGGTGTACTTTCTACCGCCATTACCATTATGTCATTTCCTTTGGAACGAGAAAAATAGAATGGAGATTCATTTGTACTGCCTCCGATTGCGGACTGCTGCTTTTCGAGATGTCGAAGTATTTCTTCGGCCTATTCACCCTGCTTAAGCAGATCTTTCCATGATTTGGATTCGACCGAGCCCATCTTGTCTAGGATATCGGTCAACAAGTTGTGTCCGCAGGTTTCCACAAGCGTGTCCTACGTCATGCCATGTGGGCATCGAACAGAAAGTTCTCGGAACTGCTCGACATAAGTTTTGACCGTTTCGCCTTCTTCTTGTTTCACTGCTAGCAAGGATAGTATAGAGACTTCTGTATCATTTTCAAAAAATCGGGCTAAGAACTCACGTTCTACATCGGCCCATGATTTAATTGTTCCCTGAGGTAACTGCATAAACCAGGTAAATGCGGGCCCTGTTAAAGTGCTCGCAAATATCTTAGTCAGGGTCGGATCGTTCCCTATGAGATGTCCTGTCTGCGAGAGGAAGTAGAAGATGTGCTGTTACGGCGAACATTTACCGTCGAATGACTGAAGATTCAACGGTTTATATTTTGCAGGATAAGGTACGGTTTCCCATTCTATATGATAGAGACGGACTACCCCCACGTCTTGCAGTTTCTTACGATGAAAAAGAGCTTGTAGTTGATTCTCCATCTTCTCTATTTTTTCTACGTGAGGGTTGATGATAACCTTCACTTCCTCTTCCTCTCTTGAATGAGGAGGTACTTCTTCATCCTCGTCCTCGCTGTCTTCATTTATTTGGACGGATCGTTTTCCTTTCTCCCGACCAGAAACGGACGACGAGAATTGGTTCTTTCTAGTTTGGGCTAACAACTCAATTAAAAGTTGTTTCATTTCTTCTATGGTCTTCTCTTGCTGTTCGAGACGTTTTTCTTGTCTCTCAAGCCTTCCAGAGATTTCTTCTAAGCGCACGTCCTCTGATTCGATAGGAACTCCTTTTGATCTTGGAGTGATTTCCTTATCTGAAGAGTTATTTCCGACCACCTTTTTGCCTTTATTAACCATATGTGATGAGGCAGCAGGTAGATCGGTTCCAGAGTACACCTTTTTCGCCGTCCGTATTCTTTTGGGCTCGGTGATCCGCTCAAAAATGGACCGTTTTGAGTTGCACTGGCAATTTGATAGAACAGTTGAGATCAGCTGTTCGCATTGGCAGTGAGGAATATTTTGTGAGGAGTTCTTCTTCCAATTAAGATACTCTCTCAAATCTTGAGGTATCTTCTCTCTATTTGCATCTTGACGCCTCTTGCGTCGCAAATTTGGTTCATAATACTGAAGAGTCTGCAATATCTCAGGGCTGAGCTCTTTTCCAGCATCAGATTGCTCCCCAACCCTCCTGCGGATTCTTCTGGAGTGCACGCTGGCCTGAGTAGTTGTGTGGGCCCCGGATGCCTCTGATAGAGAAATTAAAATTCTTGGTGCATGTTGCATGCTCACCATAGACGTGCTCGAAGCGACATGAGGGTTGTGTTCATTGAACGTAACCCGTCGGTGGCATCTGCGGGATAACAGCCTGTTTGTACCCGCGGTTGGCAACCGCGGGTTGCCACCCACGGTTGCGATCCGCGGGTTGCCACCCGCGGTTGCAAGCCGCGGGTTTGCGCCCGTGAGGTTGCTTCCGAGGTTTTTTACCATCCCGGAGTTTTCTGTTCCGGAGTTTTCTGCAATTTTTCCTGTATGATTGAGGCGTGCTCATTGAGTTTTACGCCTTAAATTTCCCTTTTGGGAGCGGGTCAGAGACTTGTTTGACTTTTGGCTTGACTTTGGAACGGACGATAACGCCGTATACTTGACAGACGATGACGTCTTGTCAGTTTCAACGGGCGATGACACCTCGTAAGTTTTCATAGGCGATGACGCCTTTTGATTTCCGGTGGGCGATGACGCCTCACCTTTTTTCATCGTCGCCCGGCGATGACGCCTAGGCTCTGAATCAGAGGAAGAAAGAAATTCCTCATATTTTGCTGGTCAACTTGTATGACCAGCGTCTCAACCATTGAGCCAATCGGCACCCAGTCGGACTACGCCACCAGATTCTCTGTGGTAAACAGAGGGGCTCCCACTGTGGTCGACAGTTATTGTTTGCTCAAAATTTGCATCTTTCCTTCCATTGTAAAATTGTTTGATTACAACGAAAATATTGAGATTACAAAAGAATCTGAGAAATAACAAGAACGAGAATATTAATTTATTCCCTTTTTTATGTGGGTTCGGGTGGCGATGGAGCCTCGCTGGTGCACTCCGTTGACCGTCTGACCGGGAAGGGGATGGCTCTGCTCCGCTCGTTGATTTCACGAGCTCCCCCGAAATCGTCCCAAAAGTCCAAAAATCCAAAAGTCCTTTTTCCGGACTCAATTCCTTTCTTTTATAGATCGAATCCGCTCGAAATCCGCCTCGAATCCTCCATGAAAAATCGGATCACGGAATATTAGCGAAATAAACAACTGAAACAGGCGGAAAACAACCTGCGGATGGGTGCCGACCCGCGGGATCGCTCCCGCGGGTGGGAACCCGCGGGATGGCTCCCGCGGGATCGCTCCCGCGGGTGGCAACCCGCGGGATTTCTCTTGCGAGTGCTAGGCACCCACGGGATTCCTCCCGCAGGTGCCCACCCGCGGGACTTCTCCCGCGGGTGGGCACCCGCTCAATTTTTTTTATTATTATTATTTGTATTTATTATTATTATTATTTTATTTATTTATTATTATTATTATTTATTTTCTTAATTATTATTTTATATATATAGTATATTTTTTTTTATTTGTTTAGTATCTACACTCTCGACGTCAGATTGCGCTACTATCTCTTCTTTGGTGAAAGAGATGTCTCCCACTGTGGTCGTCAGTTTGTTTGTACAAAATTATCGCCTCCTTCCATTGAATACAACTTAGATTACAACGAAAGTGAAAAAGAAAAGAACAAACGAGAGGATTTATATATTATCGCTCTTTTACAATGTAAAGTGGGTTCTCGCAGCAATGTGATCTATCTAGTAACTCCTTTGGACGATCTGACGTCGATGATCTTCTTGCTTGATGAAGATGACGGCCGACTTGATCTTTCTCTACTGATCTTGATGGGTTCAAGACTCTCACGCATAACTTGAACTCTTTCAATGCTCCCAAAAGATCGATAATCTCAAAAAAATTGAAAATCTAATAATCTATTAAAAATTCATGATCTCTAAAAGATTGAAGATATTAAAAATTCATGATCTCTAAAAGATTGAAGATCTGATGATCTATTAAAAATTTATGATCTCTAAAGTCTCCTCAAAGAGGCTATTTATAGACTTTAGTGGTTATGAGAGTTTCCATAGGAATAGGAATAAAGATTTCCATAAGAATAGGAAAAAAAGGTTTTTGTATTCATCAAGGATTCTAATCAAATATTTAATATTGATTTAAATATCTTGATTTGAAATTCTGATTGGACTCAATTTGGGTATTGGATAAGCCCAAATCTCAATCACAATCAATTTAGGATTCTGATTGAACTCAATTTGGGTATTGGATAAACCTAAATCTCAATCACAATCAATTTGAAATTCTAATGAAATCTGCTCACGCAGAGTTAACGCGGAGCTAAATTCATCAGAACGCAGAGTTATGAATTAGCTCCGCATTTTGCTCAAACGCGAGGTTAAAATAGCCAAACGCGAAGCTACAGAGTTAGCTCCGTGTTCTGTGTGGAAAATTCCTTTTTATTTAGAAATTTTCACTACCAACACACACAACAAGAAATGAACCAGTGACAATTATATTTGTTCTGTTATATCAATATTAACAAAACGCGGTGGGTCTTGTCCGCCATTTTAAGTATCATTTAGAATTACCTCCTTAACGGTGTAATATATACTATAGTATGTATCAGAAGAACTATATCAATATCTTACACAATGTGACATTTACAAATGTCAGCGAATCAAAGCCTGAAGAAAATTATATTTACATACACTATCTTACACAAGGTGAATGTGACTTGTGCATGAATGTAACGAATCAAACCTACACTACCGAGATTTTAACCATATCTACCAACTACTGTAGCCAGCCAGGTTACTCCCGGGGAGCTTCTCGTAAACTCTGCTGGAGAGACGGCCATGGCCAGCAGAAGGTGGCTTTCAACCGCAACACTTTCCGAAAGAGAGAATGGCTGGGACTCCCCCCGAATATGCTGTGAGGTTGGAGGTGGTATAACATATCTTTCCCTCTTTCACCTCACGATGAACTCTGGATCGAGATTCTTCTGTTGGTGATATTGAAGGTGAAGTACAGAAATCGTGTGAGGATGGCTGCGTGGAAAAATTCCCTCCACTGTTCCCAGCATCTTCTTGAGTTCCAGGATCCTGTAAGGAAGGAAAAAAAAACGTTACAAAATAGAGAAGAAAAGGAGCAGATGAATTTGGGACTTTGACTACATAAAACATACTGAAAAAAGTTTTGGAACCATCTAATAAGTTGAAAATCGTAAGGCTTAGTTGGTTCTTCTACATTATGGATTAGCAGAAAAGGAGCTAATGGATCAATCCGGGCTAAATTAAATCTATGCAATTTAAAGAGTTTGGATAATGATTTCAATTACGTACTTCCTTGAGGGATAACCTGGTTTGAATCTCAATCCACCTATGTAGACAAATTAGTAAACTCCCATTTAATTCCACTTAAATACTATAATTTCTTATCCTGGCTTATTTCTTAACCCAACTAGTTAAGAAACTGTTTGGCAATCTAAATCTGAGTTGGTGCCCCTTAATTTTAAGTTTAAGCCATTGCCAAACACAGCCTATAAGATTATAATTAAACAACGGACAGTAGTATCTCCTTAATGAACTTAAATGGAACCAAGGGATTACTTCCAAAGATCTTCTAATAACCACAACATTAGCCTGAAAAAATGAAAAAACTCGTGCAATAAAACTGTTGGGGATCGAATCCCCCATCGAGATCGTAGAGATAAAGAAAACAATACAACACAAGAAGAACACAAGAATTAATGTGGTTCGGCCGACCAAATTCGACCTACGTCCACGGGAACAATGAGAGAAATATTCACTATGAGAAAAATAGGTTACAAGAAGAGATCCAAGTATCTCTCTACCTCTTGCATCTCTCATAATAACATAAGCATATCTCTCAGCCAATTGCTCTCCTCTCTCGTATCACATACAAGAAATATATATAATATTTCTATCCTAATCCCATTAGAATATATAATATTCCTATTCTAATCCCATTAGAATAGCATTATCACCATCTAATTGGTGTTCCAATCCAATTAGAACTCTGCTCCTCTAACCCAAGTCCAATTGGGACTTTTTATGATTCTTGATCACATCTGAATACTCAACGGATGCGAGACACAAACCCAACAATCTCCACCTTAACTCGTATCCGATGAGCCATGCATCTTGGAGAAACTCCGTTGTTCTCGTCATCCACTTCGCAGACATCCACCGCACGATTACCATGCTCCACCGACTGGGAACAACTTGTATAATCATCACCGCCTCTATACTTGAGCATTCATGATCACTAAATCATGCTCTCCTCCGAGCTCTCATAATCACTAAACCATACTCTCTTGAACACTCACGATTACTACGCCACGCTCTTCACCAAGCGCTCATAATCGCTACACCGTGCTCCACGTAGGTCAAAACACCTGAACCTCTTGAGTACTCACAATTACTTATCATCTTGTGCATCACACAAAAATGATCGATATATTGTACTCCACCTTGATCCAAAAATCATGACCAACTCTTAACGACATATGATTATATATTACCATGTGCTTTATCAAGTCACGAAGTAATTGTATCCATCAACATGAAGTACCATAACATACCTCATCGTCGTACAATCAACCAACCATCGATTATGGATCATCTCGATCAATATCGATCTCTCGATCATCGTTGATCACTGCTGGTCTGCACAAAATCTGCTCCAAACAGTGGATTTTGCCCAATCCGCATCCACCACTGTGTCCGGAATGCTGAAAAACATAGGATTCGACTCCTACATCACCTTAATCGGACACTGATTCTTCGATCCACGCTCTGATTAACCATAACCATCGATCTGTACCTCAGAATCCATCTCAGTTATCAGCCACTCCTTTTGGTGCACATTGCTAGAGCCTCCGGTTATGCACATCACTGGTTGTATCTGGCTTTTTTTTCTCTTCTTATTGTATTTTGCCTTGATACCTCCGCCAACCTCTTTGTCGACTCGATATCAGATCCACCATCTCGCAATCTCGATTCCGGATCCATAACTCCGGCTCTGATACCATTTGTTGGGGATCGAATCCCCCATCGAGATCGTAGAGATAAAGAAAACAATACAACACAAGAAATATATAAGAATTAATGTGGTTCGGCCGACCAAATTCGACCTACGTCCACGGGAACAATGAGAGAAATATCCACTATGAGAAAAATAAATTACAAGAAGAGATCTAAATATCTCTCTACCTCTCGCATCTCTCATAATAACAGAAGCATATCTCTCAGCCAATTGCTCTCCTCTCTTGTATCACATACAAGAGATATATATAATATTCCTATCATAATCCCATTAGAATAGCACTATCACCATCTAATTGGTGTTCCAATCCAATTAGAACTCTGCTCCTCTAACCCAAGTCCAATTGGGACTTCTTGTGATTCTTGATCACATCTGAATACTCAGCGGATGCGAGACACAAACCCAACAAAAACCACCTTTATTACATTAGTATGAGATGTAGTTTATTCAACCACCTTTTCAAATATGGGTGGAACAAGGCTCCAGGGAACTTTAACATACGAATGAATTGGCATAAGCATGAAGAAAATATAGGTGCAACAAGGTAAAAATCTTAGTGCACTGGTTAAGTAAATCGTATCGGGAGATAAGAGTGTCCATGTTTCTGAGGGATACCTTATCTATTTCTCAGAAAAAGAATAAAAATGAACTGAATTCTTTGAAACTGGTTACAAGTTTCGGGAATTATTTGGCAAAATTCTAGGGTTTTCACATGGAAGGATCAAAATTGGGAAGATCCCGGACAAGATGGCTCCAAGAGCCGTTAGTCAAATTTGTATGTTTCTTACAAGTTAAAAAACTAAATAAAAATGAACGCATTTCAAAATAATGCTTTTCATGTATTGACTCCTCTCTCCCGAAATAAAGGATTCTTGACCTTAACATCAAGAGAGGTGAGAAAGAGAGTGGCAAAAAGAAAGTATCTGCACTATTTTAAACATTATCTACAATTATGTAGTGACATTTCAGAAAGAAGATAAAAGCAAGGCCAAAGGGATTTTTCCACTCTCAGAAAATAATTAAATGTTTAATGGTATCTAAATTCAAGTGGATTGGAAGTAGGTATCGCTTACCACCGATTTTTGAATCAATCCTATCTTGATACACGACCAAACTTTTCTCCAGTTTTCTAGAGAAGTTGGAAACAAAATGTCTGAAACCATATCATTCAACTGCACAACATATATACCCAAAGAATACAAAAGCATATCTTTAAAAAAAAAATGTCATTGTAGTGCATTGGTAAAACCTCTTAGCAAGTGTGCAGAGATTCAAAGTTTCAAACCTCAAAGCCTTAACTGTACAACAACAACAACAACTAAGCCTTTTATCCCAAGTATTTGGGATAAGCTACACGAACCAAAAAAAAGAATCACGCCGGATCGATCACTTTGATAGTCCTTCTCCATTCATTTCTATCAAGTAATATCTCCTCATTTAAACCTCTAGAATCCATATTTTTTCGTATCACCTCTATCTATGTTTTTTTCGGTCTTTCCTTCGTTCTTTTAACTTGTCCTACATTGATAAACTTCCCTCATCGATCTGGTGTATTTGTACGTCTACGTTGCACATGACCAAACCATCGTAAGAAATTTTCTCGTATCTTCTCATCGATGGGAGCTATACATATTTTAGCACGAATACATTCATTTCCCACTATCTCTCCTAGTGCTGTCGTTTATCCAGCGGAGCATGCGCATCTCTGTTACACTTATCTTCTATGAATGTCATTTCTTTATAGCTCAACATTCCATGTCATATAATAAAATTGGCCTAATAGCAGTCCTATAAAATTTTCCATTTAACCTTAACGGAATGTTACGGTGGCATAAAACTCCAATTACACTCCTCCATTTCAACCAGCCAGCTTGTATCATATGGTTAACATCATAATCGATCTCTCCATCATTCTGATTAATAGAACCCAAATACCTAAACTGACTGCTTATTTGTATTTCTTGCCCATCCAGTGTTAAAGCGTTATACTCTATGGTCCGTCGTTTACTAAATTTACACTCTATATACTCTGTTTTAGATCTACTCAATCTAAACCTCTAGATTATAATGTGTGCCTCCATAACTCTAATTTGGCATTCACCCATACTTTTGTCTCATCAAATAAGACAATATCATCAGCAAATAGCATACACTAAGGTATCTCATCCTGAATAGCTCTAGTAAGCTCATCCATCACTATAGCAAATAAGAATGGGTTCAATGCAAATCCTTGATGCAATCCAATTATGATAGAAAAATCACTTGTTAACTGTAGTAAGCTCAATAGCTGTAGTAAGCTCAAAACCTTAACTGTATCAAGCTAAAATCTACTAAAATAAAATTGACTAATTGCAAGAGTCTATAATAGATATCGTTGCTCACACAATAAACACAATAACGAGAAAAATAAGTTGAAATATTTAAGAGAATGCACAACTGAAACTAAAATAAGATTACATTTGGTTTCAATTTAATAAAGATTGCTTTCCATTATGATGTCAAATGCATATGTATTATACTTTCTATTACATGAATCCAGCTTTCATGCCAATAAATAGCTGAAATGAAATAGGTTGTGAGCCAAAAAGAAAAGACCAATACATTGCCAACAACCTAGACTAGGCCGAATTGATATGATTCTTTGCTACTTTCTGGTCAAATTGATGATCTTCCACTCAAAGGTCTTTTTAGGCAATATATTGGTAAAATCGATACGATTCTTTGCCAATAGAGAAATAGATTTTCACCATTTGAGGCATTGTATTACAGGAAGTGTCGATCGCCTCTCTATTAGGATGATGTTGGGGAGAAGGCTTGGATTTGGCCAGGTTTGGTTTTTCAATCGGTCGAGAAGATCTAAGTGGTTCGAGACCAACTCAGGGCAGTACAGGACCAACAGAAGAAGTTGGCTGACATGCAGCAAAGACCACTTGAGTTTGAGATTGGTGATCATATATTTCTGCAAGTATCACCGACTCAGGGGATTATCAAATTTGGCCAACATGGGAAGCTTAGTCCTCGATACATTAGGCTTTTTGATATTATTGATAGAATGGGGGTTATGGCGTATAGACTTGCACTTCCCACAACTTTGGCGGGTATCCCCAATGTTTTCCATGTCTCTCAATTGAGGAAATGTATGGGCAAGGAAAGACTTATCCCGCATGTGTTAGATGTTGAGTTGGGTCTTGATCTATCTTTCGAGCAAAAACCAGTAGCTATTGTGGATCTTAATGTTAAGGAGCTCAAGAACCACATAATCCCCCCGTTCTTGCCCCTTGGGATAGTCGTTATCAAGGTGAGTCCACTTGGGAGCGAGAGGACAACATTCGAGAGAGATATCTACATCTATTCCAATAATATCTAGATGTCTATTTAAATTCACTATTATTCCATCAGTGCTTCTCTATTTACTCTATTGCTATCTTTCGTTCTTGATTTAAATTTGGAGGACGAAATTTTTTTGTTAGGTGGGTAGACTGTAATGACCCTAAATCTTAAACCTTTATATCGTTTTATTCCACATGATCCGTATCAACTTGGGAGCCAGAATACTAATACGAGCGGATACAAAGTAAATTGAGTTATATATTTTTTTATACAATTCAATTTCAAATTCCGCAATGCAGAAATCTCTTATCTTATTATTTTGGATATTTTTCATAATTTTCTTGGATTTTTTTGGATTGACCGATTTTTTGGCAGATATCGATTAAAATAATCGATATAAATCTAAATTCTTAATTTTTTCCACTTTTCCTATCTCAAATTTATTTCCAAATTCTTAAAATTTTCCATTTTCCCTATCTCAAATTTATTTCCAGCAGCCCAACAGCCTTTCTTGACTATTTTTTGATAGAATTTGACATAATTATGATGAAGTTTAAGAGTTTTTTAACTTAAATTTGTTTAACCCCCTAAATAAATCTAAAAAATTCTATTAAAAAAATCAGGCTTGTTCCTCTCGTGCTCATTTTCATATTCTCTTCGGAGCTCTAATCCAAAGTCCTCCAATTTTCTCAAATAATTCACCTAATAATCAGGCTGAAAAAAGGCTGAAAACCAACAATATGACCATTATCAACTTGACTTGCTCCAATGAACAAACAGAACTTAATCATCATATATCAGCCAATCTGCCAGTCCAAATTCAAACCTGACTTGCTCCCTCCAAATTTAAAATTCTTTCGAATCCAAACCAGATATTTTATCATTAACAACTTGATGGAAATTCAAAATGCTCATCGCAACATTGAATTTAATTAGGCCACTAGTTGCCAGATAAGAATGAACGAAAATAACTTAAATCTTCATATATCCCTATTTGGAACAAGTCTAGCCTAGAATTGGATGTAGTTCTGAAAAACTTCAGTCGAAATTCATTTGGCCTGTGATTGAAATTGTTATCCAAAGGATAAGCTAAACTTCATTTTTTACAGAGGAGAACATGCAATCAAGCATAAAATGATGACAACAGAACTTGAAAGCTAGTTACTAGTTTGAATTTTAGAAGGATTGAAGATTGTTTCAATGTCATAATTCCGCATGACTTTGAGGGCAGCCAAGAATGAAGCAAGAGTAAAAGGGAGAAAAAGCGACAGAAGTCAAAGTAGGACATGAGCCGCCACAACGAACAAGCAAGGAGACAGCAGCAGGTACATGCTCATTCATGTTCTTTAACTTGGTACCAGGATAGGTTAACTCCACGCATTGTCATCTTGTTCATTTAGTATATGCATGATGTCCACTGCTCATTCATGTTCTATTTTTCACATCCAGTAGAATAAATTATTTACTTCATCGATCTGCCATAGATCTATCATCATCACAAGCATTTCAATTCCATCATCCCGTTGCTGTTTTGTCCCAAATTTTTTCCATAGTTCTAGAGATGAGGGGTTAGATATATGCAAATTTAATCCCCTCATTGGACATCCCTGATGGTAAGTTTAAGTTTGAAATAAACTTATGTACATATTTTATAGGAATAAATATTTAACATAGCAAACTATCAACTACTAATCCCTATTCCGAGGAAACTTTCTGAGAAAGATCAAGCACTAGATGACTCTTATGAACAATATTGTGAAAAACAGAATGAGAAGCGAAGCGGCAAAGCACTGCTTAGGCTTTTAGCACTTAAGCGGGGATTCAGTGGCAAAAAAAACAACAAGGTAAATTTTTTTTATTTTATGAATTAGGCATTTAAAAATTCAGAAAATAGGGAGGCTATGACGTTAGGGAAAAAAAAAAAAAAAATAACTCCTAAAATATGTACCGCAGAAAAACTTCGATGCAGAAAGAAAGTTTATTACAAAATATACAGCGGTGGCTCACAAAATAACTGAGAGAACTAAAGCAAATATCTTTGCTCTTCAAAATTAAGCCCGAAGATTAGGATGTGATCTCATAATGAGCTAAAATAGAATGAATTTGAATAGATTCTGCTACGGGCTCAGTCAGAAAAATTGCTAAATAGCAGGACTTTAAGCGCTTATGGGCAGTTTTTGATGCTTTGAAGCTGTTTTTCCTGCTTTTTAGCCGTTTTTGCGCCTTTGGCGCGCTGTTGCAAGCCCAAATCAACCGGCCCACTTAATACAGCGGTAGCGGTTTCGAGTGTAGCAACCTAGGGCACAGGCACTTTTTGTGCAGCTTTTACAGCATTTTTTACCCCTTTCTACAATAATACTTATAGAGTATGCTCAAAGCAACAACCCATATTCTCCAAACTCTGATCTCCAAGGAGAGGAAGTGGGTAGCGACGCAATCTACAAAACTAAACTACGAAGAAATCCAAGTTTGGACAATTGAAAAGTTTCAGTTGATTTATGGAAAAAAAATATATATAGAGGTTTCTCTAACTTTCATTTTTTTCACGAAATTCTAAAAATGTCACCTTTCACCTGCCTTGGATTTTAATCTCAACATCAACTTAATCATAAGAAATATCTAGGATGTAGACAACTGGTCCACAATATGCTGCACTAGCCCAATGTTAAGGCTGTCTAGTTCTAAAAGCTAAGAACAAATTCAATTTCTTTTGAACTAAAAACATTTTATGAGTCTTTCGTTGGCTTTTTCTGCTTTCAGTTTACATTGAGAAAAAGACGAAGTGAAAACACATTCAAAATGTAATTCCAAAAAAAAAAAAAAAAAAAAAATGTGCAGAGCTGCTTCAAACAGAAATATTCAAATAAACAATTCCAAAGAGAGAAGGGAAGAAATTGATCACAAGAATATGATGAACAAAAAAAAAAAGATTATTGTGACCAATCTATTCATAGAATTAGAATATGCATTGAACCTTGTGTTAATTTCAGAGATTCATCGTACCGAGTCCTGTGAAACCAGAATCTTCTGCAGCTGCTTCTGCAACATTAGTCTTAATTGGTAATTTGAAGTCAAGCTACTGTCCAAGTCTTCTTTGATGGCCAAAAGCTCAGTTTTCCTTCTCTCAGCAGCAGCAATCTCAGAGCTATTTAGATATCCATCATTATCTTGTAGGTGATTAAAGGTAGACCTGAGCAGCAAGATTACAAGAACACTCAGGCAAGTAATACAACAAGAGTAACAGATATGAAGAAAAAACCGTAGAGCCTCTTCACATTTGTATAGCAAACTAGGAAATTGAAGGGCTCATTCTTTGTTTAAATCTGCATGACTAATAAAAGGTAAGGTAATAGATTTCAATAGGTAGGTAAGGAATTTTAGAAACATGGTGCTTAATGATAAAGAAATTTAAGCATATAAAATCAGAATTGGGTGACGGAATCAATTTGGGTGTGATAGGTGAGAAAGAGGAATATTATGGTGAAGACGGCTTCCTTTTCTTTTCCACTAACAAGGGTATCCAAGTCTCTTAGAACATCCTCCTAGTACAGGAGAACGTTGTGTCCTCCAACACACATAGGTAAATTATTAGGGAAAATACCCATGGGGTGCCTCTCTAGTCGATGGTGGGAAACCCAAGACCATTGCAGAGGGGCATCACCAATGATGAAAAACCAGGAATCAAAATCCTGGAGAGGTTGTGATGTAGCTGTAATAGAAACCAATTAGTCACATAGGTGGCCTGCTTGATTTACATGTTCCCTTTTCTTCATGACATACAGAGTAATATATGAAAAGGATGTCCGTAAAGCCTTTCAAAGTAAATCTGGCAAGTGTTCAATAAAAAAAATTGTTCTATATTTAACAACAAACCCACATGGATGCTGGGAAACATGAAAACTTCATACAGCTTGTAATTCTTCTAATAAGTCTTATACCAAGGGTGGATTTGTGCGCAAATATGTTACTCATCCACAAATAGACTGGTTGCAAGCATTCAAAAAGCTGCACAGTAGAATTCCAAGAATAAGAACAAGATTTTTCAAGAACTAGTCACTCATAATAAGAAAGAGGTTTTCGCATATCGATCCCTTAATTATGCAATAATATGATATAGATCCCTGAAAACTTTGTATTTTAATATTAGTCCCCCAAAATATTTAAATTACTCCGGTTCAGTCCTCCTGGGTCAGCTTTGTTAAGAAAGTTAACTTTTGCCCCCTCTGTCCCTGTTACACACCTAGTTCGGAACTTAGAAGAAAGGGAAATGACAGTTAATTTACCTCCATTTTTCTCTTTTTCCCTCCTTACTCTTTCTTTCTTCCAACCCTTCATCTTCAACCTCTTTTTCTCTCTCAATGTTCTCTCCAAACAATAGTGGGCAAACCCTAGAGTCTCAATTCATAATCTCTTCCTCCTAGAACCCTAACTTATCTCTCCTCTCTCTAACTTGATTTCCCCAAATCCTTCCCCCTAAATCCAAATGCTAGCTTCCTCTAGCTGTCTCCCATAGCCTAATCTGCAGCACCAAGAATTTCTTCTACAAAGTTGTGAAGAATGGCTTCTTCTAATAGCCATTTCACTTCAGATTCAAGCCATTTTGGGATGGAATTGAGAAGTTTTGCGAATGTGGTTTGCCGGCTCGGAGATAGACATGCAGACAAAAGCCAAACAGGGGGCATAGAGGGCCAAAGAAATCCAGTTTGCGAACACTTCAAGTGAGTTGAAGATACGAAGAACCTCGAGTTGCATATGAAAAAAATAGAAGATCATCTTGTGGTTATGGAGAAAAAGATTGATGAGGTAGTAAAGATGGTGAAGATATTTGGAGTTATGATTATAATCGTCGTTGTCGCCAAAATTATTATGTAGTGTTGATTTTAATATAAATGTTGTTTTCAAATCCCGATTGTAATCAGAATTATTCTGTTTTATTACGATTTTGTAAGCAGCAAGAAATTGATATACACCATGTAAGTAACCCATGCTTATACAGTCCATGCTCTCAGTTCTCAGTTCTGATAACTGAGAACTAAGAATACGCTCAGTTCAGAACTGAGAACTGAGAATTTTCTCAGTTCTCAGTTCTGAGAAATGAGGATTTTCTCAGTACTCATAACTGAACATATAGTTACATATTACATGTTGATCTGAACATATAGATCCCTGTTATAATACAAGTTGAAAGCATAACACAATGTTGCAGCTTGACATAAGCTTCAAAGCTTAGCATATAATTCAAGGCTTAACAAAAAACTTAATTCTTAAGTTCAACATAAAATTTCAAATCTCCATTAACATAAACTAAAGCAAGATCTGCTACAACAATTGTCCATCCACAAATTCTCAAGAACAATAATGTTACAATGATTTGTTTTGTGTCTCCAGATGCACGAACCACACGTTTAAATCACATTGGCATAATTGTGCATTTTGGGGGTTTGTTTGCGATTGTTGCGTAGGTAATGGTGTGTACACTAATACTAGCTTTTCACCTTATACGAGCCAATGTATACACTAACAAAAATAAAAACAAATACCAATAAAACCGTGTACACTAATACTAGCTTTCCATCTTGTATGAGCCAATGTATACACTAACAGAAAAAAAAAAAAACCCTCTTGACTCAACAGTCATACTATCACAATCACTGTAACTTTAAATTTAGCCAATTTCGTCTAAGGAAAATCCGTAGACACAATCATAATTACATTAGAGGGAAAACCCTAGATGGGTCTGACTCAAACAATCTTCAAATTTCGTCCTAGTCATACTATCACAATCACACTAACCAAACAAAGAAAATTTTAACATATCAAAAAATTTACTCCAAATCTTTACCCTAGATCATCATAAATTCAAAAATCTTCAAACTTAACCCTACCAAATTCCTCATTCCCAGATTTTAACAAAGGAAAAAACTTTACCTTTGGGTTTCTGTCAAATCCTTGATCCGCACTCCTTGAGGTTGAAGCTCGAGTATTCGGCACTGGGTTGATTCCTGCATAAATGGATTAGAAAAATGTGGTATTTAAGATAATATAATTTGGATTGAAGAAGGAAGAGAAGAGATGGAGAAGAAGATGATGAATTCACAGAAAAAGAGAGAAGAGTAGAGTGACTTGGGAAAGAAGAAAGAGAGAATGAGATTAATTCTTCATCAAGCATACATATTATCTCCCTTTTCCCTTTTATACTCGGATTTGCCTAAATCAGGTTGTGCACGTATATCTGCGTTCAAACGCATCAACGGCTAGGAGTACTGTAGCTCCTGGATGCATCCGAACGGGTAATGGGCACTGCATGAACAAAATTCGCACAAATCCGACCCATTAACAACCAACACAAACACCAAAACAAACCCAAAACTAAAGAAAATGGACTACATGCTTTCAACTGGGCCTTCCCTTCATTACACAATTGGGCTTATCTGAGTGATGTTCTTACCGAACCCGCGACACACCTTCCCCCTTAACAACCAACTTCGCCCGCGAAGTTGTCTACAGATAACCTCCCCGCCATGGCCAAGTAATCTTCCCATGTAGCTTCTGTAGCATCGGCTCCCTTCTACTTAACCAAAACTTGAGTAACAGCTCTGTTGTTCCTCTTAATCATTCTCCGATCCAAAATTACTTTCGGCTGCCTTTCTTCATACTCCCCAAGGTAAGGCACCTCTTCGTTGGATGAAAACTCAGCACCATAGAAATTCTTAAGCAGAGATACATGAAACACATTGTGAATTCTGAAAGTAGGAGGCAATTCCAACCTGTATGCAACCTTCCCAATACGTTCGATCACCTTATAAGGGCCAAAATACTTAGCAGCCAATTTCAAAGGAGTGGCTCCTCTAATAGTTCTTTGGCGATAAGGCTGAAGCTTCAATAGCACCAGTTCTCCTACTTCAAACTCCCTTTCAGTGCGCCTTCGATCCGCAAAGTGCTTCATTCTCGCTTGCGACTTGGTATAATGGTCTTTGAGGAGCTGCAAGGTATGATCACTGTCATACAAAGCATTTTCCACTGACTGCACTTTAGCAGTCTTTAGGATGTAATGCAATAGAGATGGTCGAGGTCGCCCATACACTATTTCATAAGGAGAAAACCCTGTAGTGGAATGCCAATTAGTATTTTGCCAATATTGTGCCCAATGCCACCACTTACTCCAGTCTTTTGGTTTAACACTGCAGAAGCAACACAGATAGGATTCCAAGCACTGATTCACCCTCTCTGTTTGGCCATCTGTTTGTGGATAATAAGCGGAGCTGAATTGTAGGTGAGTCCCTTGTAGTTGACAAATTTTCTTCAAAATTCACTAAGGAATAGCCTGTTGCGGTCACTTGTGATGGATTTTGGAATTCCATATAGCTTGAAGATGTTTTCATGGAAAACTTGAGCTAATTGCAGAGCTGTCATAGGATGCTTGACAGGTATAAAATGAGCATACTTAGAGAACCTGTCTACCGCTACTAGAATAGTAGTATAATCCCCACTAGAAGGCAATCCCTCTATAAAATCCATTAACAAATCTTCCCATACTTGTTCAAGCATAGTTAAGGGCTCTAGCAACCCTGGTGGATGTATGGCCTCACTCTTGTTCTTCTGACATACTTCACAAGCCTTGATGTAAGCATTAATCTCCTTCTTCATACCCTTCCACCAAAAGGACCTCCTAATTATTTGGATGGTCTAGTAATAACCAGAGTAACCACCTTCTGGAGCATTATGATGATCAACAATGACCTGTTTGCAAAATGGTGAAACTGGGTCAAGTAACACCCTTCCTTTATAGTACCATACTCCATTCATCACTAAGTATTTCTCCGTAGATAACTTCTCATTATCAAATTTCTTCTGCAGGTCCTGGAAAAATTTTGCATTCTTGACTATGTTTTGCACTTCCTGTAACCAACTGGGTTCTACTATAGTTATGGTTGTGTATGCAATATCCTCTTCACCACTTTATTTCCTAGATAAAGCATCAACTACCACATTCTCCTTTCCCTTCTTATATTCCACCATATAGTCAAAACCATTGAGTTTCTGTAGCCAAAAATGTTGTGATTCCTCTCTCACTCTCTCATCTAACAAGAACTTTATGCTCTTTTGATCAGTTTTAATAGTAAATCTTCTTCCCATTAAGTATTGCTTCAACTTTTTGACAGCCCATAAAATTGCTAACATCTCCATTTCATATATAAGTAGAGAGAGAGCCTTACCCTTAAGTCCTTTACTTGCAAATGCAATTAGATGTTTGCCCTAAAGCAGCACAGCCTTAATGCCTGATTTAGAAGAATCACACTCAAAGAGTAAAATCTTTAGAGAAGTCTGGCATGCACAACACTGGAGGAGAAATGAGCTTCTGTTTGAGCTCTTCGAAAGCAACCCTGGCCTCTTCAGCCCACACAAAGCCTCTCTTCTTAAACATTTCATTCAGTGGTGCAGCAAAACCCCATATCCCTTTACAAATTTCCTGTAATACCCAGTGAGACCCAAAAATCCTCTCAATGCTTTTGGAGTCATAGGCAAGGGCCATTCAACAATAGCACTGACATTTTTTTGATCCACTGCTATCCCATTTTTAGTAAGAACGTGTCCAAGATACTCCATCCTCTGGCTTCCAAAGGTTTCTCTTAGCATACAGTTGATATTTTCTCAGAGTTTCAAAAACTTGTCTCAGATGCAAAGATGTTCCTCCCACTCTTTACTGTATATAAGGATATCATCAAAAAAACAAGAATAAATTTTTTTAGGAAGGTTCTAAAACATCATTCATAAGGTTTTGAAAGGTGGATGGTGCATTAGTTAACCCAAAGGGCATTACTAAGAACTCATAGTGCCCATCATGAGTTCTAAAGGCAGTCTTCCTAATATCTTCAGCTCCCTCACCTGGTAATGGCCTGATCGCAAATCCAATTTCGAGAAGAAACTTGCTCCATATAGCTCATCCAATAGGTCATCAGTGAGAGAAATTGGGAATTTATCCTTTATAGTATTTTGATTTAGTGTTCTATAGTCAACACATAACCTCCAATTACCATCAGCCTTCTTAACAAGCATCACAGGTGAGGTAAAGGGACTATTGCTAGATCTTGTAATTCCATATTGTAGCATCTCCTGCACTTGCTTTTCAATTTTATTTTTATGGTGGAAAGGGTATCTATAAGGTCTCACCTTGACTGCTAACTGAGGATTCAGCAGAGGTATATGGTGATCACACTGTCTAGGAGGGGGTAACCCTTGTGGTATCTGTGATATATCTTGAAACTCTTCAAGTAGTAGCTCCACTTCTGAACTCAGTGATTCTTCTTCTGATATTTTCACAGTTGGGCTCTTCTGCAAAGCAAATGTAGCAACTCCTTGTTTCAGAATCCTACCCAGAGACTCTCTTCAATCATCTCCACTGGACCAGGTCTCACCCCCTTTAATGTAATAGGCCTCCCCCCTTGCCAATACTTTTAGAGTATGATTTGAGAAGTCCCATATAGTTGGCCCCAAACTCCTTAGCCAAACAGTCCCTAAGATGATTTGAGCATCTCCTAATGGAATGACCAGAAGATTTGCCTCACTCTCCTGACCTTGGATGTTAAGCTTCACTCCTCTACAACAATGAACACCAGCCATATTCTCTCCCTGTGCTACTGTCACCTCAAATGAATTTACATTCAATCCATTCAGTTGCAACCTCTCCACCATCATAGGGTCCACAAAATTGTGTAGCAGAAACCCCACTTCCTTATCATTTATTTTGCCCACTAGCTTATGGAACTGACCGCAGCAATAGAATTAAGACACAACTTGATGATCTTAAGCTCTAAGGGCTCAACTTCCTCCTCAATTCTACCCCCTGTTCTCCTTCCTCTTCTAGTCCAATTTGAATAATTTATGATTTTTGCATTTGTGACCAGGACTATACTTCTCATTACAACTGAAACACAACCCCTTTTCTCTTCTTTCTCTGAGCTCTTATTGTGTCAATTTCTTAACTGGATAAATTGGAGTTGCAGCAGTGCTGGTAGTAGTTGGTTTTTGTGTAGACCCACTTCCTGAGTTTGCTTCCCCTGCTCCACTAACAAACCCTTTGTATGCATTACCCTTTGAGCTCTTCTTTAAAGCAGCATTTCTTCTTCCAACTTATCCAGTCTCATAGCCTCCACTATTGTGGTAGGGTTCTTAGCCATCACCTCTTACTTCACTGCATCTCTCAGTCTACTAATTAAACAATTTATCTTATATGTTTTGAGTTAAACTATGCACATGGTGTGACAATGGCATTAACTCCGCTTGATAATCATCATTACTCATTCCTTCTTGCTTCAATTTAGACAATTCCCTATCATAACTAACTGTATAAGGAGGATCATACATACACATTAAGCCCCCCACAAATTCTCCCCATTCTAATGGCCCCCCCTTATCAGTCACCATTCATCTATACCATTGCAATGGTTTCTCATCAAGATAAAGTGCAACCATACACACTCTTTAATCAGGGCTAGTATTATAGAATTCCAATAACTGCTCTACCCTTTATAACCACCCATGAATATCCTTGCCAGTGAACAGTGGAAATTTTGAATGTGGTTTGTGTTGATATATATTTTCTATTGGCCTATAATTGCAAGAATGTGAACAAAAAACAGCAGGATATGCACCTTGATGATAGCATTGGAAATGTGGGGGAGTTGATAAGAGAGGACCTTCTCTGTTTGAATTCAAGAATCTTTCACCAGGAGAAAAATGCACTGATTCAGATCTGGGTGAGGGTGGACCTGGCCCCCTCACAGGAATCCATTATTGCCTTGTATTGGATGTCTAGCAGCAGTGATTTAAATTCCTCTCTCTCTTTGTTCCGATCTTCAAACTTCCTCATCCAAGCTCGAACCTCCTCCATTTGGTGAGTGTTCCTAATGACCATATCTCGGAGATAGTCGAACTTAGCAGCTAATGGTGGCAGTGGCGGTGGGTTGTCTCCAGACTCCTCTGCAATGGGGTCAAGTTAGCATGTGCTCTGATACCCATATCAGATCCTTGATCTGCACTCCTTGAGGTTGAAGCTCGGGTATTCAGCATTGGGTTGACTCTTGCATAAATGCGTTAGAATAATATGGAATTTAAGATAATATAATTTGGATTGAAGAAGGAAGAGAAGAGCTGGAGAAGAAGATGAATTCACAGAAAAAGGAAGAGAGATGAGTAGAGTGACTTGGGGAAGAACAAAAAGAGAATGAGATTAATTCTTCATCAAGCATACAACATATTCTCTCCCTTTTCCCTTTTATACTCGGATTTGCCTGAATCAGGCTGTGCACATATATCTGCGTTTGAACACATCAACGGTTAGGAGTACTGTAGTTCCTGGATGCGTTCGAACGGGTAACAGGCATTGTCTGAACAAAATTCGCACAAATCTGACCTATTAACAACCAACACAAACACCAAAACAAACCCAAAACTAAAGGAAATGGACTATGGACTTTTAGCTGGGCCTTCTCTTCATTACACAATTGAGCTTATCTAAGTGATGTTCTTATTAAACCTGCGATAGTTTCCATCGTTAGAGAAGCTTCCTCCTTGCCCGGACCAAATTCCCCCGCACCGCCGAGAAGCTTCGCCCGAGAAGCTTCACCCACCCACGAAACAGAAATCCCCTGGTAAGGTTCTCTCGCCCACCCGCCTAGACCGCCCACTCGCCAAGATCCCTCACCTCTGCCGCTCTCTCGCTAGCGATCAACTCCCCCCTAAGGTTTGGCCACCGCGAACCCCCCCCCCCCCCCCCCCCCCCCCGCCCCCAAAAAAAAAAAACACTTGTGCGAATACCCTAACCCACAAAGCCTTCCTAACTTACATAAGGGTAATTAAGTATGACATATCTATTCAAAAATAATTTATAAACCACGGTATTTGGACGGATTAGCTAACGAAAGAACTGAACCGAAGTAACTTAAATGTTTTGGAGGGACTAATATCAAAATACAAAGTTTCAGGGATCTATATCATATTATTACATAATTAAGGGATTAATATGCAAAAACCCCAATAAGAAAATATCCTCAACCATGAACAAAATGCCACAGTCAGTAATTTACTATATTCAAGAAAAGAAGAGAATTATATGGAAGTTCAGCAGTGTTTTTCATTAGGGTAAAATTGAAACAGAGGAATTAAGGCTCAGTTTGAAGGTGATTATATGTTCTTAATATTAATAGTCATTCCTTACTATTACGCTTTCTAATATCAAAAGAGACTGAATTTCCACTTTAACTGCTATCAATTAATTAAGGGCCCCAAAGGAATCCCAACTCAGTCGTACTTGGGCTTCAAAAGAACTCCAAAAAGCAACAAAAATAACATAATCATTTGGGCCTGAATCGGTAGCCATATTTGCTTGCAGCCTGCAAAAAACCAGCAAGCAACAAGAGAATTGATTATTGGAATCTGAAAATTTTCCTAAACGACCACGAACAAGTTCGATACATATAGTATATCGTTATGCTTATGTATCATATCGTAAATCGTATCGCATATCGTACCGTAAGATGCGTGACTAATGTATAATATGTAAGTAACCAAGTACAAAACAATACAAATAGTATATAATATAATAGAAATACAAGCAAATTAAAGTATAAGCACAAAATAGTCAAAGAGAAATATTAAAGCCCATAATTTGATAATATAAGTCAATAGCTATCTCTCTATATACTAAGTAAAGATGAGAGAGAATATGCGCAATTTTAAAATTAGAAAATTAGAAATTAGGACAAAATTTTGTTTGGGTTTTCTTAATTTTCTAGATTTTTTATTTCTCTTAATTCTTAAAGCTTGCCTATAAAAAAAAGAGAATGTGGTTTTGGTTATTAAACCATCTAACCACCTCCTAATATACAGGGAGCATAACTCATATAATTTAACCCATAATTATTTTCTTGCTCCTTTCCTCAGCCCTAATCTGTCTCTCTATATACTAAGCGAAGAGGAGAGACAATAAGCCAAATTTTAAAATTAGAAAAATTAGAAATTATGAGAAAAATTTGTTTGGATTTTCTTAATTTCCTAGATTTTTTATTTCTCTAAATTCTTAAAGTCTGCCTATAAAAAAGAGAAGATAGGGTTGGTTATTAAACCATCTAACCACCTCCTAATATAAAGAGAGATAACTCATATAATTTAACCCACGATTATCTCTCTAATCTACAATTATAGAGGGAGATAACTCATATAATTTAACCCATATAAAATTGACATAAAAAGTTAAGTTTTTTTTTTGTTTGCATATTTCCTTTTACGTTATAATTTTTTTTTTATAAAACAAAAAGAACTCTTTAAACTCTTTAAATCTGCCACAAAAAATAAATATTTCCATTTATTATTGCTTTCAAATTGATCCTATTTCACCTATATTATTGAGCTAATTATATATTTTTTACATACAAAAAGTAAGTTATATATACATTATATATAAGTTACATATACATTATAAAAGAGCGAATTTCATATAGATTTTAAAAGAGCGAATTTCACTTTACCTTTTTCAAAAATAAATACATCTAAAATTTTCAAAGTATTGTGAGGGTTTCCCACTTGTATATAACTATGTAACTCATTTAAAGTGTGATAATCATGAGGTCATTAATCAAAATTATAATACATTAGAAAATATACTGCTAAATTTACTTAAAATTGAAAATAACATTCATTTTCCTCATTTTTGTCTCTTTTACTGCACACAAACTCCTCCTTTAGTATACTCTTACTTTCTTTCTTTTTTTAAATTTATTGCTTACAATTGCATTCAAGTTAAGAAGTCCTACCAATAATTATAAAATAATCTACTAGAGACTAGACATTAGAAATAAACAGCTAATTGATAAAAAATTTACTATTACATCATCATTTTTTTTTCATTTTAGTAGATCCGTTATTCTTCTTTTAGCTTAAAACACGCATTGAAATCCATCCAAGTAACACTTTTCACTATGTAAAGTTTCATTTCTCAACAATCCATTCATAATCGGATTTTATATGTAATGTCTAATATATATTTCTTCAATCTCTTTCTTTTTTCGTTGTCTCAGCTTCGATTGTATATTATTTCAAATATCAAAACACTAAGCATAAGTTCATTATCCCTTCGAAAAAATACAAAGTAAATATAATATAAATTAATCATCCCTTGTAAATATATCAATATAATCATCCTTAAGAATTTTTATTTTAATTTCTTCATCTCCATCTTCTCAAATCTATATAAATCTTCCTTTTATTGAGATTTTAGCGTATAATAAATACTCATTAGATACTTAAATTGAGAATTAGTAATTAAATAATTTATATTGACTATAAATTAAACGTATAGCTTTTATTATTTGTTTAAAAGTTCTAAAATAAGTATATTGAAGTTTGATATTCTTTGTTGTTAAATGACTATATTTGTTCAGAATTTGTATCCGGTATACATTCAAAAGATTCATTTAGATGAGTTTAAAACCATTTATATGCCAAGTCAGTGTATCATAACATATCGCATATTGTAAAATATGTATCACATATCGTAGGATACGCTTACCGTATCATAAGATACATAACACAATAGTACAGTAAATAAGATGCGTATCGATTTTCTTATATTTTGTATCGTATCGTAGGATATATATCGCATATCGTAGGATAATGACAACTTAAGTTTGCATGTATCATGGCCCGTTCAATACAAACTCGTATCTAACATGACCTTATGCATCTCAAACTCACATGTATTACAAACTTGATGAATTCAAGTTCTATGATAGTGACTTCAATTTTTTAATTTAACAGCAGAGTAAATGATCTAGGATTCTCGATTAAAGGTTGATAGAATCGATCATGGCATGGTACATTATCGAGTTCATAAGTTATGAAGAGGGGGCGGAAGAGGAAGGAGGGAGGAGCACCCCTTGTTTCGCCTTAACTTGCTTTCTTCATCTTTTACATTTATGGCCATTCTTCATCTTTAATTTTTTTTAGATTGGTATTGCACAAGGAGAGTGCAACCGAATTTGTTAATGTTACGATATATCAAATTTTACGTGGTTCAGCTATTTTGACTGCATCCATGGGAGCACAACTCAAAGTTTTCACTGTAATAAAAATTTAAGATTACAAGATTCCTTCACCTCTCATCTCATGTCTATACACAGTCTCCTCTCTCCCATAAGGGGAGGCAAAACCTTGAACCCTGACCAATGCCACCCAATCTTCTCATAATCTTCACCATATATTTATACAAAAGTTACAAACGAAATTTCCTAAAAAATAAGAACAACCAACAAATTCCCTTCCTAATATAACCCTTATTTCACAAGGAAACAAATTATTATCCTTCTTAATAAACAAATTGTCAAATAAATGAACACGCGGTACCAAACAATCTAATATAATTAAGAATCATATAACTCCTTGATTCTAAACTAGATTAATCTAGTGGCTCCATCTTAAACCAAAAGTTTTTGACTCCACCTCAGACCTGAATCCCTTTGTTCTAGCTTCTTGATTTCACCCCGAGCGTAACTCACCCTAAAAACTTGTCTTCACCCCCAGCATAAATTTCATACTTGGCACCTCGACCTGACCCAATCTTCATATGAATATCCCCACTCTAGTACCTCGATAAATCTTAATCCATTTCACAGTAGCTGAAAGAATTATCACAATCCACCTCAAGCATCCAAACTACTCAATATGCTCCTCCTTGTCTTTGTGGATTGCTCTACCTGTATCAAGACATGGATCATGCAGAATTCCATCTGCAACTTCAAAGACAAGCAAAAAGCCTCCTTTTCCTCATCCTCATATTCTTATGCAATACATGTTCAACAAATTACCTTAGAGAAAAGATCATCATCAATCACAAGTCATTTATAGATTTCTACTATTGCAACTCCAAACTATCTGATACATGCCCAGACTAGCCTATCGAAATCTCGCAAAATGATTAGTTGACTAACACCTCCAATGTCAGAGCCATCTTCTATCTTCCCCATTGTTCTTTTCCATTAAACTTTTTACATGAATGAAACATTCATCTTAAAAATAGTTGTCAACTTATCATACCAATTGTTACAACAAAACAGGAAGTATCCATGTACAAAAAAGAAACAACACAAAAAAGAAAGCAGACATCAGATATTACATGATCCAGCTACATATTACGTTCACGGAAGTTACACCTCAAAGATCTCACTCTAACAAAGATACGAGATTACAAGATCTCCTCATCGCAATTCTCTGTATATTTTCCACTCAGTCTCTCACAAGGGGAAGCAAAACCCTTAGGCTATGCTTGGGTTATTTATGAAGTGTTTTGGGGTGTTTTGAAGAAATGTGTTATAAAATATCAATAAGAACATTATTATGAAATATTCATAAGAACACTTCCTTGTGATTTTTGGACAAGTGTTTTGAATTGTTTTAGAACAACTCAAAACATCTGGAATACGTATTTTGAGTATTGTTTAGAACATTCTAAATCGAGGTATTCTGAAGTATTCTGAATTATTTATCCACAAATATTCTCTCTTTTCCATATTCCAACCCTCTCACGTACTTTTCTTTTCTTTTTTTAATTGGACATATTTGTCTTTACATGTTTATGAAACCCACAAAAACCCATGAGAAAACTAAACTCCCAAATGCAAACTAGAACACTCCAAAACTCATCATCAGAACACTCTAAACCCATACCACCAAAACAATCCAAAACATACTTTAAAAACATCCCAAAACACTTTGCCTTTGATATCCAAGCACAGCCTTAAACTCAAATCATTGTTACCTATTCTTCTCTAAATCCCATCCTATATATTTAAAGGCAACTAACAAAAGAAACTCCCTAACAACTCAAACTACTAATTAATTCCCTCCCTAACAAACTGCCTATTTTACATGAAATGAATTATTTTACTTCT
Source organism: Dracaena cambodiana (assembly GCA_036321105.1). NCBI lineage: Eukaryota > Viridiplantae > Streptophyta > Magnoliopsida > Asparagales > Asparagaceae > Dracaena > Dracaena cambodiana. Next base: position 33,103,191 of record JAYEPQ010000013.1, read on the forward strand.
AATAAAGAACCCATCAAAAATATAAAATAGATTCTAAGCTAAATTTTGAGTAATATATCTATGAGTTAATATATGTGATTGAAATCAGATCTAATAGGAATTTGAAAATCGGATCTGATAGAATTTTGCTTGATTTTGAAAATTGAATTGTTTGATATTGATAGATTTTTTTTCTTATCATTATTGTTAGAAATTTCCTACAAATAAGCATTGTAAGCAAGAATTGAAATATAAAATGAAAAATAAAAAAAATTGTGAAAATTGTGCATGGATTCGCTCTCTTTGTGTATTCATTGAGAGTGGGTGTGGATTCGCCTGGATGGATTTCTGAATCTCGTTCTTTTCCAATTTATATATAAATCCTAATTTTTCAAATCCCTAACTCTAATCCCGCTCCCATACTACGTCAAAATGGTATCAGAGCCTAAATTTCTTTTTTGTATTTTTCCATTTTTTAAATTTTAATTTGGTTTTATTTTCAAAAAAAAAAAATCCTCCATGAAAATTCTTCACCCGAGCCAACACTCCATCTCAACCCCCTCCTCCTCTTCCTTCTTCATCTTTTTTTATTTTAGTTTTATTCTTTAAAAAAAAGTTCAGATCTGCTGAAAAAATAAAGGTTCAGTTTAGACACGAGGGAAAAAAAAGAAAAGAAAACCAGATCTTTTCTTAGTTATCTTCTGTGTTATTCCTCAATTAATTTACAAGAACCCAATTTTCCAAATCCCTAGGCTCTAACCCGCTCTCGTCCTGTATCAATATGCGTGAATAGTCTTCTGATCTTCACATTGTATAGAAAATAGGGAACAGAGAAAATACGTTAGCTAGAACTATTTAGAAATATTGATAACGAAATATATAGTTGAATGAGTAGTGAGTTTAGTATGATTACGGGCAAGTCATTTGATATTTTGTAGGAAGACAAAAGTGGTTAATGCTTGGTGTTATGTAGGATAATAAAAAAAAACTTGAATTACTTAGTAAAAACGAATCAGTTTAGCAAGTAGCAACTATCCAAAGAATCTAAAGTTTAGATCTTTTAAAACAAAAATAGTTATGTACTCAATTAGACAGTCACATTTGGGTTTTAAAAATTTGGTACTTATTTTGTCCTCAATAGTAATCAATTGAAAACGAGATTTACATGTAAACTAGTCACCTAGAGAAAGACTTAAGATCTTCACTTGATAACCTTGAACAAATAATAGAAGAACTAACATAAAGGAAGCAACGAAACTAAAGCTAATTGGATGAATTAAAAGTGGTTTTTCGGAGGTCTTTCATGGCTACATTGCATGAGACATTAAAAGAATGCAAGCACTAAAAGAGATGAAAGACAACAATGGTAAGAAAGATATGTAGTATAGTCAGAATGGGATGAAAAATCAAATATGAGCTAACTGTACAGTTATAGGATGAATCGATAAAGTAATGAAACCAAGTGTGCTCACTTGATCATATTGAAAATAGATTATAGAGGATTTTCTTTGGAGAGGCTCCCATATACTATAAGACTATTAAAAGAAAAAGGAGAGTCCAGTGTAATTGTATGTATTTGTGAGAAAAGTCAAAGGAAGCTTGTGTACTAATAGATTTAATTCCTTTTTACATAGAAAATTCATTCTAATGAAGATTATGGCAGTGCCTATTGTTTGATCATTTTATAGTTTGGCGTTTTAAAAGGTCGTGACACCGAGACCACCCCCTTCAACCTAGGACCGAGATTAGGCATACTATAAATAAAAAGGTAAAAAAAAAGGAACAAATATTAAGCCCACAATCATCACTATGCTTTGGTGGTCTCCGTGAATGGCAATGGCACCAAGCCCACCAGAGGGCAGCAACAGTACAAGGCCATTAGAGTGTGATTAGTCAAATTTCAATTTCTATAAAAAAGTTGCTCTGAATCTTAATTCAATTTTTACTCTGAATCTTAATTCAATTTCCCTTTTAATTCATTTCGATCCGGCGTGCTTTTCTTTTGGTTCATGTAGCTTACCCCATGAACTTTGGATAAAATGCTTAGTTATTGTTGTTGTTGTATACCCTTCTTTCTTAGGCAGTTAGCCACCACGCCAAGGGCCCCCTATATGTTGCCTTTAAAATTATAGATGAGGTATGCTTAGGACCGGTATTCTAAAAGCCGTTGTACTCAGCTAAATACTCGAACTCAGCCAGCAACCTCCCACAAATGTGAAAAACGGCTCCAAAACTCAGTCAAATCGATTGAATACTCGGTCAACTCGACCGAGTTATGAGTTTTCACCGGCATTTTAAAGCATATAGGGTTTAAGGCTTGGAGTGGTTTTTCCTCCTCAACTACATTGATAGTTAAGGTTTGCGAGGATTTGAGCGAAGAGGATGATTCTTATGAAGAGAGCAGAGATGATAACTATGATGCTCTTTCGAGAAGAGGAATTCAATGATAATGATATTCGATATGAGGGTGACAATGATAATGAGTACATGGGATGGTATTTTTAATTTTGGTATGAAACTCGTTTTATTACATTTATGTTATTATGATATTTAAATATTCAAATTATATTTTTTTCGTGCATACACATATATATATATATATATATATATATATATATATATATATATATATATTTGAGGTCTAAATGAATGCTCATCAAATTTACTGAGTATTCACTACTCGCTCTTAAACTGAGCAAGTAATAAAACCAGATTTTGAAGGACTGTTTGCGTTTATAATATCAATATAATATTGCTAATACTCCTGATATTGCCTATGATCATAGACCCGATATTGATAATTGTATATTGCACATCAACGACAAAAGAATTCAATGCAACATTTGTGATGCATATCAATATCAACCGATATTTAAAACATTGAATTTTTTGACTTCAGGCTGGATTTGGATTCGAAATATAGAATATAAACTAGACTTGGCTATATAATAGAAGTCTGAATAGGGTTCCAGTTGAATCAGATTCAAGAAAATTGTAAAAAGTAGTTTAAGGGGTTCATTACATAAACTCTCTGTACTGTTGAGGGTGTATTACTATACCCACTTATACCCACTTAATAAAAAAATTTATAGAAAGACCCCCGACAAGGGGTATGGTGCAAAAAGATTTGTTATTTTGTTACACTTATACCCATCACGGGTCTCTTTGCGAAAAAAATCTTGATAAGGTATTTGTGATACAACTCCAATAGCAAATAGGTAGTTATTGTAATTAACCCTAGTTTAAATAAGAAGAAATTTTGAATCTAAGTTTTCTGTTTCGGTTTCCGACAGATTTTGATCCCATTGCTATTATCTATTCAGGTTTAGATTCGGATGTTACATTGGTTTATCAGAGTTGATATTGCAAGGATGTGGATTGAATCCGGCCAATTTACACCCGTAGTCCACTTCTGATGTGGTAATGCAACTTAAAACCTTTCAAAATTTCTCATAATGCAATAAATTCATTTTCAGCCTATTAGAGGACAAATTATGCATTGATTTTAATTTTTGGGTTAAGAAATATAGAATGCATCTCAACAAGGTCATCGCTAAGACATGTTGTGATGTATGTAATATGATTTAATGTTACGTGTTCACAAGGTTAATAAAAATTTATATGTGATAGTGGAGTGGAAAAAAATTGCTTCTATGTCCTATGCAAAATTAAATGAAATGATAATAATGGAGATGTGTAGTTTAAATATTGCAATAAAGAGATCCAAACAAGTAAGAAGAATGTAGTGCCACAAAGAATGTAAAAAGAAATGTTTGGTGTAAAATAGGTAAGGTAGTGTATAAGTATACGAGGCAATGTGCACAAGTACCAGCAGATGAGAAACATAGGCATATATAACAAAGATTTAAGTAGTTGTAGTGAGGAAAGGCATTTGAATGTGTCTCTTGAGGGCCATAAAAAAAGAGGATTACACAAATTATAGATGCATATGGTAAGGAACTGTCTAAGAAGGCTCGTAGGGGCTTTGACTGTTTTCCTGGAAGAAATGGCACGCCATATAAATATTCAAGAGGCTGGACAATGGCAATTTGAAACATCTACAATTGGTTCCAATAGGACTCCTAATCAAATAGCTAAAATATGACTCACTTCTAATTGGCTGGAGTAATAGGTCATTTCTAGAAAGAATTCTTTACATAAGCCTACCTAATAAAAATGACAATTAATGTGGGAGTAGTTTTTGGTTAAAATAAAGGGGTATTTACTGGTTTGTCCCTCAAATCTTTATATATTATGATTTTGCCCTCCAAATCTTCATATTTAGGATTTTGCCCCCCAAATCTCATAAGTTACAACAATTTAGTCCCCCTCTCTAACACAGTTAAATATTTGACCATTTTACCCCTCTTTTTCTCTTATATTTTCCTCCTCTCTTCTTCTTCTCTCTTCCTCCTCTCTTCTTCTTTTCTTCATTATTTCTCCTCTCTTCTTTCTCCTCTCTTCCTTCTCTCTTCTCCCATCTTCCCTAACACAGTTAAATACTGAAAGAAGAGAGGAGCAAGAAGAGAGGAGAAATAATGAAGAAAAGGAGAAGAGAGGAGGAAGAGAGAAGAAGAGAGGAGGAAAATAGAAGAGAAAAAGAGAGGTAAAATGGTCAAATATTTAACTGTGTTAGAGAGAGGACTAAATTGTTGTAACTTATAAGATTTGGGAGGCAAAATCCTAAATATGAAGATTTGGGGGGCAAAATCATAATATATAAAGATTTGAGGGACAAACCAGTAAATACCCCTAAAATAAAAACTACTATTTCCAGACAGAAAGAATTATCATTTTTACACCAGTTCTCATAAGCCATTTCCTATTTCACTATAGACGAGGTAATTTATGGCAGCTGCTTCAATCAGCAATTATATAGTATCTTTTTTAACAAAGCAACCGAAATTCTCATTCAAAAAGCTTTGCTATATAAAGTTACGAGAGAAAAAAAATTGAATTTTTTCTATAGAAAAAAACTCACTACTGATACGGAATTCCTCATGCACTCAACTTCCAGTCGAGCATCTGCTACTCGCCTCCTCACTCGCTCCTTAAACTCTTCCAACTCTGCCGTTTTCGCCTCATAAAACCTGTCATTCTCCTTCTCTCGCACTTCCAACTCATGCAGCTCCCTCTTCAAAACCCTAATCAACAGTCCTCGCATAACAGTCCAATAAACCCAAAATAGAAAATCATAAAGTAGACTACTTTACCTAAACTGTTGAGCGGATGCTTGGTACCTGGCATTGGCGGCATCGATCTCGGACTTCTTGGCCGATATCTGAAACCCTAGGTCAGCGCGCCTCTTCTCCAACAGCAAGCACCGTTGCTCCAGAAACCGAACGGTGGCGATCTTCTCGTTGAGGATCCGAGATCTCTCGGCTTGGAGTTGCTTCTCGGCCTGCGATTAGAGGGGCGATGGAGTGAGAAATGGAGAGATTAGGGTTTTGCGAGAGAGATTGAGGGAGGACCTGGAGGTGAGAGGATCTTCCTCTTCTGGTTTCTTCCAACTTATGGAATCGTTCTTGAAAGGTCGCTATGGCTGCCGAGGGAGAATCTAGGGTTCCGATCAAGAAGGGGAAGAGATTTTACGCGGGAAAGTTCTTTTTTTTTTTTTTTTTTCGTCGGCTGTAAACAACAAGTGAACAAACTGAAGAAACTCTACTTTACACTCGGGATCCAAGCCCGAAGATCCTGCTTGGCCACCAAAATATAGGCTCAATGGATTCAAAACTAAAAAAAAGAAAAGGCCAAGCCCAGCCCACCAGCCTCCAGAATATCTCACAACACGGGAAAGTGTTTCGCCCGCAAATCTCCAGCATATCTAAGCATCCGTTATTTCTGCAGGAAGTCTATTTCATGTCAAAATACCCTGACGTCCTTCTTTATGTAGCAAATCTCTAACAAATCAAATTTCCATGTTCTCTCTTTTAGTAAATCTTTAGCAAGTCAATTTGCTTACTCCACTTTTAGTATATCTTCAGCCAATCTACGGTTTTCTCCCTCTTTTTATTGCGGTTGTAGACTTTTTTTCAAACAAGATGTACGAAATCAAGTTATGTAGGCTATGACAGATATTGGGTCAGATTTAGATATCTATTTTGGAGTCGGCCTCTATCACATTACAAATAGGCCTAAGTACAAGTGGGAGTGCAGATATACTTCAAAGGCCATAACCCTACTCAATTGTTGAGTGAGCTCTAGGTCCTTGCCTAAATTGGAACAACATATTACATTTAACTAGGGTAATATATATATATATATATATATATATATATATATATATATATATATATATATATATATATATATATATATATATATATATATATATATATATATATATAAGATTATTATAGGTGAGCTATCAGTTCGGAAAAAAATTACGTAATCTAACGGTAAAAATATAGTAATCCAATAATTTTTCTCCAAATTTTTTCTAGAATTAGTATCTCTATCTCCTTAACTTCTTTCGGATCAAATTTCAAGAATTTTAGAGTTTATATATACTTTTATCAAGTGGATACAAAATATTTATTCATTAAAAACCGTTAAAATTTATATCAATTTGATAGAGGACCAAATCAAAACTAAAACCCAACAAATTGGTCATGAGTGAAACCTAAAGTTTGAGATAATAATCCAAAAGAATTTTTTAAAAAAAAATATTGGAGATAGCAGAAATAAACTGCAGCTCAAGTAACTTACGTAAGATGTCAGCTCATTTCCATCTCTCTCTCTCTCTCTCTCTCTCTCTCTCTCTCTCTCTCTCTCTCTCCCTCTCCCTCTCCCTCTATATATATATATATATATATATATATATATATATATATATATATATATATATATATATATATATATATATATATATATTATGTGTACCTAAGGTGATGCCATTGTTGGTTATTAATTACCATATGAATGTCTTTTAATATATTATGACAGTATATGTAAAGTGGAGGTTACTAATTCTGTGGTTGCAGATTGAAACATACAGAATTGTTTTAGATTAACATAAAATGACAGATTTGTAGTTAACAGATTTACTACACAGAATTGCTACTGTTATCTTATAGGAAATTAATTCTGTAATTAGGTTTATATCTAAATAATTCCAGTTTCGAAGTAGAAGAAGATTGGTTAAAGCGCCCAATGCGCCCTAAACGCCCATTCGCTTTAGAAGAAGATTGGTTATACATGTTTGTTTAGAAGATTTCCAAGAGATGGCTGCACCTCCAATAGTAAAGATATATCCACTTGTGGATTTGATATCTTTTGAATCGGTAATCCAGTTAGTATCAGTGTATCCTTCAATCACTGCTGGATATCTAGTATAGTGCAATCCATAGTTAGTAGTGTACCTCAAATATTTGAGTACTCTAACTATTGCTTTCCAGTGGTTCTCCCCTGGATTACTTGTAAACCTACTCAGTTTGCTTACTGAGTATGCAATATCAGGTCTTGTGCAGTTCATTAAATACATAAGACTGCCAATGATCTGAGAATATTCTAACTGTGATATACTAGCACCTATATTCTTTGTAAGATATAGACTCATATCTACAGGTGTCTTAGCTATATCAGTATTTCCCTTGTCAAATTTTTCGAGTATCTTCTCGATATAATGTGACTGGGATAAGGTATATCCATCAGATTTCTTGGAGATTTTAACACCAAGAATAATATCTGCAATACCTAAGTCTTTCATATCAAATTTTCGTGTTAACATGATTTTTACTTCCTTAATTAGAGCCACCGTGCTACCGGTGATAATCATGTCATCCACATATAAACATACAATGACATAGTTGTGCATATCCCATTTTACATATACACATTTATCGCATTCATTATAGCGAAATCCGTTTGACAACATAACTTGGTCAAACTTCTCATGCCATTGTTTAGGTGCTTGTTTAAGTCCATAAAGAGACTTAACAAGTTTACACACCTTCTTTTCTTTACCTGGAACTACAAACCCTTCAGGTTGTTCCATGTAGATTTCTTCATCTAATTCGCCATTTAAAAATGCTGTTTTTACATCCATTTGATGAAGCTCAAGATTATATAATGCAGCAAAATCAATTATTAATCTTATGGATGTTATTCTTGTTACAGGTGAATATGTATCAAAATAGTCAATACCTTCCTTTTGTCTATAGCCTTTTATTACAAGTCTAGCTTTGTATTTATCTATAGACCCATCAGGTTTTATCTTTCTTTTAAAGATCCATTTATATCCTAATGGTTTACTTCCTGGAGGAAGATCCACAAGTTCCCAGGTGTGATTTTGAATAATTGATTCAATTTCACTATTTACAGCTTCTTTCCAAAAAGGAGCTTCAGGAGTAGACATAGCCTCTTTATAAGTTTGAGGTTCTTTTTCTAATATATATGTTAGAAAATCCGGACCAAATGATTTATTAATCCTGGCCCTTTTGCTCCGTCTACATTTATCCTCATTGGTTTTATTTCCAGAATCAGACTCTGTTTCTCTTATTATATCATCACAAGTCCTTTTAGAGGAACTTGATTCATGTTCTTTACTAGGAAATACATTCTCAAAGAATACAGCATTCCTAGATTCAATAATAGAATACTTATGTATCTCTGGATGATCAGAGTTAAAGACAAAGAAACGATAAGCACTGCTATTATGCGCATATCCAATGAATATACAATCAATAGTTTTAGGTCCAATTTTAGTCCTTTTCGGAGTAGGAATTGCAACCTTAGCTAGACACCCCCACACTCTTAAGAATTTATAACTAGGTGCTCGACCTGTCCATAATTCATAAGGTGTTTTCTCAAGTTTCTTTTGGGGTATCTTGTTGAGAATATAATTGGCAGAAAGCAGAGCTTCCCCCCACATGTTCTGGGGTAAACCAGAACTTATTAACATGACATTCATCATTTCTTTTAAAGTTCTGTTCTTACGCTCAGCAATTCCATTTTGCTGTGGAGTGTAAGGAGCAGTTGTTTGATGTGTAATACCATGTTCTGCACAAATTTGTGCAAATGGTGACTCATATTCACCACCTCTATCACTTCTTAGCATTTTTATCTTTTTGCTAAGTTGATTCTCAACTTCATTTTTGTATTGTATAAACATTTCAATTGCCTCATCTTTCGTTCTAAGTAGATATACATAACAATATCTAGTACAATCATCTATAAACGTAATAAAGTACTTCTTTCCACCTCTAGTTTGAATAGATTTTAAATCACATACATCTGTATGAATTAATTCTAAAGATTCAGTACTACGTTCTATAGAGTGAAATGGAAGCTTCGTCATTTTTGATTCAACACATATTTCACATTTATTTTCAAAGTTTATATTGAAATTAGGCAACATATTCAAATTTATTAATCTTTGTAAAGTATAATAATTAACATGTCCTAATCTACCATGCCAAATAAAAGGTGACTCAGTCATATAAACAGAAGAATCAATTTTATTGATAACCTTAGGGGCAATGGTCATTACATTTATTTTGAACAGACCATTGGTCATATACCCCTTACCTACATATACACCATTCTTTGTGAGTATAAACTTATCAGACTCAAACACAAGCCTAAAGCCTTTCTTACTCAAGACTGAACCAGAGACCAGATTCTTGCGGACATCTGGTACATGAAGTACATCAGTAAGAGTAAGTTCTTTCCCCGAAGTCATTTTCAGTACAATATTGCCTCGTCCTTCAACCTTGGAGGTTGCAGAGTTACCCATGTAGAGTAGTTCTCCTTCCACAGATTCATATGTGGAGAACATCCACTTGTTGGCGCAGATGTGGCGAGTGGCCCCAGTGTCCACCCACCATTCCTTAGAGTTGCCACCAACTAGGTTAACCTCTGAGACAACAGATGTACAATCTACATTTGCACAAAGATTTTCTTCTTCGGCCAAATGTGCATTAGGATGCTTCTTCTTCTTCTTCGAAGAATCTGGTGCCTTTCGCACACGGCAGTCCTTTGCACGATATCCAGGCTTGTCACAGTTGTAGCACTTGCCATTGAATCTCTTCGAGTTACCACTCTTAGAGTCTTCACCATTGTGCTTTCTCTTCCTGTCATTAGACTTATTGGAATTTTCCATAACATTAGGTTTAGAAACATTGTATGGATTTCCAATTTTCTTTTCAGAAAGGCGGTTATCTTCTTCAATCCTCAATCGTATAATTAGATCTTCAAGTGTCATTTCTTTTCGTTTATGCTTTAGGTAATATCTAAATTCTTTCCAAGATGGTGGCAATTTTTCAATTATTGCAGCCACTTGAAAAGATTCACTGATAGTCATACCTTCAGCATGAATTTCATGAATGATCACTTGAAGATTCTGTACTTGGTTGATTACATTTTTAGAATCAACCATTTTATAATCCAGAAACTTACCGACTACATATTTCTTAGAGCCGGCATCTTCTGTATTATATTTCTTGTCTAAGGACTCCAAGAGTTCCTTAGCAGTAGCAACTGAACTATATACATTATACAGTATATTGTCCAAACCATTGAGGATATAGTTCTTACTCAAGAAGTCCGCATGTTTTCATGCTTCAACCGCCTTCACTGATTGTTGATCATCTTCAACAAGAGTAGGCACAGTCTCCTTCAAGTACTTGGCCAGATTCATTGTAGTGAGATAGAACAACATTTTCTGTTGCCATCTCTTAAAATCTGAGCCACTGAACTTCTCTGGTTTCTCGTACTGGCTTGAAGGCACAGTTGGAGTAACCATGACAGGAGTTATCACAGTGGACATATCAGATGTAGAAGCCATCTACAAATATTAAAATTTATCTATCTTAATGCCTTGTAATAAATTTTAACTAAACTGAAAAATAATTCTAACTCCAAACACAAAACAGAATTAATTAGTCTTCTCTAGAAGCAATTAAGATTACTAGTGATTGATTACTAGTATGACAGTATTTTAATCTAAAACAAAATATCAGTTTAGAGATTAAATACTATTATAACAGAGTTCTAATTGATAACAGTACTCTTAATTTATGGTATTTTGACAGAATTCAAAGTATCAGTTTTAAGAAAGTAGGTTCTAAACAAAATGTTTAAACTGTATTCTAAAACAAGTACGAAATTCAATTTTAAGAATGTAGGTTCAAACTAAAGATGTTTAAACTGTATTCTTAAAAAGTTAATCTAAAACATGCAAGAATCGATTTTAAGATTGTTGGTTATTAATTACCATATGAATGTCTTTTAATATATTATGACAGTATATGTAAAGTGGAGGTTACTAATTCTGTGGTTGCAGATTGAAGCATACAGAATTGTTTTAGATTAACATAAAATGACAGATTTGTAGTTAACAGATTTACTACACAGAATTGCTACTGTTATCTTATAGGAAATTAATTCTGTAATTAGGTTTATATCTAAATAATTCCAGTTTCGAAGTAGAAGAAGATTGGTTAAAGAAAAACCATCAAACTGTTTTTCTTTATCTAGTATACTATCCTAATCTGAAAATTATAAAACTGGATTAAGAAAAACCTGGTTGCAGGAAGACTGGAAGAAGACTTTACTGACAGGAAGCAGATTGGATGAAGATCGAGGCTAGTGTTGGACACTATCTCCTTAAAATCGATTCGTCCTCCACTGTTCGCTTCTGGATTTCTTGGACGTCGATCTCCCAGGATACAACGATCGATCTGCAGAGGGAAGGAAGCTGCAATCCCTCTGCTCTGGCGAATCTGATAAAGGTTCTCTCTGGTATATGTTATGCAGGACTGGACTTATGGAAAATGGTGAACAGATTTCTTCTGTAGACAGAAATTCTGGAACTTCTGTCTGCAGAAGAACAAAGAGAAGAGAAAAGGAAAAAAAAAAAACTTGTCTTGTTTCACTGACCCAGACCCTACCCTATTTATAGGTTTTCAACAGTCGCAACAGTTGAGATTTCAACAGTCGCAACAGTTGGCCGTTTCAACAGTTGTGACCATTTAACGGCAACCGTTGACGGCGGCCGGTGACTGTTGGACCGCCGAAAAGTGCAAAGTGCGCCTCTAAAGCGCCCAATGCGCCCTAAACGCCCATTCGCCCTCGCACACGCGCGTGCGCGTGCGGGTGCGGGCGGTGCGTAGCACCACCCGTGGTGCTCATGGTTTTCCTCTTCTTACATAAGTAAAGTAAAGGAGCAAGCTATCATATTTAAACCCACATCCTTACATTCCCCTATCCCATGTGGGACTATCTTTTCATCTTCCCTTTTTGTTCCTTTGCTATGTACTCAACTTTTGAAGCCTATTTCTACTAACTTAATTCATTTAATTTGAACTAGTGAATTGGCTCAATTTAAGGTTCAATTAGTGAATGAATTCAACAACCATAAGGAGTTGTCTATGGAAGCGCCTTAAATCTCAACATAAATAGTATTTGTAGAAAATCCAAACCATTAATTGTGCTCTCCACGTTAAAAAATGATGAAACAAAAAAAAAATCATGCATTTTAGGTATATCTTGATCGTATATTGGACATGTACAAAGTAAACGGTTTTTCAACAATATAATAAATAAAACCACTTGATCGATAATAAAGAATAATCTAAATCGCATGATTTTTTATATATCATCTATTTAGAGCCTGAGAATTACAATCAATAGTTTGGATCATTCACGTAGACTCTCCATGTTGAGATTTAGAGTAGTTCCATAGGCAACGGCAACTCTCTTATGGCATCGCCTTAGGTACACCATTCCTTTTACACACACACAAATAAATAAATTATATGTATATGTGAACCACTAACTCAGGAAAACTTACGCGAGCTAACAGTAAAATTATAGTGATCAAATTAATTTTTTTCAAATTTTTTTCTAAAATTAGGATATTTACCTCCTTAACTTTTTAAAGTTCAATTTTCATGAATTTTGGAGTTCATTTACTCTTTTGTTAAGCATATACAGGATATTCTATTCATTGATGACCGTTAAATTTGTATCAATTTGATGAAGGACAAAGTTAAAACTAAAACCCATGAAATTGGATATGATTGAATCCTAAACTCAGCTCATTTCCGTTTTCTCTCACACACATATACTATAAATGAGTTATCAGCCCAGGTAATTTATGTAAGCTAGCAATGTAAAAATAAATTATTCTATTAATTTTTCCAAATTTTCTGGAGTATAATCTCCACTTTCTAAGCTTCTTTTGAATGAAATATCTGAATTTTAAAGTCCATTTGTCCTTCCTTCAAGTATAAAAAAAATGTTATATTCACTAATAACCATTATTTTTGTATTTAATTGATGGATGGCCAAATCAAAACCAAAATCAAGAAATTTCATATGAGAAGAGAGTTGAGATCATAATCCCAAAAAAACATTAAAAAGAAATTGGAGATAGTATAAAAGGACTGTAGCTCAGTTAAATTATATAAGTAGTCAGTTCATTTCTATTTTCTACCTAATCGATACCCCCTAGAATGTAGGATTGTCATCGAAAACAAATTCGTCTTTGTATGCATGATAGGCCTTTAGTACTACTTGATACTATTCATAATTATCTTTATTGGCGACTGTTACCGTAATTGTAGGTACCAGCAATAATCACAAATTTTTATTATAACTAACTTCTGGTAGCATCCACCTATCATAGACTTAGTTTAATCTTTTCAGTTAATTTGGATATTCCCAACAGAAATTATTTTGATCTCACAAACTCATATATAGTATTTTTTTCCGGTTTATGTTGCAAATATATGGATACAGATATATGTTTGTGACCAGATAAAATATAAAGTTGCTGATTTTATGAGATCAATTTATTGAAACCATGCAAGTTGGCTTTACTTTTATCTCCTACCAAAAAAAAAAAAAAAGAAAAAAGAAAAGAAAATAGTCTTGCAATAGAGCAATAAGTTCTCTCTTCATGCAACTTTTCATTTAGATTATTCATACAATAATATGCATGTAATGTTATAAACTATTACCAAAAGTAAAATGACAACCTAGTAACCTGCAACAGCAGGTTCCAGACACCTTCAAACAAACCAGCGTTTAAACAAAGACCGAGACCTGGCCATTATAACTGACAATCATGAGCCGGCCCATAAAAAACCATTTGACTTACACAAGTTCTTCCCCCAGGCCCACAGCCCCGGTACAGGCCGGGCCCCCTCCCCAATCTTCACCTGCAGAGCGGGAGTTTCCAAAGGAGCACACCATTTTTCCCTAGTGAGCCCACATAACAGGGAAATTCCGGACAAAAAATATAATGATAGGTGGGCTCACTAAGTAAAGTGGTGTGCCCCTTTAGAAACTCCCCTGCAGAGCTCGTAGTCAACCTCATCGGGTCCAATCCAACCCCAACCCCAACCCGGACGCACTACATTGGCTTTCACTCCCTCGTTGGGCGCGCTCACTCTCACACTTCAAAGCCCCCCAACAGAACAGAATCCAAACCACGAGAGACAATCAATGACAATAACTCAACCCCCCCTCTCTGTTTCACGAGGAGGGGCTCTCTTTCTAAAAACAGCAATCGCAGCGTCGGAACAAAAGCCAAACCCCGCAAAAAGAACAGGCGGCAGTTTCTTTGAAAAGCTCTAGCCTTTTTTTTTTCTCTCTCTCCCAACCTTCTCTCTCCCCCTCTGTCTTCATATAACCCCCCCCCCCCCCCCCCCCTCTTTTTCGGTCTCACTCCAGACCCCAAGCACCCTCACTTTCTCTCTCCTCGAGAGGGGAAGAAGATCAGCATTGGGATCAGCTTAGCTATCCAATGTGAGTCCCAAAACCCCCACTTTTTTCTCCATAGCATTTGATTATTTTGGAAGTTTTTTAGGGTTGTTTATGCTGCAATGTGGATACCTGTAGTGAGTTTGTTTGATTTTTTGCATCCTCAGCTTCTTGATTGTTGTGTGAGGTTACTTTTTTTGAATTTTTTTTTTTTTTGGGAGGTTTAGGGTTTAGAGCTGGCTTTGATTGTGATTATTAGTTTAGTACTGTTTTTTTTTTAATCTTAATGTTTAATGCATGTGGAGATTCTGGTTGTTCAGTGGCAAAGGTGGAGGTTTGATTAAATATTGTTGGGTTTTATTTTATTTTTGTTAAAAAGGAAAGTCTAGTGTTTTTTTGGGGTTAGGGTGAGTGTTATTGGTGAATTGGTTGCATGGGGTTTGTGACTATTGATTTTGATGATTTGGGTGAAAGGAATTGGGCATCTTGTTGACAGAGTGAAAATTGTGAAGATTTGGGGTTGAGAGTCTTAGCTGGCTCTTGATTTGGTTAAAATTTTGAAATTGATGATACTAGGGGCTAGGAAGGATTAGTTCGTCATGATTTTAGTAGTGAACTGTGATGTACATGCATGCACAGTTGTGTGACTGAGCATGCGTAGAATGTGGAGTGGAAATATTCACATATAATGTGAACGAGGCAAAATATGCTTTTGGTGTTTATGGAGACACTATTTTTTGAAAATATTTTATGGATGCTTGAGAAATAGAAAAGGAACCTTGGCAAAAAAATGTGATTTTTTTGCATTAATATGAAAGGACAAACAATAAAAGAGTTATTCTTTTTTATACAAGTTACGGTAGTTGGTTGTCTCAGGGTAGAAAGGTTTTGGCATTCCAGTTGATTTATCTATGTTAAGATAATTATTATATAATATTAGATAGGTTTTCTTTTTGGGTACTTTAGTTGTATTATTTAATTCAATAATTAAGTGGATCATTTTTGTGACTAAGCAATTTTGTCTTATGATCTGCGGATTAAGTCGTGGCTATATATAGAAACACAGGGAAACAATATTTACTCTAAACAGCAAGATATTATACAACAGAGTTACATATATACATTCCTAGCATGTAGATATGGTTTAATAGTAAAATGATGTCTGCATAACTCAGATGTTCCTAACATATTTTTAACACAAATGGCAAAAATAGAGGAAAATTGTGCCTACAACTCGTAATAATTCTTGATTGAAGACAGAAGCATGTTTAGTTTAACTTCTTGCCCTTTAGGATGAAGACAATATCATGACAACGAGTATTGACTATATGATACATCTTAGACATACAAATTGGCTTTTTAAACCTTTGGATCCATGAAGTTTCAGTGTGAATTAATAGTAATGTAACCTGATTCAAAAGATACTTGTGACACTGATTCTGAGATTTAACATCTTGTGGATGATTCTTTAGATTCTCTTTTCGGTGCACAAAGAAATATCTTTATTTGTGATGGCTTCTGTCATGCAAGGAAACCATGACCGTGATTGTCAAGCTTTTTTCTCAACTATTTTTGATTGGATATGTAATTTATACCTTATCTTTCAATCTCTGGCTGTCGACTATACAACTTTTTCTCTAAGCTTACTACTTACAAAGTATTGCTGGCAGTGGCATTTCATGCCATGCAAGTAACCAATCGTTTTAGTGTCCCCTAACTTCTTCAGTTGAAGTCAGTGCCACCTAATTTCAAATGAAGTAGTACTCGTGTTTGCTCAGTTTATAATGGTATGAGAGCATAGATGTGTAGCCATGTAGGTGCATTTTGATAACATGCATTGGTTAATTCATGTGAATCCACACAGATTTATAGAATAATTTTCCAAGAGTTTACTTTTGACGCCTAAAGAACCATTTATCTCATGGGTTAAAAGGTGTACCATGTCATCAGCAAGGTATTAGACCCTGATTACCTTGCTCTGTGCTTGCAGTTTTACCCAGCTCATCACTAGTAATTCCAGTATTAACATCTAAAACTTAGAACTCATAGTCTCTCAAATTGGCATATCCTCAGTCCAGTTTTACGTCATCGTTAGTAGCCTCCATATCTTCTGGCCCAACATTGTATAAGTGATTAAGCTCATCCTTCATTACTAGCATCTATCTGATTAATGACAGTTATTCGGCTGGCTGCAATAACTTCCCCCTCATCCAAATTGACAAAGTAGAGAGGGGATCTCTTTCAAGACCTATAAAATGCGGTTTACCTTTTAATATGATATGTCTACCATCGAGCAACCAAGGTCCCCTTTGTAGTATCCTTTCACATCCTTGCTAGAGCCAAATTTAAAGAAAAAGAAACTATCTTCATGAGAGTGAATATAAAGAGATCAAGAAGTCTTCCAAATCCTCCCTAAACAAGCTTTTGAATGCAGGTAAAAAGGCTCATCTCCTAGTATATATCCAACTAGGGAATTATTCTATTTTTCTGCATTTAATGAAATATCGTCCTTTCCGACTTTAACATACATAGCACCATCAAATTTTCTCAATGGAGGAATTCACTCTAACTTGCAAGGACAATCTAACTTGCTACCCATGTTGCACTCATCTTTCTTAGATGTAGCCTTCGCAACAATGACAAATCTTAGTGGATGAGACTGAGATGATTGATTCAATTAGTGTTTGACCTTGTGTACCTCTGTGTTGCAGAAATCTTAGCCATTGTCTCTATATTTCTTTCAGGAACTCTGGCCCATGGTTAGATGTGAGATTAGGTTGTGATTGGATTGGGCTTCTAGGGGGCCTTACCCTTTTCTTCTTCTCCGCCCTCTTATTTGTGAACCATCATCATCTCCTCACTTTTTTTTTTTTATCATGCATGCTCTTGTTGCGTTTTTTGATCTTTGATTGCCTAATCATCTTCAGATTCCGAGGCTGTACTTTAATCCATAGCAGAATCTCCTTGGGTTGCTTAGCTGCCATTCTTTTGAGCACGCAAAAGATATGTGCACAATGCATGCAACACATGAAAAGATGACAAATGTACATGGTTTTGGCTCTAGAGGGAGGAGCCACTTCTCCCCCACTACTTCTTTCATTATTCTTACTGTATAAAATTGAAACAGTCCAAATATTTTCCATGAATGTTATCTCTTCAAAAAATTTTACGTGATGTCAAGTTCACTGCCACAATTGTTTGACTGTTTTGATGTTATTTAACTTAACATGTTTTTGTTTTTTGTAAGAATATCCATGTAGTTCTAATTGCATGTTCACTTATTTCAGAAGCAACATGGGCAGACAAAGGGAAGAATATTGTCCCCTTTGCACAGAGGAAATGGATTTGACTGATCAACAGTTCAAGCCTTGTACATGTGGATATCAGGTAATGGAGCATCTTTTCATTTATCCATTATTACTGAAGCTTTCCTGTCAATATATTCACATTCTTCTTCACACCTCTCATCAGATTTGGCTTTTTCTGTTGAGTTTTGTGCTTTGAAATTCATGCTTATTGTCATTGCCCCTTAAATGTTTATCAAGTTGAATATGTTTTTCAACTTCCAATTATTTCTCAAAATCATAGTAATGTATCATTGATGGCGTCAGTTGAGAAGATTTATACGGTACATTTTATATCATGTCTAATGCACATGGAAGCTTATTTTATGATCTGTGGGACACGATATATGTCACTGGTACATGGATATGCCCACCAGGAATTGGAGCTTAATAGTGTTCAAATGCATATATGGTATGTCTTTATTCTCTGTACTTATTCATATATAAACAAACTCATATTTATGCTTCGATGTGCATATGATTGCATGCATGCATCTGCACTTGTCCATTTTAAATGTCAATGCCACCTTGCATATCATTTTCGAGCACTAGACCCCATGTCATGTAGGTAGATAGTTTAAAATATGTGTAGCCGACTCAAATAATATTTCCATAATGGGGTAAATTCGGCTGACCCAAAATATATTATCCAACGTGGAGCATTGCATTTGAATTATAACACTACTGACACAGGACGGAAGCGAAATTAGGGTTTATGGTGGTGAAATTGGGGAATAACTTAGGATTTTGGATAAATTGGGAGTTTTGGACTTTATGCTCAGGCGAATCACATGCCAACTCTCTTACGAATCACTCAAGAAAAAAATTTAATAAAAACAAATCACATGCTCTCAATTTCATTCATTATCTCTCACTATCTCTAACATCAAAGTTACAAGAAATATTTAGCAAATTACAAGATAAAAATAAATGTCTAAAAATCCAAGATCTAACTAAAGTCCTAATCTAATTAAATCCAACTAAATAACTAATTTTATCTCTATCAATTCTTCCGCGTTTGGAAACATTCACCACCTGGTGAATGGCGGGAAGAAGAAAATTAAGTATGGTCAACTGAAATTGGTCAATTTTCTCAAGATCTGGCAAACCTTTCCACTAAACTAAGTATAAGAAAATCGAACAAATCGGTAGCCAAATGTATGCTGTCTTGCATTCCAATAGTGGCGACATGAATAATTGTGGAAGGTTAGGAAGAAGTTGAAATCTATCACTTCTGCAAAAAATGAAAAATTTAGAATGGGAATTGAAAGGGAAAACACGATTTTCAGATAAGAATTCCTGCACTTTACTATGTATATTTGCAGGTGTGCTGGACCTCAAGTTCTCCTTATGAATATGACTATTGAGTGCTTCAGTAGTTGGTCTTGACAGAAAAATCGTATCGTCAATTTCTGAATCTGTGGCAAGTTGTATGCTGGACTCGGTCTCATCACTTAAAATTTTGAAAGCGGATACATCGGTATCTGGACTCTTCTTACGACACTTATATTCATAATGCTAAAATTCGCCACAAGCCGGACACTCATGATCTGAGTGTTCGTATCGTTCACACTTAGAGTACTGTTTAAAAACAAAATGCGAAGCATACCATGCACGAACAAAAAACTGCAACCGATTCTAAGTTGGACGAGATTTATAGTTGCTGAGGTACCAATCAAAAAATTCTCCAACCAACTTCAATTTAGCATAAGTATATTCCTGTTCTGAAGTCAAAGGAAAGTAATAGAAAAATTGCTCCAGATAGTTCTTCCAGTTTTCATAACCATTCAAGTCATCATAACCATTAAAATATGGGATTGCATCGTATATATCACACTCCACTCATTTGAAATCAGCATTAGTGTTGATATATTTATCACAAAATATGAATCTCATAATAATTAACTCCAAAATTTTTCAACCACAAAGTTTAGAAAAATACCAAAGAATTGCGATTTCTCAACTATAATTCGAATCCGTTGCCAACCAGGCTTAAAACAGCTTCAAAATCATGCTCAAACTCTTAATGGGCCTGTTTGGTTTTTATGGGTTGGGTTCACTGTTGAAATTTGAACCCAATCAGGTCAATTTTCACTTAAAAGCTAGTCGGGTCGGATCTTCAAATAGGTCCAGTTTGATTGCTGAGGAGTTGAGGGCACCGAAAGCAATGGAGGAGGTTGAAGGAGTTGTTTTGTTTGCTGGAGAAGTGTTGGTAGTGAAAATTTCTAAGGAATTTTCCATACAGACCGCGGAGCTAACTCTATAGCTCCACGTTTGGCTATTTTAGTCTCGTGTTTGAGCAAAACGCGGAGCTAATCGATAGCTCCGCGTTCTGATGAATTTAGTTCCGCGTTAACTCCGCGTGAACAAATTTCATTAGAATTCCAAATTGATTATGACTGAGATTTGGGCTTATCCAATATCCAAATTGAGTCCAATCAGAATCCTAAATTGATTAAGATTTGGGCTTATCCAATACCCAAATTAAGTCCAATCAGAATTCTAAATCAAGAGATTTAAATCAATATTAAATATTTGATTAGAATCCTTGATGAATAAAAAACCTTCTTTTCCTATTCCTATGGAAATCTTTATTTCTATTCCTATGAAAACTCTCATAACCACTAAAGTTTATAAATATCCTCTTTGAGGAGACTTTAGAGATGATCAATCAATAATAGATCAATTCATAGATGATCATCAATCTTTAAGAGATCTTTTGAAAGTTTTTGTGAAGTTCGAGTTACGCGTGAGAGCCTTGAACGAATCAAGACCAGAGAAGATAATCCAAAGTCGGCCGGCATCTTCTTCATCAAGAGCAAGAAGACCATCGACGTCGGATCGTCAAAAGGAACTACTAGATAGATCCCATCGCCACATAGATCCCACAATTCATTGTAAAAAGAGAGCGATAAATATAAATCCTCTCGTTTGTTCTTTTCTTGTTCACTTTCGTTGTAATTTAGTTATTTCAATGGAAGGAAAGAAACAAATTTCTGCTGCGAACAAACTGGCGACCACAATGGGAGAAGTCTCTTTCATCGAAAAAGAAATCGTGGCGCAATCTGACGTCGAGAGGATCGGATCCGACGTTAACATGCTAGTCGTGGAGATCGATCATCAGAAGTACGAAGAGTATCTCTCCTCTGAGTCAGGTAACCTGACCGAAACGCGGTGCTATCGTCGCGTGCGCTCCAATATCCGTAAATCGGGTAATCAGGGATCCACCGATAAATGGGGACTCTTAGAGATCGCGACCATAGAGCCGTCGTTTGGACAGGAAACCCTAGCAGGGGGTGATCTCTTTACTGCCGAAGAAGGCTTGAAATCTGGGTTGACCAGAGCCCAACTCCGCAACTGAAATCAGAGAGTTAGGCGAAAGGCCCTCAAAGCCCGCATTAAACGCGAGGCTAATCAGGTAGCAGAATGCAAGGCTACAAGCTTACCTCGCAAACTGGCTTGCGTTAATCGCAAGACCAGTCAATATCACATTAAACGCGAAGCTGCAACTTGCGTGAATCGCAAGGACAAGGCAGCGTGTGATTCTCCACGCGAGGCTATTTTATCTGGGCTTAAAACCAGAGAAGCTCGCGTTAATCGCGAGAATAAACTTTCTTTAAAGCCAGCGTGTGATGATGATTCTCCACGCGAGGCTAAAACTGAGTTTAGCGATAAACGCGAAACCAGTAAGACTTGCGTTAATCGCAAGATTCCTGACACTCGCGTTAATCGCGATGATAAACTTTCTTTAAAGCCAGCGTGTGATGTTGATTCTCCACGCGAGGCTAAGACTGAGCTTAGCGATAAATGCGGAACCAGTAAGACTTGCGTTAATCACAAGATTCCTGACACTCGCGTAAATCGCGAGGATAAACTTTCTTTAAAGCCAGCATGGGAAGGTGATTCTCCATGCGAGGCTAAGATTGAGCTTAGCGTAAATCGCAAAGCCAATGAAACTTGCGTTAAACGCAAAACCCCTTACCTTCGCGTAAATCGCGAAGATGATTTTCAGACTTGCGTTAATCGCAAGAATCGCATTAAACCGAAGATATGACTTGCGTAAATTGCAAGAATAAGTTAGCGTGCAAGAATTTTCTTCCACGCAAGGCTAATATTTCAGAAGTTAAATTTCTGCAGAAATGCCAAGCCAGCGTAAAACGCGAGGCTAGTGTATCAAAACGTGAAGCTATTATTCAGCCTCGCGTATCAAAACGCGAAGCTAGTTCTCAGCTCTGCGTATCAAAACGCGAAGCTACTTCTCAGCTCCGCGTAAATCAACCTGAATGCAAAATCAGGGTTGATCATCGCATTGTTGGACCAGAACTTGACACCAATGGTTTCAAGAAGCTCCAGTGGGTCCCTGGACCCTCTCAACAGATGAGTGGGCCCCACGACTCCGTGTCTAAGGCCACTGACCTCAGAGAATACCTAACGAAGAAAAGAAGTATAAATCAAGTTCAGTCTGATCCTATGTCATTGCGAACAACTTATGTCAGTAGTATCTACTGTGATGAATAATTGTTGTTGTAGTAAGAACATGGTATCGGTGTTCGACCGATTAACTGAGTTGGACAAAAACCCTGCTAAGAAAACAAAAGCTACTCCCCGAGAAAAGGAATGGAGAATTGTAACTTCTAATATGGTCGGAAGAGGGAAGAAAGTTGTAGATAATTCAGAATCAAGTGATGAAAAACCTCATCATCTGACTCGACTGAAATCAGGCACTGTCCCACCCCGAAACTATAAAAGGCTTGTAAAAGGTTCTTATAACGATGACAGCGATAATTCGGCCATAGCATCACCTCGCTCTTCAGTATCATTCAGACTGCAGAAATCAACCTCACATATGGTAGATAAACCTAATGATATCAACCAAAGAGTTGAAGCCCAAGAGCGAATGATCCGAGAGCAGAAAAAAATGATCGAGGATCTTAAAATCATGCTTTTGAAGGTGGTCGAGAACACTCAAAAAATAGTCGAGGATAAAGCCAAAGAAATTCCATTCAAGATAAATGAAGAAGATAGAGAAGAAAATGCTTACTCGACGCATGAGGACGATGATAAATACTCTTTCCATGGCCCACATGGAGAAAAAATTGAGAAGTTACAAAGCCAACTTGATGCCTTGATGCACAAGAAGGAACTGAAGGAATCAGGAATTTCAAGACCGTACCCGCCTGAATGGGATTTCGCCCCCTATCCAGAAAAATACAAACCCCTCAAATTGGAGTCATGTAACGGAAAGGGGTCCCCAAACTAGCACATATATTACTTCTTGTCATAAGCTGGTCATCTGATGGGAAATGACCCCATAATGACTAAGATATTTGCGAGCACCCTAGGGCCTGCCTTTACATGGTTTATGCAGTTGCCCCCGGGAACCATAAACAGTTGATATGACATTGAGAAACACTTTCTCGCACGTTTCTTCGAGGATGATACCGAAATATCGGTTCATTCCCTCCTTGCGACGAAACAAGGGGAAAAGGAAACGGTCAAAAACTTCATTGAACGCTTCAGGAAAAAATCCGTGTATTGTCGACACGGTATGACCCAAAAAACTCTAGTGGAAACCTGTAAGCATAACTTCAGGACCGACGTGCTGATAAGAATGGAAGCTGTAGAGTCTAAGAATTGGAAAGATCTGTTAAAGTAAGGAGAGCAGGCGGAAAATATAATTCGCCGGATTAAGGAATCTCGTGGCACGAGAAACTCTACGAATAACAGATCATATTCACAAAATTCTAAAAATAAAGGGAAGGCTGTGATAGTGTCAGTTGCAGATCCGAAGCCAAGACCTCAGAATTCAAGAGGTGCAGATCAGAATAGGCCCGCCAAGATAGAACTTATACATTCAAGACGGAGCAGACATGTACTCTATTCTATCTCCTCCTTAGAAAGGGCATGTTGAAACTTTCGGAGAATCAAAAACTGGAAGATACTGGTAAAACCAACGACCCTAATTATTGTCTGTACCATCGGAATGTCGGGCACCCAACTAAGGATTGTTATCCTCTTAAGAACCGAATTCAGATATTGATAGAAGCCAGAGTTCTCACACTTAAAGAGGAACAGAAGGAAGTTTCTGCAAACATGGCAACTTTGGTGGTAGGAACCAATGAGTTCTCTACCAGAGTAACCTCTGTATCAGTAGGGAAGCCAATATCGACACTAAGCACGGACAGTCCGCACTTGCAAGCTGGCCCCTTGGGTACGCTCCGAACCACAGCTGCAATCGAGTCGTCCTTATTAGCTAGCAGCCGGATTGGACTAGGGGTGCTAAAAATATTGACGATGATAAACATCATGTTTCTGCTATGCTTGCTAGCCATTGGAATGGCTAATTGAGTATTATAGATAAAAAAAATTTTGCCCAATGCTGTTAATGCGGCGAGAAGAGGAAATCAAATTCCTCGCCAACCCTATTATACTGGGGGTAAAAGTATAAAATTAACTACCCAATACTGATTAAAGGCAAAGGGGAGTGGAAATCAATTCCTCAACAACTTATCATGCTGAGGAGAATAGTATGGCTAGCCCAACTCAAACGGTAGTTGGTAAAGACTAATCAAATCCGTTGATAGATGGGGGTTTGCTAAAAATCTCATAAATTCTGTCATGTTAAGTTCCTACCTCTGACAGTGGGATATAGTTCAAGTTACGTGTGAGAGGCTTGAACTGTCTCCACCAAGTACTAGGCATGTGCAATTAGGCGTCTCTGTCGAAATCTGATGATCATGACCCGATCATCTTGGCGTGTGCAATTCAAGTTACGCATGAGAGTCTTGAACCGCCTCCATCAAAGTTTCAAGCATTTGCGATTAGGCACCTCTGTCGAATTTCTTGATCTTAACTTGATCACCAAATTGAAAATCCAAAGTATTTCAAAATTTGCTAAGTTTTAAGTCATTTTGAAAACTTTGGAGGGGGTTCTGTTGGTAGTGAAAATTTCTAAGTAAAAAGGAATTTTTCACACAGACCGCGGAGCTAACTCTGTAGCTCCGCATTTGGCTATTTTAGCCTTGCGTTTGAGCAAAATGCGGAGCTAATCCATAGCTCCGCGTTCTGATGAATTTAGCTTCGCGTGAGCAGATTTCATTAGAATTCCAAATTGATTATGATTGAGATTTGGGCTTATCCAATATCCAAATTGAGTCCAATCAGAATCCTAAATTGATTGAGATTGAGATTTGGGCTTATCCAATACCCAAATTAAGTCCAATCAGAATTCTAAATCAAGAGATTTAAATCAATATTAAATATTTGATTAGAATCCTTGATGAATAAAAAAACCTTCTTTTTCTATTCCTATGGAAATCTTTATTTCTATTTCTATGGAAACTCTCATAACCACTAAAGTCTATAAATACCCTCTTTGAGGAGACTTTAGAGATGATCAATCAATAATAGATCAATCCATAGATGATCATCAATCTTTAAGAGATCTTTTAAAAGTTTTTATGAAGTTCGAGTTACGCGTGAGAGTTTTGAACGAATCAAGACCAGAGAAAATCATCCAAAGTTAGCCGGCATCTTCTTCATCAAGAGCAAGAAGACCATCGACGTCGGATCGTCAAAAGGAACTACTAGATAGATCCCATTGCCATATAGATCCCACAATTCATTGTAAAAAGAGAGCGATAAATATAAATCCTCTCGTTTGTTCTTTTCTTGTTCACTTTCGTTGTAATTAAGTTATTTCAATAGAAGGAAAGTAACAAATTTCTGCTGCGAACAGGAAGTTGTTGAGGAACACGCGAGCAATGAATGACCTCATCGATAAACAACAACAACAATGCCTTTTATCCCAAGTATTTGGGTAGGATACATGAATCAAAAAAGAATCACGTTGACTGCTCATTTGTATCTCTTGCCCATCCAGTGTTACAACATTATAGTTTACGGTCCGTTGTTTACTAAATTTACACTCCATATACTCTGTTTTAGACGTACTCAATCTAAATCTCTAGATTCTAATGTGTAATACATAACTCTAACTTGACATTCACCCCTTCTTTTGTCTCATTAACTAAGACAATTGTTACCAGCAAATAACATACACTAAGGTATCTCATCCTGAATAGCTCTAATAAGTTCATCCATCACTATAGCAAATAAGAACGGGCTCAATGCAAATTCTTGATGCAATCCAATTGTGATAGAAAAATCACTTGTTAGACCACCACATATTCTGACATTGGCTACTACTCTATCATAAATGTCCTTAATTATATCAATATACTTGATAGGAACTCTTTTCTTAATCAATATCCATCAAAGTATCTCTCGTGGTATCTTATCATAGACTTTCTCCAAATCAATAAATACCAAATGCAAATTTTTATTTCTCTTTTGGAATCGCTCTATAAATTGACGAAATAAATGAGTAGGTTCTATCGTTGATCGCCTCGGTATAAATCTAAACTGATTCTCCGATATTTTAATAGTTTGCCTCAATTTATGTTCAATTACTCTTTCCCAAAACTTCATAGTGTGACACATGAGTTTTTTTCCATGATAATTAGAACAACTCTGAATATTACTCTTATTTTTATACAAAGATAATAGGTTACTCTTTCTCTATTCATTTGGTATTTTCTTATTTTGCCAAATCTTATTAAAAAGATATGTCAGTCACCTTACACCAATCCCTCCTAAGTATATGCATACCTCTATAAGAATCTTATCTAGACTAACAACTCTTCTTGATTTCATTCTCTTCAAAGTCTCTTTTACTTCAGATTCTTTAATTATGTGCATAAACTACGATTCATATCCTCACACTGAATAATAAGATCTCCCAAATTTTGAGTAAAACTACTATTATATAATCTATCAAAATAATCTTTCCATCTTTCTTTAATCTCTTCGTCTCGAACTAGAACTTTCTGATCCTTATCTTTAATACAGTTTATAGTACATAAGTCTCTAGACTTTCTCTCTATTATTCGAGCAATTATATATATATATATATATATATATATATATATATATATATATCCTTTTCTACCTCTTTATTATCCAACTTCTCGTACAATTATTTATATAATTTAGTATTTACATCCCGAACATGTTTTTTAGCCTTCTTCTTGGCTAGTTTATACTTCTAAAAAATTGTTCCATTATTATTATTCTTCTTCTTCAAATCTTTATTAATAGCATTTTTTACTTTTTCATTCCACCATAATGTATCCTTACATGGTGGAGCACCGCTCTCGACTCACTAAATATATATTTAGCTACCTTCTTAATGCAGCTAGCCATTTTATTTCATATTATATTAGGATCATCATAATCCCTCCAATTGCAACATTTAATCTTAGGATCTAATTTATTCTTAATCTTTCTAAGTCTATTTCTAATCTGAATATTTAAAACTAAGAGTTTATATTGGGTAACTACACTCTCACCTGACACTACCTTACAATCGATGTAATTAGATCTATCTACCTAGTTAAAAAGAAATCTATTTGGCTTGTACTCGACTCACTTTTAGAAGTAATCAAGTGTGAAACTCTCTTTTTAAACTAAGTATTGACTAAAATCAAATCATAACATAAAGCAAAATCTATTATTGAGTTACCTGCTTTATTTCTTTCTCAACAACCAAATCCTACATGTACACTATTAAACCCATTATGACTAGTTTCTACATATCCATTGAGATCACTACCAATAAATAGTTTTTTTCTAACGAGTATTTCTTGTACTATCTCATTTAGATCATCTCAAAATTTACTAAATTCATCAAGTCCTACTTGTGGTGCATATGTACTAATGATATTAAAAACTCTCTATCTAAAATAAGTTTAACTAATAAAATTTTATCACCCTTCCTCTTAATCTCCACTACATTCCCAAATAATTGTTTATCTATAATTACACCTACCTCGTTACGATTTCTATCTCTATCCGTATACTAAAGTTTATAACCCCAAAACTCTATGATTTTAGTTTTCTCACCTACCCACTTAGTCTCCTGCACGCACAAAATATTAACGCTCCTTCTAATCATACCATCAACAAACTATGTTAATCTACATGTAAGAGAATCTATGTTTCACAATGCCAACTGAATCCTATGTTCATGAGCTAACCTATTTACCCCCACCCACTCATTAAGGTGTGGGAATACTCTTACATTTGACAGCACATTCGGACGCCGACGTGGTGCATCGCTTCTGAGCGACGACCTAGAAATCCTCACATATTTTTCACTACATCCGGACTCCGATGTAGCGCGTCACTCAGTAGGAAACGTCCCAATGAAATTTATATTTTGGCTCATGTCATAATATGTGATAATATTTTACGCTGACTATCACCGGCCTACTACAACCCTCTTTCTTTATTCTGGTTTGGGACAAACAGTGAAATGATAAATTTTTAAGTACAGCACTAGCGGAGTTGAATGACCTCATCGATCGGGAAAAAAATTTCCGGTGTGCAAGCTGTGTCGATGAAGAAGGGGGAGGGTTACTGTTGATGGAGGAGGAGGGCAGTTACTGCTCGGGTAGGAAGAAGAAGAGGGAGCCGGGCCTTCTGGTGGGGATGTTGAGTGTTTTTTTTTTGCGAGGGATGATGTTGCTGGTGGGTGTGGGTTTTGCGGACGGGCGGCTAGACGTCGGGGTTGAGGTCAATAATGGAACGCAACTACCATGATCTATTTTTTTTCCTCTCTTCTTCTAATCTGCTGCTTCCTTTCTCTTTTCTTTTCTTCTTTTTTTTTCCTTCTCTTTTTTTTGAATTTTTTTCTACTCTACTTCTTCTCTCTCTCTTTTCTTCTTTTTTTTCTCTCTTTTTTTAAAATTATTTCCTCCACTGATTTTTTTTCTCTTGTTGTTTCTCTGATTTTTTTTCTAATTTTTTTCACTCTTTTTTTTTTCTGATTTTTTTCTCAAATCTAAAAGAAAAATAAAAAAAAGAAGATGGTAATATAAGAAAATGGAGATGGATTTGGGATCTTCTGATACCAATTTGATGCATGACAGAAGCGAAATTAGGGTCTGTGGTGGTGAAATTGGGGAAGAACTTAGGATTTGGGATAGATTGGGGGTTTTGGACCTCACGCTCAGGCAAATCACATGTCCGCTCTCTCACGAATCATTCAAGAAAAAAATTTGATAAAAGCAAATCACATGCTCTCAATTTCATTCTTCATCTCTCACTATCTCTAAAATCAAAGTTAAAAGAAATATTTATAGCAAATTACAAGATAAAAACAAATATTTAAAAATCTAAGATCCAATGAAATTCCTAATCTAATCAAATCCAACTAAATAAGTAATTTTATTTCTATCAACCACTGTCATTCATCCACTCATTTATTTCTTCTTTATGTTTATTCCTTCTACTTTTTCTTTTGAACAAGACCATAGCCTTCTTCTTTTGAACGAAATCCACAGACCAGAGCCTAGGAGCTACGATACCCGAGTGAGACTTATGGCTTCGTGTTATAAATAGTTATACGGTGATCCTTGTTGCATTATTCATTTTATAAGTTCTTTACCGACTAGATGCCTATTAGGACATGCAATTTACATTAAACTTCAGTCACTGCAGCACAAGGTGTTAGCTTCAATCCCTAGATGTTGGCTGAAAATCTGCTACCCTGTCAGCTCAATCTCTGCCTTTTAGAACCTTGACCTTTCTACGACATGCATGTAGTTGGAACAATGTTGTAGCTAACGGGATAAGCTATAATAATTAAGGCTTTCAAAAGTTAACTAACAGGATAAGCTATAAATTTTAAAATCAACAGAAAACTTTGCAATCAATATTCAATAATTATTACTTGATCTATATAAGTTTGGGGAAAACAGTACTAAACATCTATGAAGCAAAGATACTTCAAAATGACTGCTGTGTCCGCATCGGATACGTATTGGACATTAACAATTCCCTGACACTTGACAATTCCATGACACTTACTAATATTTATTGGACATTGACATTTCCATCGGATACGTATTGGACATTGACAATTCCATGACACTTGCTAATATATATTTGACACACTAAGGTCATGTTAAAGAACCCAATATTTGCATTTTAGAGCCATGTATGCTTTCAAAAAACCATAGAGATCACATAATGCCAGGGTTATGTCAGCTTGTAAAGAGTCACAAAGATTACATGTTGAGCACTATAGAGTTGTATATTGCCTTTTATAAAAAATTATTTTGATATGAAAGGAATACTAAGCTAATAGAGTTTAAATATTTTACAAAGATAGAGACTTCAAATATTTTATTCAAGATATTGGTCTATTAGATTGAATATTGATTCTCTTATTTAATATAGTTACTTGATTGGAGACTGTTTTATATCATTTTTTTTCTTTTCACTAAAAAAAGATCTAAGCCATTATGAGTTTTGATCCAGATTATATATTTCACATGTATAAACATGCGCATATATATGTTGCCGTGACCCATTTCCTACTTTTTTAGGATTTGTTGTAATCCCATTTTGTGTGTTGTGTCTGTGCCTCTTGTCTATGTCCATGCTTCATAAGTTCTAAAAATTATTGAAATTTCCATAATCATACAAATTATATTGAAGTTTGTGTACTTAGCTAATCATCATGATACCTATGCAAATGTATAATAAATTCAATAAATGTGGAACATTCGGGTTGTCTTAATTATCCCTTCCAGTCTTGTAGTTTGAGCTTATGCAAACACTGACTAAGCCTCCAAATTTTTTAGATATGAAACAACCTAAGATAATGATGTAGATGATGCATTCTGCTAAAGGAGTCACAGTATCACAAAGGAAAATTATAATTCGAAAGCCCAAAGGAATCACATTGCAAAACTTAGCTTTAATGTTGTTATTGCTAAATTAATGGTCTGCCATTACTAAAATAGTAAAACCTTTTTTTTCACATATAAATTTATTTTATTTTCTTAACTTGACAAATTTATAGTATTTGGTATTTGTAATCATGCTCGTTGAATATCAGAACTTTGAGCAAACTAGTCAATGCCTAATTAATAGACATTGTAAGTACTAAGTATGTTTTAAACCTCAAATTTATGCAATAAATTTTCTTCCTCATAGATAATTAATTTAAGAGTACGTACGTCGTTTTAAGTGTCATAGTGTAATTGTTAATTTGTTGTATGTGTTGGCATGACTGACATCCTCTGTCCATGTTGCTATAGAAACTTGTGTCCATATCTAGGGATGATAATAGATGCGCCATGGGTCAATTTTTGGCCCGCTTTATACAAAATTTTGAATTAAAAATAAAATTTTTATTTTTCTAATTCAAAATTTTATATAGAGAGGATCAAAATTTGGCCTGTGGACACGTCCATTACCATTCCTATCCATGTCTATAATTCATAGGTTGTAAGCTATGTAAGCACATGGTACTATCACGAAACTGTATCCATGTTGGACACACCAAATAGCGTTGGACCAACAGTTTTAGGTCACTTCTTGCATAAATGTAAGACATGTTTCAAATACGTACTCAATTATATTGTATTTTATTAATTTGGGACACTTGTAGGTCACTCTCTAGACAGATTCCTTAGTTCCTACATTTCTCATAAACTTTCTTTTTATCCAAATTACACTTTTAAAATATTTAATATGGAAAAAAAAATATGCCTACAGTATCCTCTTAGATTGTAATCTAGACATTTCTATATGTTTATCAAGGGATATCATTCGTTCTATTATTGAAAACCTTTCATTTTTCAACTATCCGTTGCATGATAAAAAGGTATCTAAAATGCATGATTTTTATACACCACCTATGTAGGGCATGAAGATCATGATAAATGGTTGGGTTGCTCAATTTGTGGTCCTACGTTATGATTTTATGTTATCTCCTTAGATTATAATCTATGGAGGCACCTTAAACACACATTTCCCAGCACACACACGCACTTGCCCTCTCACATAGCATAATTTGAGAGCGAACCTCAAATGATCAGTCCCCTATATATGTGTCTGTGTATAGAGGGAGGGGAGTGGTGAAGTTCTCATGAAGCTTGATTTGAGGGCTGACCTCAAATGATCGATCCCCTATATATGTTTGTATGGAGAGAGAGTTGCTCCTATGGTGGAGTTAATACATTTAAAGTGTTCTAAAACTAAAAATCAAGTTGTTTTAAAAATTTTTATTCCTATGCACAAGTGGGTACAAAATGAACCGTCCTATACTAGTTGATTAGTTTAATAGTGTATAATGTTCAGAACTTAACAAAATTCTATATGTTGAAGGTTATAGATATTTTGATCATCATCAAATACTCAGATTGATAATTTTTTTCTGCGAAAGTGTAGATCAAGGGAAAAACCTATTTTAACCATTCATTTTGTGCCTCCTTAATGCATGAGCCAAAAAAAGTTGTTTTTTATTTTTAGGCATTTTAAATAATGTAGATCAACTTTAGCGAATTGGATGTACCTTATAAATAGGCTAAGATTGATTTTGAATGTAAAGGATAAGCCTCCCAATCTTTCTGGAAGGAGCCAAGTATATGTGTGTGTGTTTGTGCGTGTGCATTCCTGTATTACGATTCTATATCAAAACATATCTAAACTTACCATAGTTTATATAAGTCAGATTTGACAACCTTTTTATAGTAAAGAATAGACTTTGATACTGGGAGAATAAATATTGAGATTGCAAGTTGCTTCTTTGTATAATATACACATTGAGTTATTATTCATCAATAAAATTACGTTTGCTTTCCAAAATTTACTGATTCATAATAACTCTATATTATTCGAACAAGTAACTGCCAATCTCAGCATTTATTCTCTCAGTATCAAAGTCTATGCTTTACTTTAAAAAGGTGGTCAAAATTTGAATTTTATAAACTATGGTAAGTTTAGATATGTTTCGATATTACAAGTGAGATATATTGAGCTATGTTGTAGAAAATGATGCAGACTATTATGTTTTCCATGTTCCCAGAAATCTATGGTAGTTTAAATATTTAACAGTGTATGCTATTATATTATTTGAAATATGTTTTTGGACTTTTGGATGTACTGTCATGTTTATATATCTATATGTATGCATCTCTCATTATTTTTTACATATACATTGAGAATATTTGCAGTCTCTTGTAATATTATAGATGCTGGCTTTGTATTAGTACAAGCTGAAAGGTTTGCAGTTTGATCAGCTTCTTATTCTTGCATAAATTTCATCCTGTAGATATGCGTTTGGTGCTGGAATCACTTGGTGGAAGAATCTGAGAAGGATGAAGTGTTATGTCCAGCATGTCGAAGTCCTTACGACAAGGAGAAAATTAAGGGGATGACAATCAGCAGAGATAGGCATGCTCATCTTCTCGTGTGATGCATTGTTTATTCGTAGACTTGTTGCATTTTAGCTTATTTCATATTTATTTTATTGGGAAGAATTAGAAGCATATCAGATAGCATGGTATATATCTGATAATGTAGTCATTGCTGAGCAAGTTCTTGGTTAATTGAATTTTCATTTTGAAGGCTTGAAGAAATATGTTCTATGGAGAAGAAGAAGATAGACAAAACCAAGTCCAGAACCTCTGAACTGAAATATGATTGTAACAAAAGCCGCGTTGTTCAGCGGAATCTTGTGTATATTACTGGCATACCTGTTAATTTGGCTAATGAGGAGGTATGCTCATGTTATCTTGCTTATGTTATTTTGTGACCAATTATGTGCTGTCATCTAGAGCAGTCTGCCAGTCACTTGAATCACTGAAATTTGAGCGTGAATTCTTCAGTTTGTCTAATGTTTAAAGCGAGAATTCATTACCTTAGAGTAAATTATAATTGCATTTGAAAATGATATCTGCATGTTCTTTTGCAGAATCTCCGTAAGAGAGAATTCTTTGGACAGTACGGGAAAATCTTGAAGATTTTTGTTAAACCTTCCAGACCCGGTCCACCTCAGTATAATAGAACTTCCACTGTGTAAGTGCTTCAGTGCTATAAATTTGTCAATATGCATTCATTGTTTAAAAATATGCATTGCTTGGTCATATAACTGTAGAACTACCTACAGATACAATAGGATAGTGCACATAAATCACCTTTGGTGCTTATCTATGTAAAACTGTGGGAATATAAAGAATAGGCTTGACAAGTATTAATATGTTGGCAAAAAAGTTCAAGTTACCTCTCATTAGCTTTTCAACAGTTGAGTTGTCTGCCATACCACAACTACTACATTGACCAGCATGACCTGATGTTACTCCCTCATGTCACTGATTTTTTTTTTTTTACCCATCTTCCGATTCAGATATTTTGTGTGAATTAGATGACTCTCATGTTGATGATTGTTATTGCAGACTAGTTGTTTGAAATTTTTAGATTTCAGCTATATCTAGCCTTCATGATGATAAGTGTGGCTGAAATTACCATCACTTTGATTGTTAGCCACAAGTTATTACAAGGCTCTGTACATGCCACAGTGAGAGACAATGAAGAATGACCTCTGATGAAACCTTATTCACTAGTTGATGCTGAGGCAAAATTCACCCACATAGCCCTCGCATCAATCTTGAATACAGAAAATAAAATATACCATTTTGATTATGCTATTAAAAAGATGTTAGATCTATTACTAGTATTCCAAGATCACTGCCTCTGGCCTTTTTATATATCGAAGAGAGAGGTCTCCACTGAATCAAGGACTCGACCTATATCCAACTAAAATTCTTAAATAAACTAGTTCCAAAAAGAAAAAGGTAAAGCCTAAAGCCAACTCAAACTTTAAAGTAAATCAGCCATACAAGTATGCATGCTATCCCATATGTCACCTTCTATGAGTATGTAAACCTTTCCTGCAGAAAACCTGAAGTTATATGGAGAATTCACTCGTTCTCTCTCCCTGCTTTTCTCCGTGAAGCAGACCGTCTTGGCTTCTGTTGTCACTGCCACCAAGTGCTTACACATAATTGTGGGTACAATTACCATTGTTTCCCTTATTGCCCCTTATAGATGTAAGTTTTGCATCTTGTCATTTGATTATTGAATAGCAACCTTCCAGGAAGAACTTGAGCGGGGTTAATTCCATTATGGAAATGCTCATCTATGTACTTAAAGTGAGATTGTGTCACATGCTATTTCTCGACATATATCCTTTTGTGACAGTCTTGTTATAGTTTCAGTTTGTTTTCTTCAAGAAAAGCCCATCGATTAACTGCCAATCTTTAAATGAGGAACTGATCTTACTGTTACATAAATGTGTCAACTATCTGCTTTTGTCTATTCTACTGCCGAACAGATTGAATCCGTTCCATATCTGTGAATTCGATATTTGATCCTGGAACTGCTTATGAATGATTCACACTAGTAATGATGGTGTATTCGACATACCATATTTGCACTGTTATCTATTGTTCTGTAATACGAAGGTTACTAAATGATTGTACAGATATGTTACATTCTCAAGGGAGGAGGAAGCCATAAAATGCATTCAGCTTATAAACGGCTTCTTCTTAAATGGTAGCCTGCTGAAGTAAGTTTCCTCTACCTGTTCTTTGTGACTTCTGCACCAACGGGACTCCACTTCATGTACTTCCTTTTGGCTTTTCTCTTGCAGAGCATGTTATGGTACATCGAGATACTGTCGTTTTTGGTTACTGAAGAAGGTCAGTTCTCTCTGTCTGTGTTGCTTATTTTCTTTACTTGGATTTTACACATAAATACAAGTACAGTTTTGTAACTATTTTATTTGCTCTGACAGCCTTGTAAGAATCAAAACTGTTCCTATATACATCATCCTGCACCTCAACGAGATATTTGTACAAATGACGATGTGGCTTCAACCTGTACAAGGTATAATGATCCCCATGCCTTCATTGTTCCTGTTGCACAGGCATGCTAGATATTCATCTCATAAACCTTCAGAGTCTGCAATTATGACTACGCCTTGATTGTGGAACATTTTAGTTTACATATATATCCCTAATTTATGCAGTGAGTTTATCACCAACTAGCTACTATATTTGTACGCATTGTTTGCACATTCCGTGTATAAGCAGACAATCAGATTTTTCTTGCCTATGCCTTGAAATGTTTCAACCATTCAACTTCATATGAAGGCCATGAATAACCTATTGGGCTCATAAGACAATCAAGCATCTATTTTCCCCATTTTACTTGGATGTCTGGTCACATATGCTTTCTATTCTAAATATAAAGATTTAATATTGTCAGTACACTGATAGGCAATCTCCATTTAAAGACAACTACAAATAGCACTTGAGAGGCTAATGGTGACTCCATGGTTGTCTGAATATGTTCCAACTCCTTCACAAGAAGATATTGCTCTAATTTGAAGCAATCCCTTAAATGACACAGCAACATTTTAAAGTAGATTTCTAGCTGGGTATTATTCTGTCTAAAACTATACTGGCGTGTATCATCACCAAGACTCTTTCCTACGCCTTTGGGTGATTTTGAGAGTTCTCTCCTTGATTTTCTAGCTGATCTCTGATCTTTGGCTCGGCTTTTGGTACAAGTCTATAAATGGCTGGCATGCATTGTGGTCATAAAAACATAGTCCATTATTCTGTGGAATCTTCTCAAGCTCGCCTGTGCTGTATAGCTGACTCTTTATGATTTGCATGATGATGGAAAAATGAAGAGTAGAATTGCAAATAATTTTGAAGGAAATTTAAGTAATTTAAACCAATAAGTAGGTAAAGAAACTTGTTTCTCCTAAACAATTAATTTGTTAGTGGTGGAGGGAAATGCCACATGCCAAACGATTAGACAGGTATGTAAGAGACCTGGATACCCTTTTTAAGTAATAAAAAAAAAAGAGAGAAAAGGTTCTTAAATAGACCTTGCAATGAATACATGCAATTACTTCTCTCTTGTCACAGTCAATTCATTTTGGGCTACTGCTTTGGCAACTACGTATCGTGGAGACTTCTATTGTTAAGCGGAATCTCCATTGTACATGATACTTCTATGTCCTGATTTTTCCCATAGCTATTATTTAGAATTAACTAAGTGAATCAAGTCTGCATTAGCATCTCTGTGCCCATGCTTCTTAGATTGCCAATAACAGGTGATTCTACAAGTTGTCCCAACTCAATAGTACCCTATGCCCCTGGTGGTGGTAGTAAAAAAATGTTGTAAAGCTTCAGAAACAATAGGATGCATTACTAAGATTCAAATTTTCTATTAGAACTTGGGATGGGATTTGTTGTGTTTTTGACATCTTTAGCTTTTGGTCAAGCCAAAATAAAAAAGTCAAAGTATTCAAAGCATTACCAATTACATAAGAGAGGCAGCAGCAACAACAACGAAGACTCTCAAAATTTTAGGTCAGTTACGTGAATCCTTTTCTTCCATTCCTTTAAGGCTCGTTTCCTCTGTTAGGTGAAGAACTTTCAACCTCTTTTTAATTTCATCACTCCAGATTCTCTTGTGTTTATCTCTAGTCTTGACTACTCCACTGACAGACGAGAGTCTTTTTACCCCTCTTAAGCACTGCATTTATTGGTTCTCTTGTGCATGCTCATACTATCTTAATTGACCTTCCCTCATTTAATCTTCAATATAGAAGCAATCTCTTAATTGTTATGAAGAAAACCAGTGGGAAAATAGCAAATGACCACAGACCAGAGAAATGGAGACACAAAGATTTACGTGGAAAACCCCTTCTTGGGTAAAAACCACGGACAAGACAGCAGAATTTATTACTATACAGAAGTAATAATACAAGAGGGAGAGGAGATTGGGGCAAGAAACAAGTGAGGGGGAGAGGCTCTTTTTATAGCCTCTCCTCCCTTAAGCTTTTAGTCCCACCACCGATGTGGGACTAAATGTTAACATTCTCCCACTTGAAGATTTAATTGTATTGCAATTAATCTTCACACCATCCTTTCTGCCTTGTCATCATGTTGCTTATGTCTCTGCTAGGCCACAAGAGGATCGACACCAAATGAACTTGTCTGTGTTGACTCCTTTTGTCAAAAAATCTGCTAGGTTCTCTTTAGTGTGTATTTTCTGTACATCCACCGTTCCTTCTTCCACTTTCTCACGAACGAAGTGATACTGAACTCGGATATGCTTGGTTCTTGAATGAAAGGCTGGATTCTTTGCAAGATGCAAAGCGCTCTGACTGTCACAAAACAAAGAGATCTTCTCTTTTTTGTGCCCGAACTCCTCCATCACCAACTTCAACCATATCGCCTCTTTGCTGGCTTGTGTAGCTGCTACATATTCTGCTTCTGTAGTTGAGGTTGCAACAACAGACTGCAATTTTGAAACCCAGCTTACAGCCCCACCTGCAAGAGTGAACACATATCCAGTAGTGGATTTACTTTTGTCAAGATCACCTGCATAATCAGAGTCAGCATATCCACGAACAATTACATCTGATCCTCTATAACATAATGCAACATCTGAGGTTCCTTTAACATATCGTAGAATCCTCTTTACCGTATTCCAATGCTCTTTACCAGGATTTGCCATGTATCGACTAACCACTCCCACTGCATGTGCAATGTCTGGTCTTGTACAGATCATAGCAAACATTAAACTCCCCACTGCTGATGCATACGGTACTCGAGACATCTCCATCCTCTCTTCTTCATTGCTAGGACACATACTTGAGGATAACTTGAAATTAACAGGAAGAGGGGTAGAAACTGACTTACAATCCTGCATATTGAACCTTCGAAGAATTTTCTTCAAATAGTTTTTCTGAGTAAGCCAAATCTTCCTATTACTTCTGTCTCGGTGAATTTGCATCCCTAGAATCTTGTTTGCTGGTCCCAAGTCCTTCATCTCAAACTCCCTAGCCAACTGAGCCTTTAATTCTTGAATCTGACCTTTGTTAGGGCCTGCAACTAACATGTCATCTACATACAATAGCAATATAACAAAGTTGTTATCATCAAACCTCTTGAAATATGCACAAGGGTCTGCATAGAGTCTATTGTATTCCAGGCTCATGATGAAAGAATCAAATCTCTTATACCAACATCTCGGCGCCTGCTTTAATCCGTATAGAGATTTGTTCAACCTGCAAACCAAGTTCTTCTTTTCTTTTTCTTCAAAACCTTCTGGTTGGAGCATATAAATCTCTTCTTCAAGATCACCATGAAGAAATGCTGTCTTTACATCTAATTGCTCTAGATGTAAATCAGAGATAGCACATATAGCCAGAACTACTCGAACTGTAGAAAGTTTAACCACAGGAGAAAAGATATCATTAAAGTCAATACCTTCCTTCTGAGCGTAGCCTTTGACCACCAATCTTGCACGATAACGCTCCAGTTGATCATCACTGTTCCTTTTGATTTTGTAT
Source organism: Dracaena cambodiana (assembly GCA_036321105.1). Classification (NCBI taxonomy): domain Eukaryota; kingdom Viridiplantae; phylum Streptophyta; class Magnoliopsida; order Asparagales; family Asparagaceae; genus Dracaena; species Dracaena cambodiana. The sequence continues at coordinate 33,142,515 of JAYEPQ010000013.1, forward strand.
ACCCATTTATTGCCAATGGGTTTTCTTCCTGATGGTAGTTGCACAAGATCCCAAGTCTTGTTTTTATGAAGAGCTTCGATCTCCTCCTGCATTGCTGTCATCCACTGATATGCATTTGAACTGGTCAATGCTTCTTGGAAAGTTGATGGCTCTCCATCTTCAGTTAGAAGGCAGTATGCAACATTACTATCCACATCATAGTCAGCATGCCAAACTGGAGTTTTTCTGTCTCGGCCTGATCGTCTGATCTCTTGCACACCAGAATCAACAGTTTCTGAAATCTGGTTCTCTTCAACTGCTTCAGAGGAATTATCTGTCACCTGTATCACTGCAGTCTCTGCTTTTGAAGTGCTATCATTTAGGATCTTCTTTTCTGTAAAGATGACATCTCTGCTGATGACAACTTTGTGGGTAGTGGGATCCCACAAACGATACCCCTTTACACCATCAGCATACCCTAAGAAAATACACTTTCTGGATTTTGGATCCAACTTAGTAGTTTCTTGGGAATTGTACATCACATATACAGAACTTCCAAAAACATGAAGATTAGAGTAATCTACTGGTTTACCTGTCCACATCTCCATCTGCGTTTTCAACTCAATTGCTGTTGATGGAGTCCGATTGATCACATAACAGGCGGTGTTGACTGCTTCAGCCCAGAAAGATTTTTCTAAGCCTGCTGCTCCCAACATTGCTCTTGTACGTTCAAGCAACGTTCTATTCATCCGCTCTGCCACTCCATTCTGTTGAGGGGTGTACGCCGTCGTGAACTGTCTTTTGATACCTTCCTGCTTGCAGAATTTATCAAAATCATTACCAGTGTATTCTCCTCCATTATCTGACCTGAGACATTTGATCCTTTTACTAGTCTCAAGTTCCACCTGCGCCTTGAAAATCTTGAAGGTTGGAAGCACATCTGCCTTACTTCTGATTGGATACAACCAACATCTCCTGGAATAGTCATCAATAAATGTTACAAAATATTTTGCTCCTCCAAGAGACATACCTGGTGCCTGCCATACATCAGAGTGAACCAATTCTAGAATTTGAAGGCTTCTAGAATTTGATGTGCTAAACTTTAGCCGGTGCTGCTTGCTTGTCACACATTGCTCACAGAATGGTAGAGAAACCTTCGTGAGACCCGGAAGTAGCTTTCTATCTGCAAGAATCTTCATTCCCTGCTCCGATATGTGACAAAGTTTTTGATGCCACATCGTTGCAGTCTTTTCATCATCATTGTTTGTGACAACTGATGCTTCTCCTTCCTGCAGAGTCTCTCCCTTGAGTAGGTATAAGTTTGCAGCTAGCTTTTCTCCTTTCATGATCACAAGCGCGCCTCGCACAATCTTCATGATCCCCTTCTCACCTTCCATCTTGCACCCGAGGTCGTCAAGCTGTCCTAAAGACAGCAAGTTCTTCTTTATTCCCTCCACATGTCGCACTTCTTGGATGGTGCGAACTGTCCCGTCAAACATCTTCAATTTGATGGATCCTTTTCCAACGATCTTTAAGGCATGATCGTTACAGCTGTAAACCATTCCCCCAGAGACTGATTCATAGTGATAGAACCATTCTCTGCGAGAAGTCATGTGAAATGTTGCTCCAGAATCGAACAACCATACATCCTGTAATCTTTTTCTGCCTTCGTGTGACGTTGCTGCCTCACATACTAGGGCATTTCCATCATTTGAGCTGCTTGCCACATTTCCTTGAGGACCGGAATTTTGTTTCAAATTCCAACAATCCTTTTTGTAGTGACCCTTCTTGCCACAATTGTAGCATTTGACATTCTTCTTACTCCGTGATTTGGATCTACCGTGACTTTGACTCCCACTGGGGCCAGGCTCCATTGATCTTCCTCTCGTCATCGACAATGCTTCTGCTTGGTGTGAACTTGCTCGCCTTTCTTCTTTGTTTTTGCGCCGCTTCTCTTCATCTAGGACTGCAGCTGCAATATCATCGAAGTCGAGGCGATCTTCAGCCAAGTTGCTTGTTTTGTTGATGATGAGTTGATCATATGAATCCGGTAGACTTTGGAGTAGAATTTCAGCACGTTCACCCATCTTTATATCATAACCCAAATTCTTGAGTTGTGAAAATAAAGTGTTGAGGGTGTTTATGTGCTCCGTCACTACAGTGGATTCTGACATCCGAATGGTGTACAACTTCCTCTTAAGAAAAATTTTATTGTGGAGAGATTTTACCTCGTACAGTTTGATGAGATGGTCCCAAATCTCCTTTGCTGTCTTCTTCTCTTGAATGCTGGACAATAGATCATCTCCTAATCCGAGATGGAGATCTGAAATAGCCTCAGCATCCATTTCCAACCATTTCTCGTCTGAGATATTATCTGGCCTTTCACCGATAGCAGGAAGGCACTTATCTTTTACCAAGATAGCCCTCATCTTCATCTTCCAGAGACCAAAATTGCCTCCAGTGAATTTTTCAATCTCAAATTTGCGTGTCATTGCTATATCCCAACTCCAACACAACTCCCACTATTCAAAACAAGTGGACGAAAGTGGGCCCCACGAGAACACTATTCACGGAAGTGGGCCCCACAAGAACACTATTCACGGAAGTGGGCCCCACAAGAATACTATTCACGGAAGTGGGCCCTACCAGAACACTATTCACGGAAGTGGGCCCCACAAGAACACTATTCACGAAAGTGGGCCCTACAAGAACAAGTGGGAGAACCAGCGGAAGAAAGTGGGTCCCACAAGAACAAGAACAAGTGGGTGGACCCCGCAAGTGTACCGAGTAGGTTCCACAAAGAAGCAAATACTTATTTTCTGATGTGGAGGGTGGCAACCACAAATGTGGAGGATCCACTTACAGCCACAGAGCATACGATAAGTACCACGACTTTATTGACCTTACTCACACAAGAACAACAACAAGTGGGTGGACTCCGCAAGTATACCGAGTAGGTCCCACAAAGAAGCAAATACTTATTTTCTGATGTGGAGGGTGGCAACCACAAATGTGGAGGATCCACTTACAACCACAGAGCATACTATAAGTACCACAACCTTGCTGACCTTGCTCTGATACCACTGTTATGAAGAAAACCAGTGGGAAAATAGCAAATGACCACAGACCAGAGAAATGGAGACACAAAGATTTACGTGGAAAACCCCTTCTTGGGTAAAAACCACGGACAAGACAGCAGAATTTATTACTATACAGAAGTAATAATACAAGAGGGAGAGGAGATTGGGGCAAGAAACAAGTGAGGGGGAGAGGCTCTTTTTATAGCCTCTCCTCCCTTAAGCTTTTAGTCCCACCACCGATGTGGGACTAAATGTTAACATTAATTCCTAAGAATGTGTTCATTTCTTATTCAATCTCTTAGGGCATGTTTAACTTTGGAGTTAAGCTTTATTAGTTGTAATTTTCTAAATATAAAACCAACCTGAGGCCTGTTTGGCTACCTTCTACAGTCAAGTGAACTATAGTTAGCTAAAGTTAGCTATCTGTAAAGCATAGGTGTAACTGCTGATGAGGAAATTAACTCAAATTATTATTTTTTTTCTAAACTCCCAAAATTGAAGAACAAAATGGGGATAGGGGTAACTCCATTTTGTACCCAAACGTGTTCTAAACTCAATAAAACTCCAATTTAGAGTTAATAGACTGTAGTTAAGGGTTTTCAAACTACAGTTTACAATCCACCAACTACAAGCTAAAATTATATATAGTTAAGTAAGCTTTAAAGTCAAACAGGCCCTTGGTGCATCTCACGTCTTCAACGTTAGCATTCTCATTTCTACTATACTCATTATTTAGACTTGCTTCTTAGTTGGCCAACACTCCAATATATAAAGCGCTGCCAGTCTTTAGCAATCTTATAAGATTTTAGAAGCAATCCTTTTGCTTTAATTTTATGCACCACATCTTCCTTATTCTCATCAATCTCACCATCATGATGCATGATTGATCCTAAATAGAAAGAAAAATAGAAACAATGATGTACCTGACAATCTATATGTATATGGTCATCCCTCTTCGCTATTTTAATAAAGTTAAGAATTGTATTTTTCATTTCACTATACTGATCTAAATCCTTTAGATTCTAGGACATTTCTCAACCTTCTTTTACTTAGAAAATTATCTCTTCTCTAGTCTTATCGACTATACTATGTCATTGACAAACAATGTGCACCAGGTTCACCTGGATATGCATGGTAAGTTCATTTATAACTAATACCAAAAATATGGACTCATTATTAAACCTTGCCCTAGTTTCTACTCTACTGTACGTATTTTTAATACCAATCAAAGAAGAGATAATCTCTTTAAAAAATAAGTAAAGAAGAGAGAAATGTCAAAATTAGATGGAATTAGGATGGTGGGATTGTGCTCTAATCTATTTGGTGCTAAATCAAGTGCCACAATGAATGACTTATTTTCTCAAGGATTAATTAGGTCTATGACAGGCTATAAATGTCTTATGCAATTGAGTTTCTTGGTTTAAAAAATGTTGATGAAAACTTTGCATACCAGAGAAGTGGGTTGTCTAGAGGAGAGAGCCCAATATTTATAAAGGTAAGACATGTGTTCAACATCAATGGATGAAGATTTCTTATCAATGAAAGAGTACTCTTCAATCTTCATGTTGTGCGAGTTTAATAGATAATGAAGTGAGGTAAGTGCTTAACTATTATAGTTAAATATAGAAAAGAGGCCTTGTACTCTACGTTATCATAGTGGTATCTTTCTCGAGCTATGGTCATGGATATATGTCGGATTTGGCTGAAAACATCCATGTTGTTCTGCCTTGTGTTTCTTGTATGTTTATGTTTTATACTTTTCCGTACTTGATATTTGGAGAAAGGCTAGGGGCATATGCTTTCACGTGGTCCTGAAAATTCCTGCTACTATAATCAATAATGACGAAGCTTACGGTTTATCAAGGGCGTGGTAGGTATTCCATGCATTGTCAGAGAGACCTGTGGGGCCATAGATGGACTCAAGTCAAGAAAGTTAATGGAATGTACTGACATGATAGCATGGAGAGGATTTGCTCCCGAGTAACTAGTCATCCAAACGAAGAACAAGAATAGAGTAGGTTCAAAATGTCCACAAGAGGTGGAACGTGCAAGTATGTGGTGATAAATCATGAAAATGGAAGAATGTCAAAGACCTACCAGTGGTATGGTGAGATAATAAGATTATTGTTAAGTTAATAAATCTTATATATATTTGAAATCATATGTTCACTGGTGGTCGTACGGAGACCATGTTCATTTGTTATGATGGAGCTGACATCAAGGTTTGGTGGTGGATCTAAAAAACATCAGCATAGGGTTAGGTTCTGGTTATTGATAGAAGGAAGAACATGAGTTTGTTGTTATGAAGTATGATAAGGCTGGTAATTTATAACTAATGATCGATAGAACACCATGCTAGCAGCTAGATTCAAGTAAGATCAGGTTGAATCATAGAGGAGTCCAATGACAGTCAGCCTCAAGATTGACAACATGTGCAAGAACCAGGAGGACATAATGAAGCGAGTATTGGTTAATCTCAATGAGAAGGCAAAGGGTTTTACTGCATCTTAACATTTGATAGGTACAAGTGGGACAAGTATGGATAGGCATATGCTGAATTGCCTGCAACACAAGGAAAACTCCAAAATAAGGACGTAGAAAAATTTCGTACAAGGTGGAGAAAGTATTAGTGTATCATGGTTTCAATCATAATGGATGAGTAGTTGTCTCATGGGCTCGGCACCATGAATGGACTGATTCATGTCCAGTGAAAGGTCCAATAAACAGTCATTATGGGTCCGAAGGAAAGAGGACACGAGGAATATCATAACGGTGCGATAGTTATGATGGGCCCTAAGAAAAGGGGACATGAGGAATATCTTAAAGGTGGGAGGATTAGTCATGATGGGCCCTAAGGAATGGAGACACTAAGACTATCTAAAACTAATAGTAACAAAGTAAGGCATGATGGAACAAATCTCCAATATTTGCAAGGGGGCTTGAACACAAGTAAATATGAAGATTGTTGTGTACTTGTGTTTAGGTCTTACGGTTTAGCCAAAAAGGAAAAGTCTATGCAGGTCGTCACAATTTATTGCTTAAAGAATAGATAATTATGGGATTGAGTCCGATTAGAACCATGAGATTTTTTCTGTATTTGGATTTCATTGGTGCTAAATCAGGCTAATACTGTTTGATTTTGTTAATGATTAAGTAAGTAATAAGAGATTATAAAGGTCTCATAACCAATGAAGTTCTTTAAATATAAAGATGTAGGTCAATGATTGAGAGAGATCCTGATGTTCTCTCTTAAAAAAAACATTGCAATAAAGGTGATTGAGATCAAGAGGTGTGGATTTCTCATCAAGGAAAGAGTTCTTTTCACTAGTATATATGTTTCATAGATGATATTACCTGTATCTGAGAAGCACAAATTGTTTTGATATGTTGTTGCTCTCTTGTAATCCATGTTATCAAACCAATCTTTCTCTCAAGCTTTTCTTGCGGATATAGATGGCACTTGGCTGTAGCATATATGTCATTGTGTCTTGTGCATCTTCTTTCATGTTTATGCTTTATAATTTTGTTTGCTTGAAAATTTGAAGAAATGCTAGAGGTCATGCTTCCACACTGTTCTCAAGACCACCAAGCACGGCTGTGACAAATAGTTATAAGAACCTATGGTTTGATGGGACTGGGTTATGGTTGTTTGTGTTGCTTCAAGAATTTGTTGGCATCAGTTAAGACTCAAGGTGGAGAGCTCCTTTGACTTGATCCAGCACAGATTAAATTTCAACTGAACATTGTTGCATTGACTTAACCGATTTGGTTCATATGCAAAATTTTGCTTGAGATATATCTCTTCAAATATTAAACTGGCAGGTAGGGCTTAATTAGATTTAGTATAAGGTGGATTAGTAACAGTGTCCGGCATCTATTCAGTTTCAAGTTTGGGATCGGTCTAGCAAGAACATGATGATGGGATTTTGTTCAAAATTAGAAAGAAGGTTAGATTGATAGATGGTTAAATATGTTCACACTCATGACCTAGAAAGGATTAATCCTTTCGAGTCAATGTAGTTCTAAACAAATTATCTTACTTCATCTCTATTGATTGGCCTTTGCACTCTAACATCTTCTTTTTTTTGCTTCTATTTTTATCACTTTCCAATAATATATCTTCATATGGTTAATATCTTTATGAGGAAATTATTTTAGATTAAGCCTTTAGAAAGGATATGTGCTAAAATAATACCTTGTAATGAATGTAAGCAATAAGGCAGCTATAATGTTATCATTTCCTGGATAGAGTGCAATCAGGACACGAGTCTTCATTCCAAATAAGTACTTTCCTGAATATTTGATTGTCAAATTCAACTGTGATATCAGGACCTCCATTATGCACATTATGCATTTGTATTGAATATCTTTCTTTTTCTCTGGAAAATACAGTTTTTAATCTTTCTGCAGCAAGTTTCACTGGGAGTTTGATTTGTCTAATCATTGTACTAAGACCTCACTGCATTTTAGCCGTCTAGTTCCTTTCATTTTTCATGTTGTTTATGTAGATGGCTATTCATTGACTAAATGACAACACCTTTTGAAACTTTAAAAATGTGTTTTGCTGCTTCTAAATCAGTAAACTTCAGCACTGCGTTAGAAATGCATCGCTTGCCCAGCAATGCTCAGGAAGTTCTTTGCTACCACCAGCTGATAGCTACAATAGTGGCACAGAGACACCGCTCGTTTCATCGGTAACTTCTGTAAGAAACAATTCTAATCGACATGATGTAGGGTTTTATTTCTGTATGTGCATTATTTTGCATGCATATATTTATACTGCTCCCTTTGTTTCAGATGCAAATTCTGCTAAACTGATGCTTTCTATCAACAAATGTAACTTTTTATCTGAACTTATTATTCTTACTATATAAAATTAACAACTATATAATAATAAATTTCTTATTTATGAATTAATATCTAGTTATATTTAGAACTCTATTTTAGAAGGCAATCAATTAAATTTGAACGAATTAGATCCAATTATATAAGTAGAAATATTTACTCAATTACCTTCGCTAGAAAAATTCTTTATTGGTTGGAGATGATTTGTTTTTAAGATCCTTGATTAATTAGGATTAGCTAATTAATTAATATATTACTCTAGAAAACAAAGAGTTTGAAGCCCTATCCTCTCTTTCTTTCTCAATTACAAAAATTTCTACAAAATAAATAATTATGTACAAATAAGAGTTTTAAAGATAAATAAAACAATATTATTACCAATAGAGTTCCATCTGAAAATGAAAACTGATTTGTAAATTTAATAGCATTCCTTTTAGATTCAATTCAATAGCATCAACTCTATATTCAAATTGAAGTTCCTTTTAAAAGAATTATAATAATTAATTGCCAATATTATGATTCATTATTTTAAACAGTTAATTTTATAAATTATTATATAAAATTTAATTATTTAATAAGTAAAAGAAATAAAGTATATACGAACAACATGTAGCTAATAGTTTGGAGACTTGTCCCCCTTCATTATTTTTTCTCTACAAATTATAATTTTTAAATAATAAGTTATTATTTATTATAGTTTTATAGTGATGTATGAGTTTACTAGAACTATTCAAGATGAGATACTTTGGTGTATGCTATTTATTGATGATATTGTCTTAGCTGATAAGACAAGAGCAGGAGTGAATGCCAAGTTAGAGTTATGGAGGCACACATTAAAATCTAAAGATTTTATATTGAGTAGGTCTAACACAGAGTATATGAAATATAAATTTAGTAAATGATGGACCCTACACTATAGTGTTGTAATACTGGATGGGTAAAAAATACAAATTAGCAGTCAGTTTAGGTATTTGGGTTCTATTATTCAGAATGATGGAGATATCGATAATGATGTCAACTATAGGATACAAGCTGGCCGATTGAAATGGGGGAGTGCAATGGGAGTTTTATGTGACCGTAATATTCCGTTAAGGCCGAAGGAAAAATTTTATAGGACTGTTATTAGGCCAGCTTTATTATATGGCACGGAATGATGGACTATAAAAAAATATTATTCACAGAAGATAAGTATAACAGAGATATGCATGCTTTGCTGGATATGCGGGAACACTAGGAGAGATAAAGTGAGAAATGAAGATATTCATGCTAAGATAGGTGAAGTCCTTATCGATGAGAAGATGTAAGAAAATAACTTACAATGGTTTGGTCATGTGCAACATGGAGTTACAAATGCATCAGTTCGATAAGGACAGTTTATCAATATAGGACAAGTTAAAAGAGTGAAAGAAAGACCAAAGAAAATATGGATGGACGTGATACAAAAAAATATGGATTCTAGAGCTTTAAATGAGGAGATATTACTTGATAGGAATGAACGAAGAATGATTATTAACGTGATCGATCCAACGTGATTCTCTTTTGGTTCATGTAGCTTACTCCATGTACTTGGGATAAAAGGCTTAGTTGTTGTTGTTGTTGTTAAGAAACAAAAGATTGGTAATATTATTATTACCATGTAGAGTTCATTCTAAAAATAGAAATTCAACTCAAAATTAAATTAGATTTCTTCTAAAAAGAGTCAAAATTTACTAGAGTTCTTTTTGAAAACTAAACTTGCTTCTAAATTCAATTGAAGTTTCTCTTTGAAAATTATAATTTTTAGTATATTAGTTGTTATTACTGTGATCAAGTATTTGTTTAAATTGTTATTTTTAAAATTTATTATGTTATTTATACTAATGGTGTGAACAATATTAATTGTTAGTTATATTTATATAAATAAAGAAATAAAATGTTTCAGAATGACACATAGCTATTAGTACTCTTAATAGCAAATAGTGGAATTTTTTTTGTACAAGTTATAATTTCTAAATGTAAATAATTATTTTAAATTATGATTATAAAGGAATAAAAGATTACAATCGTTATTGTTACCATATAGTGTTCTTTTTGAAAAAAAAACACTATATAAAAGGCTTAGTTGTTGTTGTTGTATAGCTTTCTTTTTGAAAAAAGAAAACTCAACTTAAAATTTAATTTGAATGCCTCCTAATAGCATTCCATTTTTTCTGAGAAATACTCACCTCTATTCCAACTGAAGTTTCTCCTTAAAAATTATATATATATATATATATTTTAATTTTGTATAAATTATTTGTTAATATTAGGATCAGGCTTTATTAAGAGGTTATTTTTATAATTTAAAAATGTTAATTAATAAATTATTAATCGTATAAATATTTTATTAATCTTTATAGTTCATGTTTACAGTGTATGGAGATATCTACTATATTTACTTCTAATTTTAACGTCTTGAGTTTGAATATGCTAAGATTTTAATTTGTACTCTAAGACTTTTGTATAATTGGTTGTTACGACAAAGATGAAAGTGGAGGTGTTTGTGAGTTAATCTTCAATATGTATGCATCAATTGATAGCTTAAAATTGTTTGTGAGTTAATCTTCAATATGTATGCATCAATTGATAGCTTAAAATTGTTTAGTTATTAAACCTACTTATAGACTACTTGCTGGGCTAACATTAAATTGCTAAAAAAATAGCAAATGCATCACACATGCACCTTATTAATATTTAAAAAAATAAAATAAAACTTAAATTATAATTAATAATTATGAATGTTCTCTGCAAAAATCTTACTTTCTTCTATTGATCACTTTAATTATAACGAAAGAGGAACAATAGAAAAACAAACGAGATGATTTATATTTTATCTTTCTCTTTTACAATAAAAAGTGGGTTTTAGTGTGGCGGTGGGCTCTATCTAGTAAAACCTGTTGACGATCCGATGTGAAGATCTCTTTTTGAAGAAGATGATGGCCGGTCCTAACTTCTCTCTTTCTGCTGATCTTAATGAATTCAAGACTCTTACGCGTAATTTGAATTGCCAAAGACAAAAAAAAAGATCAAAGATCGATTCCTAAAGTCTCAAAGAGGGTATTTATAGATTTCAGTTGGTTATGAGAGTTTCCATAGGAATAGGAATGAAGCTTTCCATAAGAATATGAATAGAAGGTTTTTGTATTCATCAAGGATTCTAATCAAATATTTAATTTTGATTTAAATCTCTTGATCTGGATTCTGATTGGACTCAGTTCGGGTATTGGATAAGCCCAAATCTCAATCATAATCAATTTAGAATTCTGAAAATCTGCTCACGCGGAGTTTAAATAATCTGGATGCGAAGCTAAGACTGTAGCTTCGCGTTTTATCTTTTCAAGCGGAGCTAAGCTCTAAACAATGCGAAACTAATCAATAGTTTCGTGTCCACCTGGCCGCAGAGCTATTTATTTTCATCTTTTTGAAATTTTCTCCACCAACAGGACCCCTCTAAAGTTTTCAAAATTGCTATGATTGACAAATTTTGAAATATTTTGGATTTTCAATTTGGTGATAAGGTTAAGATCAAGAAATTCGGTAGAGGTGCCTAATCGCACATGTCTGGAATTTTGATGGAGGCAGTTCAAAACTCTTACGCGTAACTTGAACTGCACCCGTCAAGAGGCTATTTATTTCAATATGACAATGATTCAAACCTTACTATCAGAGATAAGAGTTTAACATGACAGAATTTATCATATCGAAATAACAAAGATAGTAATAATCCAAATCTTACTGTCAGAGAAAAGAGTTTAACATGACAGCTTTACGAAATTTTTAGCAAACTCCCAGCTATAAACAGATTTGGTGTGCCTTTACCAATCACCGTTTGCGTTGGGTTAGCCATACCATTCCCCTCAGTATGGTGAGTTGTTGAGAAATTGATTTTCTCTCCCCTTTGTTTTTAACAGCATTGAGTAGTTGATTTCATACCTTTACCCCAAGTATGATAAGATTGGCGAGAAATTTGATCTCTTCTTCCCACGGCTTTAATAGCATTGGGTGGTTCATACTTTTTACCTCAGCATGATGGGTTGTCGAGAAATTTGTTCTCTTCCCTTTTCTTTAACAGCATTGGGTCGTTCATATTTACCTCAGCATGATGAGTTATCGAGGATATGATACCCTCTTCCCGTTACTTTAACAGCATTGGGCAATTCATACTTTATTCCCTAATATGATAGATTGTCGAGAAACTTATTCTCTTCTCTTTGTTTTAAGAGCATTGAGTAATTCATACTTTATCCCCTAGTATGATAGGTTAGCGAGAAACCTGTTATCTTTCCGTTGCTTTTAACAACATTGGATAGCAAAAATTCGTTCTTTTTTGTTATTTGTTGTTTTTTGTATTTTTTGTCCTTTTTTATTTTTTTCTTTTTTTTAAATTTTTTATTTATATCACTTAATTAGCATTCTAATGGATAGCAAGAGCAGCAGAAGCAATATGATGCTTATCACCGTCAATGTCTTCGGTGCCCCCGACCCAATCCGGCTGTTAGCCAATGAGAACGACTCGGTCGCAGCTGTGCTTCGGAGCGTATCCAAAGGGCAAGGTTGCAAGTGCGGGCTGCCCGTGCTTGGTGTCGATTGAATATTTTTCTTAGTTTTTGTTGAATTAGCTGAACAAGTCGATCGTTCATTTTTCAACAAGTCTGAGTGTACCTCATGGTTTCTCTTTTTTTGGTAAAAACCGGAAAGAGTCCCTTCTGCTTCATTTTATAGGGATTATGGTTGATTAACATCAACTTCCCTATCGGTATAGGGGTCGCTCCGGCAGGGAACTCATTGGTTCCTATGACTAGATTTGTCATATTCACAGAAATCTTCTTCTGTTCTTTAAGCTGGAGGACACCGGCTTCTATCAATGCTTTGATTCGATTCTTGAGAGGATAGTAATTTTTGGCTGGATGCCCAATGGTTTGGTGGAACAAACAATAATTATGATTGTTGGTCTTTCCTATATCTTTTGGCTTCCGGTTCTCTGAAAATTTTAACATCCTTTTTTTTATTAAGGAAGTGAAATAGAGTGCCTATCTGCTCTATTTGAATGAAGAAGTCCTATCAGGTCTTGCGCCTCTTGGCTTTTGGGTCTTGAATTCGGATCTGCAACTGACGCCATCACAGCCTTCCCTTTATTTTTAGAATTCTATGGATATGGCATATTATTTGTAGAGTTTCTCGTACCATGAGATTTCTCAATCCGACGGATTATATTTTCCTCCTGCTCTCCTTACTTCAGCAGATCTTTCCAGATTTGGGACTCTACAACTCCCATTTTTATCAGCACGTTGGTTCTGAAGTTATATTTGTAGGTTTCCACCAGCGTTTACTAAATCATACCGTGCCGACAATGCACGGATTTTTCCCTGAAGCATTTAATGAAATTTTTGACCACTTCTTCTCCTTGTTTCGTCGCAAGGAGGGAATGAACCGATATTTCGTTATCATCCTCAAAGAAATGTGCCAAGAATTGTTTCTCGATATCATACCAAGTGTTAATGGTTCCCGGAGGCAACTGCATGAACCATGTAAAAGCAGGCCCTCGCAGGATACGCATGAATAGTTTGGTCATTATGGGATCGTTTCCCATTAGATGACCAGTCTGCTACATGAAATAATATATGTGCTGACTTGGGGACCCTTTTCCATCATATGATTCCAATTTGAAAAGTTTATATTTTTCAGGATAAGTGGTGAAGTCCCACTCAAGCGAGTATGGCATTGAAATTTTCGATTTTTTCAGCTCCTTTTTCTACATCAATGTATCAAGTTGCTTTTGTAGTTTTTTTATCTTTTCTTCATGAGAATCATGGAAGGAAAACCTATCGTCTTATTCATGCATTGAATAAGCTTTCTCTTCTTTATCTTCTTCATTTGTCTTAAGTGGTGGTTCCTTATTTGTTTTGGGTGGTGGTCCCGAGAGGAGGTGTTAGCCTTATCCTCGATTATTTTCTGAGTATTCTCGACCACTTTCAAGCGTATTGCCTTGAGATCATTGATAGTCTTTTGTTGGTTTCGAATCATTTGCTCTTGGGCCTCAAATCTCTGATCGACGTCATCAAACCTGTCCATCACATGCGATGCCAATTTCCTCGGTCGGGAAGAAGTATGTGACTGTGAAGAAGTTATGGCTGAATTGTCACTGTCATCGTTGTAGGAACCTTTTACAAGCTTCCGGTAGTTTCAAGGAGCGACAACACCTGACTTGAGACGGGGAAGATGATGAGCTTGTTCGTCATCTACATCCGACTCATTTTCTTTTTCCATGGCCTTCTTAGCTTTATCGACCATATTTGAGGTCACCGCCTTCAATTCTTTTTCCTTGATTGTATATCTCAGATTATTGTTTCTCCTTTTCGGAGTATGAGACTCAGTTATTCTATCAAATACAGAAACTCTTTGCTTGCTACAATAACAATTATTCAGTATAGCTAATATTATTTGCTCGCAATGGCATATCGAACGTGACTGAGTTTGAGTCGTTTTCTTTATATTCGTCAAATAATCTCTGAGGTCAAGGATTTTGGAAGATGGAGAATCTTCAGTTATATTCCGGGTGTGGGGCCCACTTGGTTGTCGGAGAAACTCATGTGCCTACTGAAACTCTCCAAGGTCAGTTGTGTCGTACTGCTGCTCGACAGATTGCTTATCCGTCTTAATTCTGTATACTGGCCTTTTTACGCGGAGCTGGATGTTAGCTTTGCGTTTCAAAGCTTCTACGCGAGGCTGAGCCATATCTTCGCGTACGCTAGTCTCGCATTTTATACTGACTTGGTATTTTTGAAGAAGTTTAACTTATATTATTTGTTTAGCCTCGCGTAGGGGAGTATTTTCGCATGCTGGCATAACCACTTGATTTACACAAGAATCCTTGGTTTCACGTTTAATGATTGGCTCAAGTTTAAATTTAAGTTTGATAGTCTCGTGTGGAAAATTTTCACCACACGCTGGCTTATCTTCGTATTTTACGCTAGTGCTGGTGCTTCTGTCAGTTTCATAGTCAAGTTTAGTAGTCTCGCATGGAAAAGTTCATCACACGCTGGCCTGCTTCGGGGATTAACCTCACGTTTTACGCGAGTGTTGTCAATTTTCCTGGTTTCATGTCCATGATTTGTAGCCTCGCATGGAGAGACTTCTTCGAACGCTGGCTTACAGTCAGCTTCGCGTTTTACGCGATTTTTACTGGTCTTACGATTAACGCAAGCTAGTTTGTAAGGCATAGCCTCGCGTTCTGCCTCTGCTTTAGCCGCGTGTTTTATGCGGGTTTTAAAGGCTCTTCGTTTTGCTTAACGATTCCGATTACGGAGTTGTGTTCTGGTAAAACCAGATTCTTGGCTCTCTTCGGGAGTAGGAACAATATCTTCTTTTAGGGTTTTTCACTCAAACGACGTCTCTATAGCAGCAGACTCAAAGGACTCCCGATTAACGGAGAATTCCTTATTACCCGATTTACGGGTTTTAGAGATCACGTGATGATAGTGCCGCGTTTCATTCAGATCACTCGATCCAGAGGAGAGATGTTCTTCATACTTTTGCTGGTCGATCTCAACGATGAGTACATCCACAATCGATCCAATTTTTTCTTCACGTCAGATTGCGCCACGATTTCTTGTTCAGTAAAAGAGACGTCTCTCACTGTGGTCGCCAGTTTGTTCTCTGCAAAAATCTTGCTTTTTTCTATTGATCACTTTCATTACAACGAAAGAGGAACAATAGAAAAATAAACGAGAGGATTTATATTTTATCGCTGTTTTTTATAATAAAAAGTGGGTTCTAGTATGGCGGTGGGTTATATCTAGTAGAACCTTTTAACGATCCGACATGAAGATCTCTCTTTGAAGAAGATGATGACCATCCCTAGCTTCTCTCTCTCTCTCTCCTGATTTTAGTGAATTCAAAGCTCTCACGCGTAACTTGAATTGCCAAAGATAAAAAAAAAGAGGATCAAAGATCGATCTCTAAAGTCTTCTCAAAGAGGGTATTTATAAACTTTAGTTGGTTATGAGAGTTTCCATAGGAATATGAATGAAGGTTTCTATAGAAATAGGAATAGAAGGTTTTTGTATTCATCAAGGATTCTAATCAAATATTTGATTTTGATTTAAATCTCTTGATTCTGGATTCTGATTGGACTCAGTTCGGGTATTGGATAAGCCCAAATTTCAATCACAATCAATTTAGAATTCTGAAAATCTGCTCACGTGGAGTTTAAATAATCTGGATGCGGAGCTAAGTTTTTAGCTTCGCGTTTTATCTTTGCACGCGGAGCTAAGCTCTGGATGACGCGAAGCTAATCAATAGCTTCGCGTCCACTTAGCCACAGAGCTATTTATTTTCATCTTTTTAAATTTTTCTCCACCAACAATAAACTTTTCTTCAAAATGGAAACTCATAAAGTCATGGTTCAACAATAACTAAAAGTTTTTATTTAACAAGAACTATTTTATTATTGAAAATCCTCAATCTATTATAGTTACCTAACAATCTATTATGGTTGACGGCACAGTGGCAGTTGTGCAACTAATAACTTCAGCTCAGGTTTTGACGAGGTTAGAGTCAAGATTTGCGAAGTTCATACAAATAAGAATTAGAGAGAGTTTAATTATCTTTCAAATCAATATTTAAAATAGTGATAATGCTAATGTAACATTTTGCCTCTGTAAGGTTATGTCGCATATAGTATAATGCATAACGTACGTTATGCATTTTCCTATTTTTTAATTAAAAATAAATATAAATTGTATAAAATTTTTTTTATAAATTGAAAAATAAAATTAAAATATCTTAAAAAAGGATATAAAACTATTTTGTAATACATAATCATTCTAACTTTATATTAAGTTCTACAATAATTTTCATATTTATCTTCATAAATTATATTAAGTCTGCAACCGTAATTTCAGTTATCATTTAAACAAGAAAACAAGATTCTAATTTTTTATTTCAATTCTAGTTATTATCATTGTTGTAATTTATATTTTGTAATATTCAATTTATCTTATTTGTAATTGTTGATTTCAGTTCAGTTAAAAATTCAATAGAATCAATAAGTAGGATATTTCAATAACCGGAGAGAATTTACAAGTAAATAAAAAAAATAATCGCAAATTAACAAGTTAGCAATTCCACGAGCAATCAAACAAGCCAACAACTAATCAAGTAAGAAAATTACAGCAATTCGCTAATAATCAAAATAATAATCAACAATAATATAGAAATCACTAAAAAAATAATTATAAATAACATAACATAATTTAACGTAATATTATGTAATATACATAAATTAACATAAAAAACGTCCTGTTATGGTGAACTGAGTTATTTCTGGTTGTTACGTAGCGCTGGAGTTCCGTTAGATTACATAACGCAATATAACGGGTTTCATAACGCGTTATTTTCAACATTGTTTCAAACAAAAGAACAATGAACTCATTAGGATTTAATAGTTATGAGTATAAAGTTATGACCGTTTTACTGAAAACTCTTGAGCTAATAATAGGAGCTTAGTATAGAATTTATCTACTCAGAAATTGGAAGATCCATGAGTGTTTTCTAGCTGGAGAGGATTAAGAGGAGAGTTTACTAGTTAAAAATGGTATGATTACATAACTAAAGTGTGATTTTCCTGCTAAGGCGCAAGTACAGGAAGCATGATTCCTTGGCTTGATGTCCTACCGAAGAGTTCTTGAAGAGGTTGGTAGGGGAATTGCTCTAGAACTCTTGGGGAGCTAGAGTTCAGATCTAGCAAGGGTCGGAGAAACGAAGATGAATAGGAATGGGTAAAATGAGAAGAGGGAGGAAGACTTAACTTTTATGTGGGTTCATGTAAGAGAGAGGAGAGGGATGGTGGAGGATGAGTGAGGTACGGGAGGGGGTACTCTCCCAATCACACTCTTTTTCCAATTTTCAATAGTGTCATTGATAAGTAATTGATCTAAGTCAATGGCACTCATGCCATGAGACCAAACCAAATGGATTAGAGAAAGGTTTAGGGTAAATTTTAAATAGTAAACTATACGTCGATCCAAATCAATTGACTCAGAATAATTCCAAAAAATACAGAAATTTCGGTAAAATGAAATAATTTGTGACTGTGTCTCTCACTTGGAAAAAATAAGTTATGAATGAAAAGGTAGGTTCAATTCACTTGATATCGGACCGGTATCAGCATCCGGCCTACCGGCCTAGATCGTTAGCGCTGATATAGAATAAATTAATAAAGGGGACGTAATTATTAGGGTCGTTACAGTATTAATGATTAGAAGCAGAAGTATGTAACCCATATTTCTTGTTCCAGCTCAACGCCTTTGTCCAAAATTCTAGTATAGCATCTTACTGTATTCACTCATTGAGGGGACTTCGAAGCTTCTCAATTCACCTTAATGTGGTTTTTTTGCTTTTCAAGTCTATCAACACATTTTAACGTTTGATCAGTGTTAATCGACTGCATTCTCTGATTATGTAGAGTCCTTTGGGCTCTGGGGAAAACGTGAGAAGTGCTAAACTTGAAAAACCTGGTGTCCCTTCAAGAGCAGCTTCTTGGTAAATGTTTCTAACTTTTGATTTCTCCTGTATATGTCAGCATCAACCTATTAATAATTGATTTATTTCCTGCTATCAGTGGCTCGACAGTTGCTTCTGACAGGGCATCGTATACGAGTAGTGGAGGTTGTGCAGTGCCTTTCAATACTTCTAGCATGGCGAACAGTTCCATTTCATTGCCTACATTCATGGAAATCCTAAAACAATCTCGGGATGAATATCAACGCAAGGAGAAAATATTTATGTCGGGTAGTCAGTCACAGGGTTTACGTGGAGCTCGAAACCATGAGTCATCACAACAAGATTACCAAAATAGCTATCCAACAGAACATATTGTGGCAACATCTGCGGTAAGCCCTGGGAATAACACAGTTATTACTAATACTGTCAGTAAGCCATATTGTCTCTGGGGCAATGATGATATCATGGAAAGAATCATGCCCCATCCATATTGCTTGGATTCAAGGGGATTTAAACAGAAAACATCTGTTTCTCATGATCAATCTAGAATGACTTCACCCGGTATTCTCTGTTCAGCAACTAATAGAATCAGTTTTGCCTCATCAGCTCATCTTTCTTCAATCCCAGTAAGGGAATGCCCTATTACCTCCATTCAAGATTCTCCAGTTTCAAACCTACAAGATATGACTCTTAGCTCCCCATCTCCTCAAAAGATGCCTCATGTTAACTGGCCCAGTGAATATCCTGGACTGAAATTAACAGAATTAGCTTCTAAATCTGAAGCTAAAGGTACTTCTGGGTACTCCAAAGGCATTGGCACTCATGATACAGCATCTATTGGCACTCATGATACAGCATCTATTATCTTAGGTCAGAAAGTTGGTAAAATTCCATCGTTTCCAAATAATGCCATAGGAAGCTCTTTCCAAGATGAGCCAAAGAAGTGTCACACTGAGAACTATGGTTGTTTCAGGCAAGGTTTTGAGTTGAAAGACATGAAACATTCTTCCGATCATAATTCAGTGGAGGATACGGTTCAAAATGTTGATGCATGGTGCAAGAATAATGTAGGTTTGAAGAACGACATTATTTCAGGTAAAACCTGTGTAGATTCAAAAGAATATATAGTTATATCGGATATGTCATCTCTGAAACCTGGTTTAGCTGGACATATGACTACCCATCAGAGTCTGGCAGATCTTGTTGATGGAGGTAATTATAGAGGTGGTGAAGGCTCGAATGTGTTTAATTCTTTGTTGCCTTTCGGTAGCAGTGCCTCCACAGTCCCCTTCGAAATTTTTGGTGGTGCCAAACACACAAGTAGGCAGTCTTTGCAGGGCATTGTGGATGTTCTTGTTCCGATTAATGAATATTGTGGGGTACATGTTCAGGAAAACAAGACAGTCCACAGAGAAGAATCTACCAATAAGCCTATTGTCAATGATTTGAAAAACTTTAAGGTGCTAACCAATGAGATCACTACTGAGGCTGTCAATGAGCCGAAGCATCTAATGAGGCTGCACCAGCCAGGTATTTGTTCAAATTCACATTTGAATTATCCGATAAGAGCTTTGCTTTGACAGATTAGAAATTAGGGTTGTGTTAGGACAACACAGAGGTCAGGTTGACCTCTTCCCAATTAACTTGAAAGCTTTGAAGATATTGTGTTTTTCCATTTTATATCTCCTTTCATTTACGATACATGTTTTTGTTGTTTCATGTTTTCCTGATCTCAAAAAGAATTGCTAGGTGCTGCTTTTCTGAAATTTTATAAGCAAATATGTTCCATATAGTAAGTTCAAATATCTAATTTCAGTCCGAAACAATCACAATGATCAGCAGCAACCGTGAGCTGAAGAAGCAATAATCACTGCCATAATCCTAGTGTTTTTCATATCAAAATGGATTCAACTGTGATGCACATGGAAAAGCTAATATAGGCCTTCACTAAATGAATTGACGAAATTTTATGACCAGCAGTCAACCTGATTTTAATTTTTTATCCAGATCAATTTCTTAAAGGATCATACACGGAATTATTAGACACTAGGACATCTCGTCTTATATGCATTGAGTATAACTTAAACAGTTGACTGCATATTTTATTTACAACTTTTCTTCTTTCTGAAAATAGATTTGGAAGTTTTTCTATTGTTGTATGAGGTTAAATTGCACATATATGGTAATTCTCCTTATCTGTTAGCTGCACTTTCTAGGTTGTACCTATTTTGTCAGCAGTTGGTGATCGTAAATACATTAGTTTCTGATTGTGGCTCAACTAGGTGGAATGAGACAGGATTGCTTCTGAATCAATCTTGCCCTAACGTTAACTGTAACCATTGCATAGTTTATTGCGCTTGATGGTTTTCGTTGACCATGACATACTGAAGATACATTTCTTCATTAACTGTTCCATATGTACATGAATTTTGCATAGCTCAGACGAATCTGAAGTTAGAAATACTGGAGCTTTTAGATGCAAAATTTTTATGGATCCACTTGGACTTTTCTTTTCTCATTGCTGCCACTGCAACGTAAATGTAACATGAAAACTGTTGTATATGATTCGTTGACATAACATGATTAGTTCCCTTAGATGTTGTCTATGATTAGTTCCCTTAGATGTTTATGGTCTGCTTTATCATTCCTTTTTGTTTGCGGTAGAATCATATTGCTTACTTTTTATATGACTTTACCCTGCAAACAGCTTCATCCATTACAAAGTCGGTGATATCCCCACCACCAAGAAATCCTCCAGGTTTCCCTCTGAAACAGGTATCTCATGAAGGCCAAAAATGTTCTGGACCCTCGAATTCCGGTGAGCTTTTCCTTTTGTTGGTTTTCTTTTCTTGTTATTTGGATTATTCCCACTTTGTTATGCAACATGTTAGGCAATGGTAATTTACTTTTCACTGTTCTGAGGATCTTGGCATGAAACAGTAATGATTAACTCATGGAATGATGATAACAACAATTTCAGGTAATGTGCAGCCTAACTTATCTGGAAAGCAATCTCTTGTAAAATCTTCTCAAACGATATCCAGAAATGACAGCTACTTCAACGTGGATCCTATTGATGCTATAAAAATGGCATCCAGGGGGGGCAATGCTGCTGTCAGCTGCACCTCAGACTTCTCCACTCAATAGTTCCAGTTTGGTTGGTTTAGATGGAAGCAAACGAAGGGTTCAGTCTCAGTTGAGCGTAGGAAGCAAATATCAGAATCCAGTGGAAGTAGATCAAACCAAGATTTACCAACCTCATATTGCTTTTCATGGAACCAACGCTTGCCATGGATCACGGAAAGCTTGTAATTTTGGTAGCCCAGCAACAATGGATTCTTAGGTGATACACAAAGGCGGTCAAACTGCATTGAGTTACTCTATAAACAATGAGGACTTTCATTCTGCATCATCAGTTCCTGCAACCATTTTCTGGACAAAGTGACCCTGAGTTTTAAGCTACTGATATTAGTTGTCTTTATTACTCTCAGCCTCACTGAAGAGGTCGTCCCTTGGAAGTTTTTTGACAGGGGCATCAACAACTGTCAGGATTTAATTGCGGCATTTGGAAACCAAGTCCTAAGTAGGTATGTGAATGCGGGGGACTAAATCTAATGTCTGATTGCTCAACTTTCAGTGCTCCTAAAATTTGCGGTGTTTTCAGGTAATTGCAGATGGCTCATCGTGGTGTATTGTGGCATATTGTGGCTCATAAATCTGTACATGAATGACAAGGAGTTGGAATCCCCTTAAATTATATTTGTATAAGTTAAAAACAATATATATAATAACTGCAATAAGTTGTGAACAGTATCATGGTTATAAACTCTTTAATATAATTGTTGCATGAACAGTATCATGGTTATAACTGCAATATATATTCCAACAGTATCATTGTTGTATATATTTGTATAAGTTAATTCCGTAGACACAGTTTGAATATGGAAGACTAAATGCCCCTCTAAAGTTAGGGTGTTTTTTTAGTTGGCCCACAAAAATTTCCTTCTTACATGGCTACCATTACAAAAATGGATAGGTCCAAATTTCTATGTTCTATGTAGCAAGGAAGGGAAATCTACTGACCATTTAATGTTAAACTGTAAATTCTCCAATGATCTTTGGATTTACTGTGCAAGAAAAATCTGGATCAACTTCAATATGGGGTAAAGAAGTAGCATATGAAGTATATTATGTTTTAATGGTCGGGCTTCATATCGGCTAGGACACTAATTGTGGCGATATGTTGGAATGTTTGGTTGGAAAGAAATAAAAGAATTTTTAATTCTACTACTTGTTCTTTTCATATTTGCACTCGGCTAATTATGCATGTTTTCATCCTTTGAATAGATATACCGTCTGATGAGGAGCGAGTACAGATTTCGGGTGGCTCGTCGGATGATGACTTGGACTCTCCTGGACAAGTATGATTGGCAGTATTTTACCCCTACTTTGGTGATGACAATGCCTTGCCGCACTTGGAGGGAGACATGGGACACTTTTTTTTAAAAAACTTTTTTGTACTTTTTTTTAAATTTTATGTAAGGATTGATGTAGCTTGAGGATTACTTGTATGTGTGATCAGCCTCCTAACTCTTATATAATTCTATTATCTACTTACTAATGGAATACGGAGGGCACCCATCTGCGGTTTTGCTTCAAAAAATATAATTGTTGTATCTTTAAACTCACCTGTGTAAATGGTATTTGCCATAGCTTGTGATTCTCTCCCTCCCTCCTTCCTTCCTTCCTTCATTTTGAGGTGAGGATCCAAAGCTGGCTAAAAGTTGTTTTCCTAAATTTGTTAGAAGCAAATGCCCTATGAAGTACATCTCATATTACAGGCAATTTTGCAGCCATGTAAATATTCATAGATTGAGTTAGACTGTTGCTGTGATGCCGACTGCTCAGCATTTTGACCCAGATGTGAAAGTATAGTGCAAATGCTAGATCGCTATATCGTTGGAAATATAGCATAAATTAATCATGCAGATAGTGAAGGTGAAAGGAATCATATGTTCCTATTTCGAATCTCTGTGACTCCAAACTTTATGAGAGCCTCAATATGACATGTGTTCTATATCTCATTTTCTGTCTGAGCATTTATTTCTCATTTAGCCATTACATTTTTTATTATTGATCCTATATATCTTGTTACTTGTATGTCTAGCTATCATTCATCAACATTATCTCATTAAACGATTTACGATTCTGTAACAGGAAAGCTGCATGTACAGTGAGAATCAGAGACCATGAATAATTAGATTTATGGTTTTTTGTCAACTGGTGTATGTTTGATATTTTGGCTAAATCATGAGTAAATAAAGATCAATCCAGCTCCCTCATTATGAACTTTCCTTCTCCATGTATTGCATTTTGTGGCTATTGAAAAAAATGGGAGTAGTATACATCTTTTTTTTTTTTTTTTTTTTTTTTAAATTTTAGATGCTATCTTTCAAAAGTTTTTTTTTGTACTCACTTATTTTTCTCCTTGGGCCTAGATACGGCACCAGAAATTTTTCTTCCTCTCAATTGTTTAGGGGAGTTAAATTTTATAGGATTGCTATTAGGATAGTTTTATTATATGACACGGAATGTTGGGTTATAAAGAAACGTCATTTACAGAAAATAAGTGTAGTAAAAATGCGCATGCTCCGCAGGATATGCGGCAACACTAGGAGAGATAAAGTGAGAAAAGAAGATATTTGTGGTAAGATAGGTGTAGTTCCCATCGATGAGAAGATGTGAGAAAATCGCTTATGATGGTTTGGTCATGTGCAACATAGATCTACAAATGCACCAGTTCGACGAGAAGAGTTTATCAATGTAGGACAAGTTAAAAGAACGCAGAGAAAACCGAAGAAAATATGGAAGGAGCTGATACGAAAAGATATGGATTCTAGAGGTTTAAATGAGGAGATATTACTTGATACCCCAAATACTTGGGATAAAAGGCTTAGTTATTGTTGTTGTCGTTGTTCAGGGGAGTTGAAGTTTCTTGAGGTTATTTGTACATTTCATTATTGAGATAACAAAATAGGCTTCATCTTTAACTCTAATGTTGTTTTTGGGGAAGACAATAAAGCATGAGCTAAAATAAAATAATTACCAAATGCTTCTCATGATCAATGAACACATGAATACAATTCTCTTCTCCAAATTGGGATTACCTGACCTCAAATTGCTTAGCTAATATCTTGCAGTTACTACTGTTATTGCCTGCATAAGTAGAAACTAATTAGGCTCTGTTCGGTTTAAGAAAAAAATGAAGGAAAAGAAAAAGCAAAGAAAATAAGAAAGAAGATATTTTTGAGAGAAAATTTAAAAGAAATAAAAATATTTTCTTACTAACCAAACATTACTAACCAAACATTAATGAAAAACCAATTTCTATCTTCTTTTCTTTTCTTTTCTCTTTTCTTTTCTTTCTTTCATTTTCTTTCAAACTAAAGCCTTAGGCTGTGTTTGGATTGAGGGAAAATGAAGGAAAAGAAAAGAAAAGGAAAAAGAAAGAGAAAAGGAAAGAAAATGATATGGAAATTGGTTTTCTTTTTTATGTTTGGTTAGAAAGAAAATGAAAAAGAAAATCTCAAAGAAATTTAAAAAAAAAAACAGTTTCTTATGTTTGGTTGCTCAATAGAAAATTAGGAGGAAAATATAATTTTAATTAAACTTTAGAAAATTTTAATATTAATTTACATATTATTGATATAATTTTTAATTCTTAAATAATTAAGCATATAATAACCAAAAAGTCCAAACTTCACAAAAGTTAAAAATATCTTGGGACTAAAATTATAAGGAAATTTCTGCAAAAATTTCTCTCCCTTATTCATTTTTCTCTCAACTTTCATTTTCTTTCATTTTCTCCTGGGTTTGAGGAAGAAAAGGAAAAAGAAAAAAAATCAAACACATTTTCTCTCACTTTCTCTCATTTTTATTTTCTCTCTCTAATTTTTCCTCTAACCAAACAGTGAAAAATAACTTTATCTTTCCTTTTCTTTTCTTTTCCTTTATTTTCCCTCAATCCAAACACAGCCTTAGGCTCTGTTTGGTTTGAGGGAAAAGAAAAGAAAAGAAAAGAAAAGAAAATATGAAAGGATTGAGAGAAAAATTAAAAAAAAAGAAAATATTTTCTTACTAACCAAACCAAACATCAAGGGAGAATTATTTTTCCATCTCTTTTTCTTTTATTTTCTCTTTCGTTTTCTCTTTCTTTCTTTCTTTTCTTTTTTTTTTCCATTTTCTTTCAAACGAAACACAGCCTTAAGGAAGATCATGAATATGACAACATCATGTAAGTGAGAAAAGCTTGTCATTTTCGAAAATGATAATTTGCATATTTGTAACTACAAAAAGTACATTAACTTGCTAGTTTGTATCACATTCAAACACTTGCTAATTTGCATATGTGGATGAAGCCCATATACAATGACATTGTGGAAATTCATGTCAATAACTCGCCATGGGAAAGGAATGATATTCTCTATATGACATTGTGGAAATTCATGTCAATAACTCGCCATGGGAAAGAAATGATATTCTATATATGATAATATGTGGAGTCAAATTTAGAATCTTTTATATGAAAAGAAATGATGTTACTGAAAAAGACTGACTTAGCTTCACAAAAATTATATTAGTTATGTAAGCACTAACCAGATAATGTTTTAGGTTAGAATCTCTCTATTCATTGGTGCGTAACTCAAAAAAATTGATACTATATCATATAGACCATAAAACATGTAGACCATTGCATTTGAGAGTGAAAATAGTGTAATACATACTTAGGGGATGATATTTTGCCCTCGAACATTGGGAGTATAAAACGTGTGATCCACCCCATCGGTAATAATTTGATTTACACGTTACAACCATCTAAACAATGATTTGCATATTGTCATCATACAAGTTGCATATTATGTAATATTTTTTTTAAAAAATTAAACCCACAAAGATTTTTTTTTTCTTTCAACAAAAGGAATAACTAAAAAAAGGAGGGACAATAATGGATAGATAACTCATATTATATTTGATGTCCATAAGTGAGCCTATTTAATTCTTAAAATTTCATTTAAAATGAGCATTTTATATACAAAGTGAACTTACTTTATGAACCATTTACAAAATATTGTACACTATGCAAACTGAAATCATGAAAAGTTTCAATTTCTGTAAATAAATGTTAGAGGTATACATATTAAAAAAAGAGAATCCCTCAACATAGAATTCTCCCCCAACATCTCAAACAGTTCCCATAGATGCCAGAAGTACGACTCTCTCTTCCCCTCGGGAAATTCTAAATGCGCACTACATTTTTCACCATATATAGTAAAGTGATTTACAGCATAGGGGAAAATGGTGCTCACTAGTAAAATATGATGCGCATTTAGAATTTCCCCTCACTAGTAAAAAAATATGACACAAGAATAAAGGGGGAAATTCTATTTGCGCATGGCATTTTACTCTTGGCGTCCTGATTCCTCTTTACACAAAATTTATATTTTGAAATACTGTTATTTTACTTTTTGCGTCCAAAATTTTTTCCAAAAATACTCTCCTCTTTTTTTCTAACTCCTCACCCATCCAATTCCATTTAGCAAATATTTTGGTCGGGTATTAATACCCGACCAAGAAACATGCTGGTCGGGTATTAATACCCGACCAGTAAGCGAAATCTCCAAAAAAATACTAATTAACGATAAATTTCAAACAAATACGTATAAAACCTAAAAAAATTTTCAAATTGTATCTTAGATTTGTTCTCTAACACTAATTACATGTTGGAATTTTCCATTTACATAAGAAAACTCAAATGCAAATTCCAAACTCAAATTTCACTTGTCACGGTGAAATCGAAAAATTTAAAATTCTTCTAATTTTTTCATGAACGTTAATGTAAAAAATTTTAAGGGATCAAAAAATCAAATAGATGATTTTGTAGGAGATGTGTTTTTATTAAATACAAAAAAAAAATCATTTAGGGTTTTAGAGAGAAAATAGAGGAGGAAAACGATGAGTGATAGTTTCAAATTTTAAAAAGTCTTAGTTTGGAATTTATAAGAGTAATTTAGTCTAAAAAATAATGGCAAATTTGTAATTATTTATAAGTTTTAAAACCGTGCGTCAATAGAGCTGCTTATCTGGCCGTGCCCGGCCCGGCCACGGCACGTTTGCCCTGGCTTAGGCCCGGGCTCGGCCCACCGGCACGGCACGACACGGCGGCCCATACCGTGCCCGTACCGGCCCATGTTATTTAAAAAACAAAAAAAAATTAAAAGAGGATACTTAGCTTCATTTAACTAGATTTAATAAGAAGTAATAACAATAAAAAAATATTATATTATATTTAATCTCATTACATCCATATAATTGCTTTATAAATCTCTTTAGAAGTTATACAAAGTCCGAAGAGAGGGGAGATGACCCTATCCGTCACCCTCAATTTGTTCTTAGTATCTTTTCTAAGAGATTTATGAATTAAAAATTTAAATTTTTTTTTGAAAATATATGAAAATCCTTACAAATTTAAATATTTCTAATCATACTTCATTTTCTTCTGGTCAGCCTAAGCTCTCTAATACAACTTCATTAGTCAAGTCTTGTTCCCTATCTTCTGCGTCTTACCAATCCTTCAAGCAGACACACATCTCCAATATGTCCGACGCCATTGAGGTTCTCAACTCCGTGAGTACTCTACCACCTGCGCTAAAAGCAGATTTCGATGCTACAGAGAGATGAAGCTTGTTTGGGAGACTTGCTTGAGACTTCTTGATCACTTGATTGAAACTTGCTACTTGTTTGAGACTTCTTGAGAATTAAAGATTTTAGAAGATTTTTGAGAATGAATTTGGTTGTATAAAAATGATGAATGGTAATAGAGGAGATACTGAGGTATTTATAGAGAAAGCAAGGTTTTAATTTGCAAAAAAATTTGCAAAAACCCCTCCAAATTAAGCCTAACGGCTATTTATTTAAAAAAAAAAATTTAAAACCCGTGCCGGGCCGCGCCGTGCCACCAGCACGGCCGACCTCGGCTCGGGCATGGTGCCAGGCCGTGCCCGACACGGCTCGGCTCACCCGAGCCCCGGCACGTGCCAGGCCGGGCGTGCCTAAGGGATCGCCCGACCTAGTAAGCAGGTTTATGCATCAAGAGTAAAATGCCGTGAGCAAATAGAATTTTCCAGATAAAGGCCATGGAAAAAGAAAAAGAAAAAGAAAAAGAAGAAACTATAATTTTTTTTAATATATTTTAAACCCCCAATTTCAAGAAAAGAAAATAAATAAAAAGCAAGGGAGGAGAGAGCACCGGCCAAGCTTTTCTAGGGTTTCAAAAGCATGGAAGCGGGGGCTCAGCCTTCGGACACCAACATGGCGGACGCGGCCCCACCTCCGCCGGCGGCTCCTTCGCCGACGGCCGACAGCATCAAGGCGACGCTCAGCCACGGCGGGCGATTCATACAGGACAACATTCTTCGGGAACATTTTCAAGGTCACGGCGAAGTACAAGCCCCCGATCATACCTATGGCAGATCGTATGGTGAGTTGCTTAGAAGTTGAGATTTTGATTTATGGGAGTTAATAAAAAAAGTCGTTAAAAAAAAGTATAATTTTGGTTTTGGTTTGGGATTAGTTCAGCATTTAATTCGGAGGCGGGGGAGCAGCTGGCGATCAAGAAGATTGCGAATGTGTTGGATAACAAGATTGATGCCAAGAGGACATTGAGGGAGATCAAGTTGCTGGGGCACATAGATCATGAAAATGTCTGTGAGTCGTTCATTGCTTTTGTTGTTTCTAGTGCTATTTTCTACATTAGAATAGAGGAAATATGAAGAAGAGTAGCTGAAAAATGAAAAACTTGAAGCTTTTGGAGAGCAAGTGGGAAGCTATTTTGGAAAGGGTAAGTGGGAAATTTTAGGTGTCATGAGTGGCATGTGGCCCTTTTGCTTTAACTATCTGTATTTTCTTGTGATGATGTATGAATCCAGAATGGTGTATGTCTTTTTGTCACGCCTCGCCCCGATATATGGTAACAAGCATGTACAAGTAGGGCAACATTTTCAGTTTGAATATACTAAAGATTCTGACAGGATAACAAGGGTTAAAATAGTTTATAATTGGCTATGGTTCCTCTCCTGAAAATGCTAGCTATGATTACTTTTATGACTTTATGAGAATAATTATAAACTATTTTATCTCTTGTCTCACATCCGATGTGGACTATTGAAATATGGGTATTTCATTCTCCTCTCTTTAGAATTTGACGTTCTCGTCAGAGAGACTTAGTAATATGTTAACACTTCACTAGGCAATGTGGGATTTTAGATGTGGCTTCCATGGATTCTAGAGGTGACTCTCAGGGATTCAAGATGTGCCTCCTTTTTGTGTGGTACTTTATTCTGAGTAACGCTTAGTTTCATATGGCATTTAGTTTTGTATACTTCCGGTTGGTGTCTGATTCTGATACTATATGTAATGCCCCCATCCGGAAATTGGGTAGCAGAGCGCCGACAACATATTCACTTGTAAATATGCTAAGCCTCTGATAGAATAATATGAATTAAAATAATTTTTAATTAGCCACGGATTTCCTTCCCTAAAAGACTAACTACAATTACTTTTGTGGCTCCATAGCAGTCATTAGAAACTACTTTATTTCTTATCTCACATCCGATGTAGGACTATTGAGATATGGTATTATACTTTTTCATATGGTAAAGCCGTAAAATGGAGTCTGGTACTTAAAGGAAGAATAAACTAGTACTGGCAGCATCTCTTTTCGAAAATGGGGTCATTGGCTTACCTGCAAAATCTTTAAGGTCAGTTGGTTGATGGGTTAATAGATGTACCTTTTCAAGGCATGCAACTATGCTCGTGAGACCCAGAAGAAACTACTAAAAGGCCTTTAACTTGGTAAGGCTTCATAGACGCAGGGTAATATGGTTATACTTTAGGCATTGGTTGGGAACAAACCTTTTTCTCATTAAGGAGGAGGGGTTGAGTAAGGCCACTGTTGGGAATCCAAACCCAGATGATTTTATAGAAAATTAATAGAAAAAGTTGGGCAATAGGAAGGCAACTACTTAGGTGTATGGCATTTGTACAATAGCAAACACAAGTCTGGGTCTGTAAAGCTTGTTTCCATGAAAATCATATGGTCTTAGCAGTTTTGTCAATCAATATTCAAAAATGTGTTTTCAGTAGGCGTGCGGTCCAGGACCGCATAACGCATAATCGGATTACGCGCCGATTATGCGGATTATGCGGAATTATGCGGAATATTAATATTTTAATATATATTAATATAATAATTATTAAAAAATGGATATATTAATGCTATAAAACTCTAAAAAATTATAAATAATAACCGTAAGCATATAAAATGAATATAAACTGGCTCTACATAAGAAATTAAAAAAATAGAAAGACTTATCTCTTAACTCCCAATGTAAAAAAAATAACAACGCATGTATGTATGGATCAAAAACGTCGCTCACCTGCAAATCGAAAAGAAAATTTAAATGAGAATCAATTTATATGATATATAAGAAAGTTTTAACACATAAAAATGAACAATGCATGTACAAATGAACATATGACAACCACACATTGCTAATACATGTTTGTGTCAACTACATAAGTAATTAGTTTTACATATTCAAAAAATAATACAAGTTTTTTTCAAAAACAGTTCATCCCACTCAACAAATTCTCTACTATTCCTCATTGTCATCTTCATATTGAACATTGTTTCCCAACTCCTCCTCAGAACTATCATCATCGTCATTCGCATCATCACCCTCTTCTTCTAAAACAGCTATAGCTTGATCATGTTCAGGAAGATTTTTAACAACTGCACTGGATGAACTCTCTTGAGCTCTGCTTCCCGCTGCAGCTCTCCTTCTTAGCGTCCTTTTGCTCCTCCTGAATCTATCTTCGTTAGCTCCACTCGCCGCAGCGACAAGATCCCAGGTCAAGACGGAACCAGGGAAGATCTCATCTTCGTCATCATTCTCTATTTCTCTAACAAATTCATCTTTCCAGTGCAAAGCTCTGGAATCATCTGAAGCAATCAGCACATCTTTACTATCTCCATCCTCGTCTTCGCATTCCTTTTCTGTGCCATTTTTTTGTTAAACTGAACGAAGACGAGATCATTTAACCTCTTAGTATCCAGCCTGTTCCTCTTCTTTGTATGTATCTATAAATTTATATATGATTTTACACAAGAGAAAAGAGAAAGTTAGAGTGTTAACTCTGAAAATAATGTAATTGAAAATTATAAAATATATAATCATTGTAGTAGTAATGTAGTAATTTGTATTTACCCCTTCAAATACACTAAAATTTCTCTCGCATCCTGAAGAGCTACTTGTCAAGTTTAGAATCTTAATTGCTATTTGTCGAAGCTTTGGTGCCTCTCCTCCATAAAAATCCTACCAATGAGCTATTAAAGCAACATATAACAATATGTTAATAATTAGAAAGAATAGAATTTAATATTAAATTATTTTAAATTTCATATATAAAGTTTACCTGGATCGAAATTATCCGTGCCATTAAAGCTCATTCGGTACCTTTCCGCTATGCCACTCCCCATAAGTCCCCTCTTATCTTTGTAGACAAGAAATTCATGCGAGCCAATCTGATCTTGGACGTCATGCTCAGGATAAAATATGCATATGCAATGCATGACGACATTTATTACTAGTGTATTATCTTGGACTGTCTTATCCCTATAATAATAATAGGGATTAAGATAATATGCCGTCAAATGCAATATGCTATCAAGTCTGCCCCTGGATTCTTTTTCAATTATATCAATAATTGGTCTAAATGCAGACTCCTTTCGATTGCAAGCAGCTTTGATCTCATCCTTTGTATCTTCCAGCATTCCATATACAAAACCCATTGAAGGTCTACGATCAGCATCAACAATTCTCAACAATTTAAACAAAGGAGTATATACCTTCAGAAGCTCTTTAATATCTTTCCAAAATGAGTCAGAATATATTGTGGATTTAGTTGACTTGCCCTTCTCTGTCTTGGACCATCTGTTGTTATCCCACTTATCTGAAGAAACCATAGCAGCCAACTGTGATTTTTTGTCCACCAGACAGCTCAAGCTTAGGAAAGTGGTGGCAAATCTGGTGATTTCTGGACGAACAAGCTCTCTCTTGTTTGTAAATGAGCGCATCAAAGCCAGAGTACTGTGATGCTCATAAAGAAAAACTATCATTGATCTTGCCTTCTCAATCACCGCTTTGTATTTTGGTATCTTACCAATACCCTTCAACATGAGATCTATAGTGTGGGCTGCACAACTGGTCCAAAATATATTAGGCTTTCTTCCCTTCAACATATTTTTTGCTGCCATGTTGGATGGGTGGTTATCAGTAACCACTTGCAGCATGCGCTTCTCACCCACTTCCTTGATGCAATTTTCCACCCAATTCAATATGTATTCGCCAGTATGTGCATTGGCCGAGTCCTCAATGGATTTAATGAAGCATGTGCCGCTCTTGCAATGGACACATAAATTCATAATACTTCTATGCTTTCTGTCAGTCCATCCATCAGTCAAAATACTGCAGCCACGCTTCCTTTGACTTCTCCAAGCTGTCTTCAGTTTTTTTGTATGCCTTATCTAAGAGAGGCACTCTCAATTGATATTGGCTTGGGCCCTTATACCCTGGACCGTGCTTGCCAACAGCCTCGCAAAACTGATCGAACTCCTCACAGTCGAAAGTGTTAAAAGGAATTCCTTTGGCATATGCCCACATGGCCGCATAATCATGCGCCAGCTCCTTCCACTTTCTTCTCTCTCCTTCATTGATAACTGTTTGCTTCCATTTACCTTCATCCACCAGTCTGTTCAGTGGACCACTAACATGAGGCCTATGATCTCCAGTAAGTTCGGGTTCTTCTCTCTCTCTTTCCACTGATATCTGCATCTCTTCCCGGAGCTCATAATCAGCTTTCCGCTTGTCAACTTTTTTCTTCTTGATTCCCTCCAAGTTCTCCCTACATATACGCCTCTCTTCATCTGTGGCAAGCACACATGCTGACACTTCTCCTCCAACTCCTGCAACATGTTGCTTCAATCTATTTATTCCCCCTTTCACAATCTTATTACATTTGATGCATTTCACATCATTATAAGATCCTCTCTTTATTAGTCTACCATAATTCCACCCAATGTCATTTGATCCTGGTGGTTTTAATGGAATCTGGCTTTCTTTCTCACTTGATGGATTTGGCCGTCCACAACTACTTGAATCAGAGGCCATTGATGATGACATACAAACAAACTTAACTGCCTTAAAGAAATTCCTACATCACCATTAAGAAAAACAATAAACTCTAACTGAAAAGATTTTATTAAAACAATATACTCTAACTGCCTTAAAACAATTTCTATATCACTACTTCAAAAGATTTTATTAAAACAAAAGAGGAGTATTTTAAATTTTCAGTTACTGTATTGGCATATACTTCTTGTCTCTAGTAAATTATTTTCAGTTACTGTAAATTAAAACAATAAATTATCACCATTGATTTTATTAAAACAATAAATTATTATCACTACATTTAAAATTTCAGTCATTTATTTTCACTGTCACTGAAAATAATTTTTTTTAATCATCAATTTTTACCATCAAAATAAATTGGAAAGCTCACTGTCACTCATCAGAAATTAACATACAAAATTAAAAAAAAAAATTAGCTCACTGATCATCTACATTAAAAAATAAAAATTTCAGTCGGCTACAGTCACTGACTGTAACTGAAAATAAATTTTTTTAATCATCAATTTTAACCATCAAAATAAATTGGAAAGCTCACTGTCACTCTGACTCATCAGAAATTAACATACAAAATAAAAAAAAAATTAGCTCACTGATCAGAAATTGGAAAAAAAAACCCTTACCCTAACCGTATGCCTAACCCTTAGAATAGTTAAAAAATACAAAAAATCTCACAAAAAATTTACCAAATGAAATTAAACATGAGTAGAAACAGCTAGAGAAGAAAGGAAAAAAGAAAAATTACCGCCGGAGAGGAGATGCGGTCGCCGGAGGGGGGAGGACCACGGGAGGACTTGATCGGACTAGGAGGACTTGATGGACTGATGATCGGAGGTGGTTGAGGCGCGAGGGATTGATGATCGGAGACTTGATCGACCGATTCCTACAAAGGATCGATCGACCGAACGATTGATCTAACGGGTCGGTGAAGAAAATAAATTTCAGTGTTGACGAAGAACGGAACGATCGACCGATCGACTGACGGTGGGAAAGGAAGATTAGAGGAGGAAATTTGGGATCGGAGGGAATTTGGGATTTAGGGTTAATAATTTGGGGGCGAAAATTTTTTCCGCGAGCGAGTTCGCGATTTCGGGTCGCGAAGAAAAGGGGAGAGGAGATTTTTAACGCGTCGGGGGCGGGTTGAATTTTTAAAACGTTGCTGAAAACCCGTTAACCCGCCGAACGATTACTCGTTCTATGCGGATTATGTGGCCGCATAATCCGCATAGGAGCGCATAATTGCCCTGTCCGCATGGACAGGGCGATTTTCCCGGTTTCTACGCGTTTTCCCTCCGCAAACGATTATGCGGCCGCATATGCGGCCGCATAGAACGTTTTTTTGAACACTGTTGTCAATGTCCTGCTTCTGTTATTTGTGATCTTATCTAATATTACTTGGGTATGCTTCGTAAGCAAAGTTATCAAATTGGTATATGTATCTTGTATCATATGTGAAAACGTATGAGCAAATTTAAAGTATAAATAAATAAATAACTAGAGACACATCCTAAAGCCGGAATTCATTAATACAAGTCAATAGCGATATATAAATATACAAATAACATTGAAAGTGCAATAACCATGAGGTTGTCAATCAAAATTATACTAGCAGACATAATATATCACTAAGATTCACTTGAAATGATGATTGACAAATTTACTTTCCTCATTTTTGTTTCCTTTGTTTCGGACAAACTCATCCTTTACTATGTTCTTATTCCCCATTTCTTTTCATCGTTTATTGTTTGCAATGGCGTTCAAGTTAACAGGTCCTACCAATAATCATAAAAGAATTTCTGTTAGAGATTAAATACTAGGAATAAACAACTAATTGATAGAAATTTTATTATTAAATCTTCTCTTCATTTTCTTTTTAGTGTATCAACCATACCTCCGACTTAAAACACTCATGAGAATCTATCCAAGTGGCACCTTTCACTATGCAAAGTTCTTATTTCTCAACAATCCATTCATAATTGGATTTTATATTTGGTGCTTAAATTAAATCATATATTTGTCCAATTTCTTTCCTCTTTTGTTATCTCAGTTTCTCTTGTATATTATTTAAAAAAAATAATCAAAACCTTGAGTATAAGTTCGTTACCCCCTCATAAAACTACAAAACAAGTGAATGTAATGTTAACTAATCATCTCCTGTAGATACATCAATCTCATCATCTTCAAGAATTTTTATTTTAATTTACTCATCTTCATCTTCTCCAATTTATACGAATTCTTACTTTTATTGAAATTTTAGTGTATAATAAATAAGCTCATTCAATACTTGAATTGAGAATTAGCAATTATATAATTGATATTAACTTAAATTAAAAGTATACCTCTATTGATGATTGGTTTGAATGTTTTATCAACAAAAATAGGTATTTTGAACTTTAAAGTTTGCTTTTATTAAATGATTGTACTTGTTTGGAATTTACATTCATAATTAAACCCAAAAGATTCAGTAGAATGATTGTGAAATTCATTTATAAGCCGAGTTAGCATACTATAGCGTATTACATATCGTATGTTATTATATCATATATCATACAATATGCTTATTGCTTCATATGATAGTCCAATAGTATCATTAATAAGCTAAGTGTCGATTTCCCCACATATCGCTTCTTAGAATGCCAATCACATATTGAAGAATATTGACAACTATGTTTATAAAATTAATCTTCCTAATAAAGCATATTGCTATTAAGAATTTAGACATTTCTCTACAATCATTTTTTAAAAGTTTTGTGAATGTTAAGTTCCTTAAATTCTGAAAGGCAAAATCTACTTTCTGAAAGATCAGTTAAGTACATAACTAATTGGCAATTTCTGATATTGTATGAATATAGACTTAATCACTTAATGGTTGTTATTAATAATTTCAAAAAAATACAAAATAAATACAATAAATGCTGTCTCATTTGGTTGATATTCTAGATTCTATGAGTAAAAAAAAAGGTAGAAGGAACACAAACCCATATTCCTAAGAATAGAATCATTAATCAATGTCCTCTTGCTCCTTTGGTTGAAACAAATTAATTGTATATTTGTTTTCCCTTGAGAAATTTATAAACTAGAAATATATGCCTCATATCACTATTTTTTATTATTTTTTAGTCTATAAACGGTTGAAGTATCAGACACCACTTTCTTCGTGTCCTTTAGCCCTTTATATGGAAGTCAGAGAGATTAGGTGAAATTGTTCTAATGAAAAATGAAGAGACCATAGAAAGTTGGTTTCATTAAATTCAATTGATAATACATACTCCTCATTTTGTTGGAATATATCGAGTGTGTTCTCATTTAATTGGAGTTGAAGAAGATTATATGAGTAGAAAGTGTAAAGGAGCACAAACCTCTACTTCTAATAATTGAATCATTAAGCAATGAATCTTCCTCACTAGAAATTAAACCTTTTTTCTCACCTTTTGTTAGTTTTTATACCTTAATAACTGCACCTCAATTTATTCTTTATATGAAAGTTGGAGAGATTAGGTATCCTGAAGAATATATAAGAGAACATGGAATCTTGTTAATAAATTCACTTGATATATTCTCCATATTTGTGTACATCTAACTGTTCACCGGTTAACTTTCATAAGTGACCCACATATATTGGAGTAGTTAAAATCATAAAGCTTTTAAATGTGTGAGCAATTTGTTACCTATATGTAGACCCGTGCTTGCACGTGGATATGTGCATGTGTTTGATGTTGCAGGAAACGACAACGTCGACATGGACAAGACACCTGGGACTGCAAATTCTAAAAAACAAAACACATGATATATGTAACAACCTAATTTCATCATAACTTACATTCTTAATATCAGATTAATCCCAAAGTGAATGCGTTGTGTTTGTTTTATTTTTCTATATTTTTATAATTTTCTTGAAATTTTTAAGATAGTCACTTAAAATAATATTATTTTAATTACCGGTGGGTCCTGCACATATTTTGATTAGTCTTTCTTTTTTGACTTGTAAAGATGTTAGCCTAAAACAACTCTAATAACTTATTATTAATATTCATTTGTCCTATACCTACTTTGTTTTTATTCACCCATACATTTTCTTCACCATGCTTGTCCTTTGGCCAAGCATGACAAACCATCATCTCACCCCCATATCCTTCCTTTGTCTATATCTTTTTCTTCCCTTCCTTTCATTTATTTTCTCTCCTTCATTTTTCATTTCTCACTTCCTTTTATTTTTTTTACTCCAACTCAAGAGAAGAAGAAAAGAGAAGAATAAGAAAAGAGAAGAAGAAGAAAAGGAGAAAAAGTTCTTTACCCTCAAATTAGGCTTATCTTGCTACCAATGTTTAAAATAACGATAACGTAACGTTTTTTTTTTGTTAGGTTATGTAGCAAATAACGTAACGCTTAACGTAGGTTACGCAATTTTCTATTATTTAATTAAAATAAATATTAAACTGCATTTAATAATAATCACAAATAAGTAAATAAATCTTAAAAATCATATAAAATACTGTAAAATCAATATAAAGGCATAGAAAAATTATAAAATTTCACAGCAAACATCACAACAATTTTTTAAGTTATACAAAACACAATATTGTTTTTCCTCCATCTAATCTATAATAACAAGATCATCCTCCTCCAGAATATAGTTTGCATCTTCCGGATCGATATCATCCCCCGTCTCATCAAAAGTATCATCAGTTGCTTTTCCTTTATCTGAAGAAGATGCTACACAAGAAATATACAAATTAAGATATTATTAGATACTCAAATCACGATAGTATTCATTTAAGAATATTAAATTGTTAAAATTGGATAACTTACAAGTATCGACCCTTCGTTTCTTTGCTGGGGTTTCAGTTTCATCTTGCTTGTCTCCCTTATCTACAATGGATGGAAAAACATTTTGATTGCTATTAATTACAGTGACTTCTAAGAAATCATTCGTTCTTGGAACTGAATCGTCATCAGTAGGCTCATTTAGCAATCCAAGATTTTCTGGGAGACAAGGCTGTTCACTCTCAACTAGCCATTCATCCTTTGGTGTCGCCTCATCAATCAAAATTGGCTCCAAATTCATTCTCTTCCTTTGAATATTTCTCTCTCTAACCTTAATATTGTACATGACGTACACGAGAGAATGTAGGCGTTCTTGCTCCAAGCGACATCTTTTTTTTGAATCCACCTTAAACGAAGTTGTAAATTGTTATATGAGGATGATGATAAATAAAGTACTTGAAAATAATATATTAAGTTTTTAAAATTCATACTTGTTCAAAAGTGCTTCAATTGCGTTCACATTCAGAAGCACTAGTCGTAAGTGAGAGGATTCGAATTGCAAATTTTTGGAGTGGGAACATCCTCTCCAAATCTTTCCTACCAGGCAGCTAAAATAGATAAATAATTTTGGTGTTAAAAAATTCAAAAAAAAAACTTAATGATATATCTAGCAACAGTGTTTTAAATATCAGATACCAGTCTCGGACCGGTCAGCCAAATTACATACCGGATACCGGATACCGAGTGGGATATCGCGATATGACCCTAAATACCAGAGTGTCATATCGGTGTCATACCAGTTAAAGAATAATCATATAATTGGCTATGTAGAATATAATAAAACACATAAAATAAGTTTATAGTACTTATATTGGTTTATTTACATTCAACTTACGAATTTGCAGATACCGTTTAGAACGTTCGCATATGCACAGAGCGATATAAAATCATAAAATTAAGAAAAATAAGTTACTTTTTTATATTAACTTAATCTAATTAAAAATTCAAGCTTTTACTCATATAAATAAAGTTAATAAACATAATCTAAGTTAAAAAAAATAATCATATAAATAAAGTTAATAACATAAATAAAATTACTAATTTATATTAACTTAATCTAATTAAGAAATCAAGCTTTAATGTAACTTGTAATTCTTGTAATTGCACATGCTATAATGTAACTTGTTAGCATATGAAACTCATACACACAAAATCATTGAATACACACAAAAATAGTGAATTCATGTTAATACAAATTTACACACAAACTCATGCATACAAAATCAGTGAATATACATAAATAGTAAATACTAATACAAATTTACAAATTACAAGTTACATTATAAGTTAAAACACTGATATTCACTGGTATGAAACTCATACCACACAAAATCAGTTAAAACACTGGTATGAAACTCATACACACAAATTATATTCATGTTAATACAAATTTACACAAACTCATACACACAAAATCACTGAGTACACATAAATAGTAAATACTAATACAAATTTACAAATTTTATCTACTATGAAACTCATACACACAAAATCAGTGAATTAGAACCACTGATTCACACTGAATCAGTGATTCGATTCACTGATTCAGTGTGAATCAGTGAACCGAATCACTGATTCAATGTAAATCAGTGACTTTT
This sequence comes from Dracaena cambodiana, assembly GCA_036321105.1. Taxonomy (NCBI): domain Eukaryota; kingdom Viridiplantae; phylum Streptophyta; class Magnoliopsida; order Asparagales; family Asparagaceae; genus Dracaena; species Dracaena cambodiana. The sequence continues at coordinate 33,182,667 of JAYEPQ010000013.1, forward strand.
GAGTCACTGATTTACATTGAATCAGTGATTCGGTTCACTGATTCACACTGAATCAGTGAATCGAATCACTGATTCAGTGTGAATCAGTGATTCTAATTCACTGTATAGTACAATCACAAACTCAGCCCTCCCAACTTAAGAATTCGCCTCATATTACACAAAAAAAAATCTAACATAAATCGCAATCAATTAAACCTAAATAGCACAATTATAAAATAAATTGAAGAAATTTGTAACTCTAAATCAAATTAAAATGAAAAAAACAAAGTTCACTTACCTAGCCAGCGGCCACTGCCCCACTGGAGAACGGCGAGCACCCTTCGAAGAGTCCCAGACTGGGAGGAGAGCAATCGGAGAGCGGAGAAGAAAGAGAGAAAACGAGAGAGATTTATGGCTCAATTAGGAAATTAGGGTTAGGGCCGTTCAACTCGATCGACCGACGATCGCGGGGAGAGAACGAGAGAGAGAGGGCCAGAGAGTGGGAGAAGAAGAATCGGAGAGAGATTTATGGCTAGTTTGGGAACCTTGGGTTAGGGTTTGGTCGCGGGAACGATCGATCGCTCGGATCGCGCCGGGAAAGAAAGAGAGAGAAAATGCGAAAACTTTACTCTCTCTCTCCTCCCGACCCGTTTTATTTCTTAACGGGTCGGATTTTAACGGGTTAATGGGTTTAACACGTAACCAAAACCTATTAACCGATATTAGCTAATACTGGTCGGTATTTCTCATCTCGATACCGGCCGATATATTGCCACGTGGCTGATATATCGGCCCATACCGGTCCAAAACGATAAACGGTAAAAAAAACCCCATATCGTCTCGTTTCTTCAATTTTACCGATATACCGGTATATCGGCCGGTATTTAAAACACTGTCTAGCAATAGAACCCTAGGAATGGAAACAATAAATTAAGATATACCAGGACTTCGAGCATTCATAGTCATTTGAGCTAGTGGAGATCCAAATTCTCCAAGCTTCTGTTTATACTGATCCAGCTCCACATCAGCTTGTGCATACTCATTGAGATCGGGGATCATTCGTTGCATGCATTCACGAAGGCCTCTTCTAATCTCAGAAACATTAGAAAATGTATCACTGTAGAAGTATTTAGGATTTAAAAAGTAAGCTGCTGCGTGGAGGAGCCTATGCAACATGCCTGTCCACCTCTTATCAATCAAATTCCAGTATGGCATGTACTTCCTCTTACTGCCCCCACAGACATCGGCAATTTTCTCTTTACAACTGTCAAGCATCTCATATAAAAAAGGCATGGAAGGCCTCACATCTGAATCAACCTCTCACAGCACGTAGACCAGTGGCAGTGTGGTGCTAAAACAAAAGAGAACTCAGCCCCAGAAGTTTCTGCTAGATAGCACTGCCTTCTTTGCCTTCACTGCATTAGGTTTCTTCGCCCAAGCACTTTTGGTGAAATTATCAGAAGCAAACAACTTCCTCAATGGCTGCCTTAATTTATAGAGCCTTTGTAAAGTCAAGAATGACGTAGCAAATCGAGTGATTGCCGGTCTTAGCAGTTCCTTTCCCTTCGTGTATGTCCACATCAAACTCAAAACCCAGCCATGATTATATATGAATTGGATGATCCCCTTTGCTGTTTCAAGAGTTTCCTTATGGATCTTCATCTTGCCTATATCCTCTAGTATCAGATCAATACAATGAGCTGCACAAGGAGTCCAGTAAAGACGTTTTCGTGAATCCATAAGTTTTGTGCCCGTATTGACATACAAAGCGTGATTGTCTGTAATCACTTGGACAACATTATTCTCTCCAATCTCCTCAACTACTTTATCAAGACAGTCCCATAAGTTATCTCTTGTCTTGAACTGAGCAGATGCATCAATGGACTTGTAAAAAAAAGTCTCCTATGGTGAATTCACAAGAAAGTTTATTAAACTTCTGCTCTTCCTGTCAGTCCACCCATCTGACATCACTGTACAACCGTACTTCTCCCAAGCCGCCATGTGCTTCTCCTTAATCTTGTCAATATCGTCAATCTCAGCCTTAAGAACCCGTGTCCTTATCTCGTACGGAGATGGTTACTTCAAACCAAATCCGAAATTCTCAACTGCTTCGATCATCTCCTTCCAATAAGGACTACTCAAGATATTGAATGACAGTCCATTTGTATAAATACATCTGCCTATTTTTCTAACACAGTCTTCTCTTGCCTCCTTCTTTAAAGCTGTCTCCAACGTGAATTGTCGGGCTTCAAGATTAATAAATTTATTCATTGCTCCTAAAGTTCGAGGTTGAGTATTGCTACCGGCGGCGCTTTCAAGCTCTTCGCTCACCAATTCAGTGTCTGGTTCCCCCATTCTACCAATTTTACGGCTTAGAGATGCATTTTTTTTCTTTTCCACTTCTGAAGATTTTAAAATATCTTTACATGTTTTTTTTACATCTGGCGGGACTCGTTTACACATTTTCACCCCATGTCTTGTACCGGCCAAATGGTATTTAAGCCGGGTGATTCCAGCAGTAATGTGGTGATTACAGAATTTGCAGTAAAAATAATTTGGAGGTTCCCCTTCCTTGTGAATCTCCCATTCTCTGGCTGGATCCAAATTTTTTGACATTATTCAATCTACACAAACATACCAATAATTCAAATATTAAATTATTTGAGAATCAATAATTAATTCAGTAATTAAATTATTCTTCTAAATTTATTTTCTTTACAACCAATTTAGTCCATTTTTCACATAATCCATTTTCTACAACAATTACTTCAGTGCAACCTATGCAAAAGCTTTTCTACAACCTATACAATTCCTTCTACAAGACTACAACAATTACTTCTACAGCAATTATTTATACAATTCATATTTTCAAGTCCATTTTATACTAAATCCATTTTCTTTACACCGATTTTCAGAAAATGGATTTAGTATAAAATGGACTTGAAAATTAGGTTGAATTGTTATTAATGGACTGAATTGTGCACATAATCCATTTTTGGACAATTCAGCACTAAAAATACAATGACAACAAATCCATGCAATATGCACATAATCCATTTTAAGACAATTCAGTCCATTAACAATCAACACTGCACAATTCAGTCCATTAACAATCCAATTATCTAACAATCAACATTGCACATAATTCACAAAAATCCTATGCAAAATTCCACAACCTTTTAGCATCAATCCAACACTCCGATGGAAAATTGCAAAAAATCTAAGTTATTCAACAATGCAAATAATTAAGCAATGAATAATCCAACATTATAGAATTAATTCAATTAAGTATATTTAAAGAGTTTTAGGAAAATTAGGCTCTGGGAGAGAGAGGGGCTTACCTCTGTTGAATCAGCGAAGAGGAACCAGAGGTTGAGGGAGAGAGAGGGGCTGCTTCAATGTCGATCGAGCTGCTTAGAAGTGGAGAAGGAGCTGCCGGACAGCTGAGGGAAAGAGGGGGCCGCTACAGTTTTGGTCGGAGCTACAGAGCTCCAGGAGGTTCTTCGAGAGGGGGAGAAAGAGAGAGGTCGACCGGGGAAGCTTCAGTGTCGAGGGAGAGGTATTACCGGAGCAGGAGCCGGAGCGACGAGGCGGGAGAAGCGTCAAATCTTCGATCAATCGAAGATTCCGAGGCAGCTGATGGGTTAGGAGCTTGATTGGAGAGAATCGTCGGCATTTTGAAGAAGGACCGGCGGTGGAGAGGCGGATGGGAGGGGGATTTTCGCTCGGGTGAGAAATCGCTCGGGTGGGAAAGAGGGAACGATCGATTTTAGGGTTAGGGTTTTTTTTCGCTCGGGAATTTATAGGATTCGAAGTGGGGAAAAAACGTACGTTACGTTACGAAAAAACGTAACGTAACGTACGTTTTTTTAAAATAACTGTGCGCTCCACAGTGGGGCGTTATTTCGCCCCGTTACGGAGCGAATTTTCGCTGTTACGCTCCGTAACGCGTTATAACGCGTTACGGAATGTGTTTTTTTCAACAATGCTTGCTACCCATCAAGGCAAGTAAAACCACATCCACTCATGTTTTATTTCTAACTCTAATTGTTTATGGTTAACTTAGAATTTTGATTTGTTAAAACTTAAAAAGATAATATCTCTATATAAAAATCTCTATGATTATTTTAGAAATATAAAAATATAATTTTTACACTTTACTCTATGTTTATGTATTAAATTTATCATTTTATTTATAATTTCTCATTCTTAAACTACAAGTTGTAAAGTTAAACTATATGCTTAATTTTTAAATTATAAAAATGTCACCTTTATGAATGTTCGTCATATTTGATATAAATTCAAAGTTTTCTACACAAGTTCTTCGTGTATAATGCAATGATTTTAAATCACTTTCCACTTGCCATTAGAACATAGGTATATATATATATATATTCATAATCATGTTTTTAAAGAGAAGGTTCCAAATAAGTTTCTACATTAAATTGTTAAAATATTTCTTTTATACGAGTTATTATGTTAGGTCATAATTCTTTCTATGCTAATCCATGTTTACTTGAAAAATATATACATGTCTAAGATTTAATAAATTGCTACTTTCCATACTATGAATCATGCTAGAATTTAGAAAATCAATATGTTATTAAAATAATCGTTATAAAAGTGTTAAGCCTATTTAATTCCTATCTTTACAATTTAGTACTCACTTACTTAATATGTGTTTATATGCATAATTGTATATGTATGATTAATATACATGATCATCATAGGTATTTTTATATCTTAATACTCACATACGTATTTATATATATACTTGTATTCATGTGTGGATTTACATACATGATCATTTTCTTAACATTCATTTTAATATTCTATACTCCATCATGCTTGTCTTGACATATATATACAAGTTGCTTATATAAGGTACATGAAAATATGTTGGATTTTCCTTATTAGTACATACACATGTTTTGATAATGCCATGGATTCTGACTTGCCTGTTAACTTAATTTTGACACTCCACATACTTGCCTTGATATATAAATACTAATTTCTTGTACAAGATACATGAAAATATGGCAGATTTTCCTTGTTAGTACATACACATGTCTTGATAGTGCCATGGATCCTGACTTGCCAGTTAACTTGATTTTGATATGGACCACATCTTGCTTGTTACTAGATATGTATATGTATTAATTTTGACATGATTGGTTCATCATATTTCGAATTGATTTGCATGTAATATACTTGAAATCTTGGGTTATGGGAGAACTAAAGAGTGGACAAATATTATATCGTGAAAGGTTTATGATAGGTTGCGCAACCGAAATAGGGGCTATCCGTGGGGGCGCCCGGATGGTACTGAGCCATCATCTCTTGTTTAGTCCATGTTGATGGGACGACCGAATATTCAGTATCGGTATCTGCTTCAGTGCTTAGCGGCACGGCTGGTTCAGTGCTAGCATCTTGCCGGGTCCCGGGTATGCACGGGTATTTTCACGATACGAGTCTATTTTTTCACCACTTAGTTCAAAAAATAAAATAAAATATGATATTAAATTAGACTTGATATTTATGTATAACCTTGCTTGATATTGTTACTTAATCATTACTCTTTTCCATACATGTGCATATGCTTTTTACATCAATTCATATTTTACTTGTTAGTGCATTTTGCACACTCTACGATACAGGTCTATTTCTTCATTATTTAGTTCAAAACATAAACTAAAATAAGATATTAATTTAGACTTGATATGCATGTATATCCCTGATTGATATTGTTACTTGATCGTTTAATGTATTCCACACATGCGCATATTTTAATATCCACATTCATATCTTACCTATTTGTTATATTACACGCTCTGTACTTATTGTTTTACTTGCCAGGTTTGACCCTGAGTTCCCCCATACGCTCAGATACTGAAGATGTGAGCGAGAATCCGCCGGATCTGTACTTTCTAAAGCAGGCCGAGCAACATTAGATTTATAGGCCTCCGCTTTTGTATTTTTAGTTTGGTATGTATCACCCCTTTTGGACTTTATTTTCAACTTTTGTATCAGTATTGTACTTGTTGTTTCTTATCTTAGACATGTATATATTATTTTTTATATGGCAGTAGACTAACTTCCAAGATTCTGATAGATGACTAGTATTCAGTTCCATTTATTTTTTCTTTTACATACTTATATGCCTCGTGCACGTCGATTTACACGTGCCTGCCGGTAACACATTCCGTTTCCGTATCTATCCGGGAAATGGGGCGTCACTGAGTGGCATCAAAGTTCTAGGTTATTTTAGGATGTTTTTAGGACTACTGCCATATATAAACATGTCCAAATTTTTCTTTGATTTGAAATCTTATCTTGATCCTATTATTAGTTGATTTTCTATCTTGCCTTATTCTTTTTTCATACCATATCTATATTTTGATTTTTTATGCACCTAGTCTTGAACTTCTGTTGTTCGAGTCCTATTGAGTTGACGTAGTAATTATAGAGTTTTAATCTCAGTCAACAACAATTAAAGTTATTCATTAGAACTATAGCAAGCGGATTTATGAGATACTCTATAATTGATTTTCGATCAAAATCATATACTTTCGCTATTATGAGTCTTACATGTTGTGGCAATTATTGATCTGCGGGCAATTATTGCAGTTATTCGCAAGGAGCTTAATAAGTGAGACTTATGATTTTTTTCCATCATATATCTTTGATTATTTATCCCACCAGTTAGACAGTATGACAAGGCAATTTTCAACTATATTCTATTTGGAACTATTTTCTCAATGCCCACATTCTTATTAATTGACTGATATCTTATTACTCCAATTAGTTAAAAATTAAATTTCGAGGACGAAATTTTTTTTGTAAGGAGGGTAGAATGTAACAATCTAATTTCATCATAACTTACATTCTTGATATCAGATTAATCCCAAAACGAATGCGTTGTGTTTGTCATATTTTTCTATATTTTTGTGATTCTCTTGAAATTTTTAAAATATCACTTAAAATAATATTATTTTAATCACCGGTGGGTCCTACACATATTTTGATTAGTTTTTCTTCTTTGACTTCTAAAGATAAAATTTGATTTTATTTAGGTTAGTTTAATTTTAAATTATAGCCTTAAACAACTCTAATAAGCTGTTATTAATATTCATTTGTCATATGCCTACTTTGTCTTTATTCACCTATACTTTTTCTTCACCATGCTTGTCCTTTAGCCAAGCATGACAAACCATCATCTCACTCCATATCCTTCCTTTGTCTATATCTTTTTCTTCCCTTCCTATCATTTATTTTCTCTCCTTCATTTTTCATTCCTCTCTTCCTTTATTGTTTTTACTCCAACTCAAGAGAATAAGAAAAGAGAAGAAGAAAAGGAGAAAAATTTTTTAGCCTCAAAATAGGCTTATCTTCCTATCCATCAAGGAAACTAAAACCACATCCACTCTCATGTTTTATTTCTAACTCTAATTGTTTATGGTTAACTTAGAATCTTAATTTGTTAAAACTTAAAAAGATAATATCTCCATACAAAAATCTCTATGATTATTTTAGAAAAATAAAAATATGATTTTTACACTTTACTTTATATTTATGTATCGAATTTATCATTTTATTTATAATCTCTCATTCTTAAACTACAAGTTGTAAAGTTAAACTATATGCTTAATTTTTAAATTATAAAAATGCCACCTTTATGAATATTCATCATATTGGATATAAATTCGAAGTTTTCTACATAACTTCTTCGTGTATAATGCAATGATTTTAAATCACTTTCCACTTGCCATTAGAATATAGGTATATATATATATATATATATATATATATATATATATATTCATAATCATGTTTTTAAAGAGAAGGTTCCAAATAAGTTTCTACATTAAATTGTTAAAATATTTCTTTTATATGAGATATTATGTTAGGTCATAATTCTTTCAATGTTAATCCATGTTTACTTGAAAAATATATACATGTCTAAGATTTAATAAATTGCTACTTTCCATACTATGAAATCATGCTAGAGTTTAGAAAATCAATATGTTATTAAAATAATCGTTATAAAAGTGTTAAGCCTATTTAATTCCTATCTTTACAATTTAGTACTCACTTACCTAATACGTGTTTATATACATAATTGTATATGTATGATTAATATACATGATCATCATAGGTATTTTTATATCTTAATACTCACATACGTATTTATATATATACTTGTATTCATGTGTGGATTTACATACATGATCATTTTCTTAACATTCATTTTAATATTCTATACTCCATCATGCTTGTCTTGACATAATATATACTAGTTGCTTATATAAGGTACATAAAAATATGTCAGATTTTCCTTATTAGTACATACACATGTCTTGATAATGCCATGGATCCCGACTTGCCTGTTAACTTAATTTCGACACTCCATCATACTTGTCTTGTCATATACATACTAATTATTTGTACAACATACATGAAAATATGCCGGATTTCCCTTATTAGTACATACACATGTCTTGATAGTGCCATGGATCCTGACTTGCCAGTTAACTTGATTTTGATATGCGCCACATCTTGCTTGTTACTAGACATGTATATGTATTAATCTTGACATGATTGGTTCATCATATTCTGGATTGATTTGCATGTAATATAACTTGAAATCTTGGGTTATGAGAGAACTAAAGGGTGGACAAATATTGAATTGTGAAAGATTTAGGATAGGTTGCGTAATCGAAATAGGGATCATCCGCGGGGGCGCCCGGATGGTACGGAGTTATTATCTTTTGTTTAGTCCATGTTGATGGGACGACCGAATACTCAGTATCGGTATCTGCTTCAGTGCTTAGCGGCACGGCTGGTTCAGTGCCAGCATCTTTGCCGGGTCCCGAGTATGCACGGGTAGTTTCACGATACGAGTCTATTTTTTCACCTCTTAGTTCAAAAAATAAAATAAAATATGATATTAAATTAGACTTGATATTCATGTATAACCCTGCTTGATATTGTTATTTAATCATTACTCTTTTCCATACATATGCATATGCTTTTTATATCAATTCATATTTTACTTATTAGTGTATATTGCACACTCTCTACGATACATGTCTATTTCTTTACTATTTAGTTCAAAACATAAACTCAATAAGATATTAACTTAGACTTGATATGCATGTATATCCCTGCTTGATATTGTTACTTGATCGTTTAATGTATTCCACATATGCACATACTTTCATATCCACACTCATATTTTACCTATTTGTTTATATTACACGCTCCGTACTTCTTATTGTTTTACTTGCCGGGTTTGATCCTGAGCTCCCTATATGCTCAGCTACTGAATATGTGAGCGAGGATCTGGCCGATCTGTACTTTCTAGAGCAAGCCGAGCAGCAGTAAATTTATAGGCCTCCGCTTTTGTATTTTTGGTTTGGTATGTATCACCCCTTTGAGATTTTATTTTCAACTTTTATATCAGTATTGTACTTGTTGCTTCTTATTTTAGACATGTATATCTTATTTTTTATATGGCAGTAGACTAACTTCCAAGATTCTGGAATATGACTAGTATTCAGTTCCATTCATTTATTATTTTACATACTTATAGGCCTCGTGCATGTCGACTTACACGTGGCTGCCGGTAACGCACTCCGTTTTCGAATCTATCCGGGAAATGGGGCATCACAGAGTGGTATCAGAGCTCTAGGTTAATTTAGGATGTTTTTAGGACTACTGCCATATATAAACGTGTCCAAATTTTTTTTTGATCTGAAATCTTATTTTGGTCCTATTATTCGTTGATTTTCTATCTTGCCTTGTTTTTTTATCCATACCATATCTATCTTTTGATTTTTTATGCACCTAGTTTTGAACTTCTGTTCGAGTCCTATTGAGTTGACGTGGTAATTATAGAGTTTTAATCTCAGTCAACAACAATTAAAGTTATTCATTAGAACTATAGCAAGCGGATTTATGAGATACTCTATAATTGATTTTCGACCAAAATCATATGCTTTCGCTATTATGAGTCTTAACTATTATTGTGGCAATAATTGATCTGCGGACAATTATTGCAGTTATTCGCAAGGATCTTAATAAGTGAGACTTATGATTTGTTTTCCATCATATATCTTTGATTAGTTATCCCACCAGTTTAGAAAGTATGACAAGTTAGTTTTCAGCTATATTCTGATTAGAGCTATTTTCTCAATAACCACATTCTTATCAATTGACTGATATCTTATTACTTCAATTAGTTAAAAATTAAATTTCAAGTACGAAATTTTTTTTGTATGGAGGGTAGGATGTAACAACCTAATTTCATCATAACTTACATTCTTTATATCAGATTAATTTCAAAGTGAATGCGTTGTGTTTGTCTTATTTTTCTATATTTTTGTGATTTTCTTGAAATTTTTAAGATAGTCATTTAAAATAATATTATTTTAATTACCGGTGGGTCCTACACATATTTTGATTAGTCTTTCTTCTTTGACTTGTAAAGATGAAGTTTGTTTTTATTTGGGTTAGTTTAATTTTAAATTATAGTCTTAAATAACTCTAATAACCTATTATTAATATTCATTTGTCCTATGCCTACTTTGTCTTTATTCATCCATACTTTTTCTTCACCATGCTTGTCCTTTGGCCAAGCATGACAAACCATCGTCTCACCCCCATGTCCTTCCTTTATCTATATCTTTTTCTTCCCTTCCATTTATTTATTTTCTCTCCTTCGTTTTTCATTCCTCTCTTCCTTTTATTTTTTTTACTCCAACTCAAGAGAAGAAGAAAAGAGAAGAATAAGAAAAGAGAAGAAGAAGAAAATGTTTTTTAGCCTCAAAATATGCTTATCTTCCTATCTATCAAGGCAAGTAAAACCATATCCACTCTCATGTTTTATTTCTAGCTCTAATTGTTTATGGTTAACTTAGAATCTTGATTTGTTAAAACTTAAAAAAAATATCTCTATACAAAAATCTTTATGATTATTTTAGAAAAATAAAATATGATTTTTACACTTTACTCTATGTTTATGTATCGAATTTATCATTTTATTTATAATCTCTCATTCTTAAACTACAAGTTATAAAGTTAAACTATATGCTTAATTTTTAAATTATAAAAATATCACCTTTATGAATGTTCATCATATTGGATATAAATTCAAAGTTTTCTACATAACTTCTTGGCGTATAATGCAATGATTTTAAATCACTTTCCACTTGCCATTAGAACATAGGTATATATATATATATATATATATATATATATATATATATATATATATATATATATATATATTCATAATCATGTTTTTAAAGAGAAGGTTCCAAATAAGTTTCTACATTAAATTGTTAAAATATTTCTTTTATACGAGTTATTATGTTAGGTCATAATTCTTTCTATGCTAATCCATGTTTACTTGAAAAATATATATACATGTCTAAGATTTAATAAATTGCTACTTTCCATACTATGAAATCATGCTAGAGTTTAGAAAATCAATATGTTATTAAAATAATCGTTATAAAAGTGTTAAGCCTATTTATTTCCTATCTTTACAATTTAGTACTCACTTACCTAATATGTGTTTATATGTATAATTGTATATGTATGATTCATATACATGATCATCATAGGTATTTTTATATCTTAATACTCACACACATATTTATATATATACTTGTATTCATGTGCGGATTTACATACATGATCATTTTCTTAACATTCATTCTAACATTTTATACTCCATCATTCTTGTCTTGACATATATATACTAGTTGCTTATATAAGGTACATGAAAATATATCGGATTTTCCTTATTAGTACACACATGTCTTGATAATGCCATGAATTCTGACTTGCCTGTTAACTTAATTTCGACACTCCATCATTCTTGTCTTGACATATACATACTAATTTCTTGTACAAAATACATGAAAATATGGCGGATTTTCCTTATTAGTACATACACATGTCTTGATAGTGCCATGGATCGTGACTTGCCTGTTAACTTGATTTTGACATGGACCACATCTTGCTTGTTAATAGACATGTATATGTATTAATTTTGACATGATTGATTCATCATATTCCGGATTGATTTGCATGTAATATAATTTGAAATCTTGGGTTATGGGAGAACTAAAGGGTGGACAAATATTGTATCGTGAAAGGTTTAGGATAGATTGCACAACCGAAATAGGGACCATCCGTGGGGGTACCCGGATGGTACTGAGCCATCATCTCTTGTTTAGTCTATGTTGATGGGGCGACTGAATACTTAGTATTGGTATCTGCTTGAGTGCTTAGCGGAACGGCTGGTTCAGTGCCAACATCTTGGCCGGGTCCCGAGTATGCACGGGTAGTTTCACGATACGAGTTTATTTCTTCACCACTTAGTTTAAAAAATAAAATAAAATATGATATTAAATTAGACTTGATATGCATGTATATCCCTTCTTGATGTTGTTACTTAATCATTACTCTTTCCTATACATGTGCATATGCTTTTTACATCAATTCATATTTTACTTGTTAGTGCATATTGCACACTTTCTACGATACAGGTCTATTTCTTTACTATTTAGTTCAAAATATAAACTAAAATATGATATTAACTTAGACTTGATATGTATGTATATCCCTGCTTGATATTGTTACTTGATCGTTTAATGTATTCCACACATGCGCATATTTTAATATCCACACTCATATTTTATCTATTTGTTTATATTACACGCTCCGTACTTCTTATTGTTTTACTTGTCATGTTTGACCCTGAGCTCTCCCACACGCTCAGGTACTGAAGATGTGAGCGAGGATCCGCCCGATCCGTACTTTCTAGAGCAGGCCGAGCAGCAGAGATTTATAGGCTTCCGCTTTTGTATTTTTAGTTTGGTATGTATCACCCCTTTGGGACTTTATTTTCAACTTTTGTATGAGTATTGTACTTGTTACTTCTTATTTTAGACATGTATATCTTATTTTTTATATGGCAGTAGACTAACTTCCAAGATTCTGCTAGATGACTAGTATTCAATTCCATTCATTTTCTTCTTTTACATACTTATAGGTCTCGTGCACGTTGACTTACACGTACCTGCTGGTAATGCACTCCGTTTCCGCATTCATCCGGAAAATGGGGCGTCACAATATATGTGTCCAATACATATCTAGCGCAATAAGGCTTTGTTATAGAAATGTCTTTGCTACATAGATTTGGCATTTTGTTTAATGTTTGTGTTGTTACCTGAGCAACATCATCATCAAAGCTATTTCAAAGAAGGGATGCAATTAGTTATCTTTATAATCCACCAGTAGGTGTCTTTGTTGCCCTGACTTCAGGTGGGAGAGGCAGTTTTTCCATTCCTCATCTTTCAGCGTTTGCTGTATAGCTTATCGCATTTATCTATGAAGTGCCAAATAATTTTCACAAGTGATACAACAAAGGGTGGCTTTGGAGCAATAGTAAGGTTATTCCATTGTGACAAATATGCATATCCATGTTATAAGGGAGTAAAGAGTAGTGAATGGAGTCATTTATTTGTTGATTTACAAATGGCGCCAGTATTAGAAATTCTGCCCAATGGGCTACCTAGCGGTATTTTCGGGTACACGATTCAGGATCTTTTTGGTGTATTGCAATGCAGAAAGCCCGATTAACATGGAAAGCTCAATACCTTGGGGCTTCCATATTTGGGGATGTGGGATCTAGAATCCTGCTAACTAAATGCCCTGATGATAAAGCAATATAACCATAGGACTACGAAGGCCACTGCCACAGAGGGACAGGGTCAGATGTATGTAAGCTTAACCTTGTTAGGCTACCTATCTCACGTAGGTAAATTGGCATGCGTGTAGTTATTGTGGTGTAGTGACATGGAATGACTTAATAGCTGTAGGCCCGAGTGAATGATTTCTGTAAATATGCAAGTAATTAGAAACAATTTCATGCATTTCTTGTGAGCCATGAACATACATGGTAAATTACACAAATGTTGTATAAGGTCAGCTGTACTAACCACCTGATTTTTTCTTACAGCATACTTCACGATATGCTGGCATGGTTACTGTTCTACTGATATGATATGCTGCGTAAGAAGTTATTATCAGATGTTGGCCTCCTAGTAGTTTAAAAATATGATTCTTGGCAGACTATTCCAAATCTTTCAGGAATACGCTCATGTATGCTCTGCGTGCGCGTGTGTGCGCAAAGCATGCGTGCGTGTGTGCGAGCGTGCATGCGTGCAGTATATATACTCATTAAAAGATTAGAGAAAGTTGACTAGGTATATATTTTTCCTTAATATTTTAAGACAATGGAGACTAGTCACATTCAGTCATGATTGGCAGCAGAGGCGATTGATCCGTCAATTAATTAACTTACTTTGATCTAGCCTAAAGCCATCTATGCTTGCTAACTATATTACTATTGTTTCTCAAACATGTACAAGATTCTTGCTATTTTCCCAGTATATTAGTAGAGGATCAACAAATGTATACAAGGCTTCCTATTGTGGAAATTGACATCATGATTTCTTGGTTTATTTGAATTAGAATATAATTTGTTTTAAAAAAAAAAATGTCCTATAAGAATCAGGATCCACACATCTGCTAGCATGTGACTTGCTCCTGTTCTTAATTTCTTATCTTTGCCACGTAGTTTATGACAAAAAGAAACTGGAATTCGAAGAAAGGATCATTAAGCTGTTCATCTTACACATAAACATATTTATTTAAGTTAACAACTATTTTCCTCAGAGTGCTCTGGATGGGAAGTTTCGTGCTTTAACATATATGAAGTTTGCAATTCTGCATGCGTGGTGGATTAACTTTCTCATTTTTCCATATCTCTATCCATTGCAGGTTGTTGCAGTCAGAGATATAATTCCACCGCGAGTAAGGGAGATATTCAATGATGCGTATATAGCATATGAACTTATGGACACTGACCTCCATCAGATCATTAATTCCAGTGAGGCTTTGTCCGAGGAACATTGCCAGGTACTCTTCTTTGCACTGCAATGACTAGTAATTTATCTACTAATAAGTAAAGAAATTCGTAGCCTTTATCGGGTTTCCGTAGGTTACTAATTCCTAACTTTACCTGTTATTGCACTGTAATTTGGCATAATAAATATTGAAGAATTATTTTTAACATTAGACTAGAACTAGTTAGTCTTCTCTGAAAGTGTAAACAGGCAGATAGTGGCTGCTGATTGTTACATTTATGCACCTTATGGTTAGTTACAAGAGAAGTGTGACGGTATTAGAAAAGCTTGTCTTGTACGTGCTGCCAAGCCTAACTTATGTAATCTTGTTATAGGGGCCAAATCCTAAATTTAGCCTCAACTCTGAACTTGTCTAGTACTGTCTCGAACTTGTCTCCTTTTGAGTTCCCCCCAACTCCAAAGATTGTTGGAATGCAGAAATTGCTTGTTGTGTGTCCATATTGTGTGGGTGCTTCTTAGATGTACTCAAGTGATTGTGTAGTGATGTGGTGCCATTTTTTTAAGGATGTCTTGCAGAGGGTTTACCAGGGTAATTGCAGCTTGTTTTCACTAGCATACCATCTTCGAAGATTATCATGAAGTGTTCCCACGTATTGCTTCTTGAGTCCATCTTCTTCCACTTTGGTTGTGTTTGGGTTGGTTGAGATGGTTGGGTAGTTTGGGTCGTATCCACCGCCACATTCGGAGTGCTCTACTCATTGTTGGTTCTACTTCGTCTTGAGTAACCTAAAACGTGGCATAGAAAATTATCCATCAATATTAAATCCAGTTTCAATCATATTTCAAGAAAAGCTTGTTCTATTGTTTGTGACCTACAACATAACATCTACTAATAAACGTAGTTTGGTAAAAAAAAAAAAATTAAGCATGTTTGAGACTTTAAGAGCATCTCTGTCTGCAGGCAGCAAGCAATCTTGCTTGCAGACAGTGAGCAAAATTGCTATGATTTGGAGGCCAAATTGCTTGACAAAAGGAAATTTTGGAGGTCAACATGCTGACAATTAAAATTTTAAACTGCACAATCACATTAATGAATCTGATATTGCATATACTTGAATAATCCAATTAATTCAGTTAATTTGATAACTAAAGCACCAGTGAAACGAAACTAACCATTGATTAACAAAAGCAAAGGTCAAACTTTAACCAGTTTTTCAAACCATTGAAAATTCTAGTGTATAACTATATCAATACAACTAAATGCACTCAATTCAATCAAAAAGAGTTGATTATGCTATCGATTTCAAGTTTTCAACCTTGATAGGATGCCATAACAGTCAAAAACAACCAAAATCTCTACTTAGCACAAAATGAGAAATTATAGTCTCAATGGACATGGAGGAGGAAGCAACTTGCAGCAAAAAGCAAGGAGATCGTCTCAACATGGTATGGAAGTGAAGGAGATGAGGAGCGTTGTAGGAGTGACGATGACGATGCACTTGAGGAGGAATGTTTGTGACTGGTGGGTGCTGCAGTTGAGCTGCAAGGAGTCGAGGGGGTGAGCAGCTTATTTAAGAAGGCTAGGGTTTAGTGTTGGTGTTGGAGTGGATTCGATCAGGTTTTGCGTGAGAGTAAGCTGATAAGCCTGATATAGTTTATTTTTTAATTCTAAATTAAGTTTGGTCAGTTTATTTCTTGTGTTACAGACCAGAACTAACACTATATTGAATTATAAACTAACAAACCAAACTATGTGGTCGGTTTGGTTCGATCAGTTAAATTGGTTGGCAGGTATTCTTGTTCACCCTTTTATACAAAAATATATAATTTGGTTATGCTAGTCAAGAGGATCGATGTATGTCTATGAACATCAACAGGAAATCTTTATTAAGAGTGTGTTTGGCTCATCGTATGTAATGGAAGATAGGACGGAAAAAAGAACTTCTAAAATGGAAATTTAAGAAGAGACTTCTTCATTAGAGTTCTAGTATTTGTGTGCTAGGTTGTGGAAGAAGGAATTGCATTAGGAAGTAAAGAGCATCACTTTCAACAACAACAACAACAACTAAGCCTTTTATCCCAAGTATTTGGGGTAGGCTACATGAACCAAAAAAAAAATCACGCCGGATCGATCACTTTGATATTCCTTCTCCATTCATTTCTATCAAGTAATATCTCCTTATTTAAACCTCTAGACTTCATATCTTTGCGTATCACCTCCATCCATGTTTTTTTCGGTCTTCCCTTCGTTCTTTTAACTTGTCCTACATTGATAAATTCCCCTCTTCGAATTGGTGCACTTGTAGGCCTACGTTGCACATGACCAAACTATCGTAAGCGATTTTTTCGCATCTTCTCATCGATGGGAGCTACACCTACCTTAACACGAATATCTTTATTTCTCACTTTATCTCTCCTAGTGTTGCCGCACATCCAACGGAGCATGCACATCTCTACTACACTTATCTTCTGTGAATGACATTTTTTTATAGCCCAACATTCCGTGCCATATAATAAAGTTGGTTTAATAGCAGTCCTATAAAATTTTCCTTTCAATCTTAACGGAATATTACGGTCGCATAAAACTCCCGTTGTCCTCCTCTATTTCAACCAGCCAGTTTGTATCCTATGGTTAACATCATTATCGATCTCTCCATCATTCTGAATAATAGAACCCAAATATCTAAACTGACTGCTCATTTGTATCTTTTGCCTATCCAGTTTTACAGCATTATAGTTTATGGTTCGGCATTTACTAAATTTACACTCCATATACTCTGTTTTTAGACCTACTCAATCTAAAACCTCTAGATTCTAATGTATGCCTCTATAACTCTAACTTGACATTTATCCCTTCTCTTGTTTCATCAACTAAAACAATATCATCAGTAAATAGCATATACCAAGGTATCTCATCCTGAATGGTTTTAGTAAGCTCATCCATCACTATAACAAATAAGAATGGGCTCAATGCAGATTCTTGATGTAATCCAATTGTGATAGAAAAAACACTTGTTAAACCACCACATGTTCTGACATTGGCCACTACTCCATCATACATGTCCTTAATTATGTCGATATACTTGATGAGAACTCTTTTCTTCATCAGTGTCCACTAAAGTATCTCTCGTAAAACTTTATCGTAGGTTTTCTCTAAGTCAATAAATACCATATGCAAATTTCTGTTTCTCTCTCAGAATCGCTCTATAAGTTGACGAAATAAATGAATAGTTTCTGTCGTCGATCGCCCCGGCATAAATCCAAACTGGTTCTCTGATATTTTAACAGTTTATTGCAATCTATGTGCAATTACCCTTTCCCAAAAATTCATAGTGTGACACATGAGTTTTATTCCCCGATAATTAGAACAATTCTGAATGTCGTCCTTATTCTTATACAGAGGTATTAGGGTACTCTTCCTCTATTCATTTGGAATTTTCTTAGTTTGCCAAATCTTGTTAAAAAGATCTGTTAGCCACCTCACACCTATCCCTCCTAAGTATCTCCATATCTCTATAGGAATCTCATCTGGACCAACAGTTTTTCTTAATTTCATCATCTTCAAAGTCTCTTTTACTTCAGACTTTTTGATTCTACGCATAAAACTGCAATTCATATCCTCACATTTAATAGTAAGATCTCCCAAATCTTGAGTAAAACTAGCATTATATAATCTATCAAAATATTTTTTTTTTTATTTTTCTTTAATCTCTTCGTCGCGAAATAGAACTGTCCGATCCTCATCTTTAATACACTTTACAGTACATAAGTCTTTAGACTTTCTCTCTTATTCGAGCAATTATATATATATCCTTTTCTGCCTCTTTATTATCTAACTTCTCGTACACTTGTTTATATAATTTAGTTTTTGTATCCCGAACAGCTTTCTTAGCCTCCTTCTTTGCTAGTTTATACTTCTCAAAACTTATTCCATTATTATTATTATTATTATTCAAATCTCTATAAAAATCTCGCTTGATCTTAATAGCATTTTTTACCTCTTCATTCCACCATGATGTATACTTACATGGTGGAGCACCGCCCCTCGACTCACCGAATATATGTTTAGCTATCCTTTTAATGCAGCTAGCCATTTTGTTTCATGTTACATTAGGATCATCATGGTCCCTCCAATTTACTTCTTGTACTACTCTATCTACAAAAACTTTTTGATTACCTTCTAATCGCCACCACTTAATCTTAGGATCTAATTTATACTTAATTTTTCTAAGTTTCTATCTAATCTGAATATCAAAAACTAAGAGTTTATGTTGGGTAACTACACTCTCACCTGGCACTATCTTACAATCGATACAACTAGCTCTATCTACCCTCCTAATTAAAAAGAAATCTATTTGGCTTCATTCGATCCACTTTTAAAACTAAGTGAGAAACTCTCTTTTTAAACCAAGTATTCGCTAAAATTAAATTATAAGACAAAACAAAATCTAGAATTGAGCTACCTGCTTCATTTCTTTCTCCGAAACCAAATCTTCCATGTACACTATCAAACCCATTACGACTAGTTCCTACATGCCTATTGAGATCACCACCAATAAATAGTTTTTCTCTAGCGGGTATTTCTTATACTTTCTCATCTAGATCCTCCCAAAATTGATATTTACTGGATTCATTAAGTCCAACTTGTGGTGCATATGCACTAATGACATTAAAAATCTCTTCATCTAAAATAAGTTTAACTAATAAAATTCTATCACCTTTTCTCTTAACCTCCACTACATTCACAAGTAATTGCTTATCTATGATCACACCTATCTCATTACGATTTCTATCTCTACCCGTATACCAAAGTTTATAACCCCAAAGCTCTATGACTTTAGTTTTCTCACCTACCCACTTAGTCTCCTGCACGCACAAAATATTAACCCTCTTTCTAATCATAACATCAACTAACTCTTCTAATCTACCTGTAAGCGAATCTATATTCTATGATGCCAACCGAAATTTATGTTTATGAATTAACTTTTTTACCCCCACCCGATCATTAAAATGTGGGAACCCTCTTATATTTAACACCACATCCGGGCGCCGATGTGGCACGCCGTTTCTGAGCGACGACGTAGCAACTCTCACACATTTTTCACTACATCCGGGCTTCGATATAGCGCATCGCTAAGTAGGGAACGCCCCAACGAAATTCATATTTTGACTCATTTCATTATATGTGACAATGTTTTACGTTGGTTGTCACTGGCCTATCACAACCCTCCTTTATCCTGTTTTAGGACAGGCAGTGCATAGCACTGGCGGAGTTAAAAAGCATCACTTTATTAAACAAAATTATATATATATATATATATATATATATATATATATATATATATATATATATATATATATATATATATTGCTTCTTGTACTAGATTTGTATAGGAATAATGTGATTTAAATAAAACATTACTTTTTTGTCTTGTTTTTAGAGCTCTTAGTGCTTTCCCACTCAAAATTACGGTGATGATGACATTGGAAGTAAGGGTGTGCTATAGGATCTAGATTGTCCTAGTAGTAGTAACTTCCAATTCGTTTTTAGTCATAAAAATTCGTAAGTAGTTGAAGTAATTTACTTTCATTACTTCATGCTCTACTTCATGGCAAACAACCTCTATGAGGAAAGTACAACAAAAGAGATTACAAATCTCTTAATCAACTCTCACTCTCTCTCATATTACAAGTCTTTCATAAGCACAGTATTCTGCAAATGATCAGCCAATTCTCGGCAACACGCCAATATATTAATGTCCAATCCAAATTGATTCTTTCAGATCTAATGGCTGATGATCATCTATATCAAAGCTCTCAACAAAACAGATAGCCCATTCGGATCCAGATAATTTTTTTTATTATGTAGGGATGATTCAAAACCACCATGGTACCAAATATATATAACATTAACTTTAGAGTCAATAATTGGATAAAGATTCCCGAAACATTCCCAACCAAATTTGAAGTCGGTTGCAATTGAAGTCTTCAATCATTGGGTAACAATACCAGGCTTAGGATTCTAGTCAGTCCTAACAATTTGGTAGTCAAATCATCTAAATGTTCCTTGAGGAACGTACCTTCATACGATGAGAGAACAGATGTTTTTTTCAGATATATAAATGTTCATTGAAGACTTAGTCATATACAAACTTTCCAACTCCAAATTATAAGTCAGTTGCAATTGAAAGATTCCGCCTTTGGAAATTTCTACCGAGTTTTAGATTCTAGCCAAAAACCTAATAATTCTTCATCTTAGATTGAGTCCTTACCGGATTCAGATTTTCAAAGAGTGGATTTATGATACTCCCACAACAATATTAATACCTCAATCTGATATGATATTCACAAATATGTATCAGTTTCTGTCGATATCTTAAACGTTGGTATAGTGTTTAAAAGTGCTTAACATGATAGTGAGTCTTCCTTAGGAAGCCGAAGCATCTTGAGTTTTGCTGATGCTATCATAATACACAACTGTTTCATAATTCCAGTCAGTCATTGAGCTGTGCTATTTCAAATTTTTTTTACTTTCTCTTTTATTTCTTCATTTGATTGAAGCCATACTTCCATATTCATCTTCCTAATGATGCATACAGTATTGTTCACTTCTGCTGTGAAGGCTAGGTACCATATCTTCAGGAAGGGTAGGCACTGGAGAGTTCACGATACCTACAATTCTTCCATGGTAGTGTACGCCTCTAGGCTGTTCAACAGACCATTTACCAAAGCCTTCTCAAGAATCATTACATAATAGTCTATATTGTTAGGCTGGAAAGGTTTGTCCAGTCCAATTTTTTTACCAGAGTCCGCTAGTGAGTGATATCTAGCAGAATAATTGTGTACTAATGTAGTGACAAGTTGGCAATTGATTATGCCTCTAATGTCAAACCTCAAAGGTCCAAATGGAGCCTTTGGTTTCCATTTTCTCTTCCAATTCATTGTCTATCAGTTCTTCCTTGAGTCATGCCTACGACAACAAGAACAAGAGCAACAACCTAGCCTTTATCTGATGTCTCTGGGGACTGCTATTTGGGACTAAGCCTCCTGTAAACATGATAAATGTTTCTCTAATGCAACAATTTGTGGAATTTACAGGTTTCTGTGGTAAAGCTGGCTCGCTTGATCTTCTCGTCTTATCATTAATTAAGCATCAGAATGATTAGAATTCGGTGTAGCAAACCAAATGGTACCATGACCATGTTGTTATGTACATGACACTTGTCCCATCATTTACATTATTTGGATACTAGGAATGTACAACAACTTGTGGAATTTTATGTGTCTGCTGGAACTTGGTGCGTTGACACGAGCATCTTGGGTCTATCTACTCTGCATGTTTGTTTGAGTTTTCATGTAGACTTATTAACTGAACTTATTGACAGTCAGTATTTTTTCATGTGCAACATTTTTCATTACGCGTATCCACCTCTTAATTGACCAATTAACTGATTTTTACTGTTTTTCAATTTTCCTTCTGCAGTAGTTCCTATACCAGATGCTCGGTGGATTAAAATACGTACATTCTGCTAATGTTCTTCAGAGACCTGAAGCCGAGCAATCTACTTTTGAATGCCAATTGCGATTTGAAGATATGTGATTTTGGTCTTGCTCATACTACAGCAGAAACTGATTTTATGACAGAATATGTTGTCACGAGATGGTACCGAGCTCCTAAACTACTATTAAATTCTTCAGAGTATATGGCAGCAATTGATGTATGGTCGATTGGCTGTATATATATGGAGTTGATGGACCGGAAGCCTTTATTCCCAGTGAGAGATCATGTGCACTAGCTAAGATTATTAATGGAGGTTAAATTGTCTTTCATATTCTCATTTATTTTAAATTAGCATTTAATTCCTTGTATCTTTTTATTAAAAGTTGATGTGCTTGGTCTTGAAACATATTCGTTTTTATCTGGTTCATGCACAAGGACAATACATATTAACTCTGTGGCTTTATATACATGTAAATAGTTAGATGCTGCTGCACATTAATTTCTGTTCCATTTTCTTATGAAGTTCTCTCAAATCTTTTCCTGAGATGTCTTCATTACTATCAACATGGAATGGTACTATAAGCCCACAAGTTGGTGAAGGTTGTGAAGAATTGTTTAAAAGATCCCTATTAATCTGGAAAAGCTTAGTTTAACATTGATGATATACAGTCATATGTTTGAGAATGGAATGGCTGTGATTCATTAGCCAGATAAGTGGCTAGATTTAGTCTATTTGGTTCTAATAACTAATTTTTAGTCTTCTTCTTGTTCCTGCATGAGAAGTAGCTGTTCAACGTTGCCTACTTATGCATCTTAGACTTATTTGTTGCATGCCTCTACTCCTACCCTAAACAAATACCTAAAATCATCCGAGCTTATGGTGTTTCAGAAACTCTTCAAGACAGCATATAACGTTTCATTGTTCGTTATTTGATGCCTGTGCTATTCCTATCCTGTTGGTATGCTATGTGCTAGCTGTTACAATGGAATTTGTTGATGTTCAGGCCCTTCAGGGTACACCAGAAATGGGTTATTCAGAAACTTTGTGCTCTAAATTAGATGTAGATCATGAAACAGTTGAAACTGATGGATTGCCTGCACTAACTGGATTATGGAAAAAGAATCATCTTTTCTATTTTATATGCTTTGTGCATATTTAGTTTTGACATGTTAACAAGATAATAACTAGTCTAGTGCTTACAAATTACAAAATCTCAATCAAATTTGAGGTAGAAATTTTCAAACAGTTTGAGGCATCCACTTTAATATGTATCACCTTTGATACGTGCACTTGACTAATATGATTTTACATTGTATGCTTTTCAGTGGGAACATATTTCTTGCATTTATTTTTGTGTTATACACAAATAATCTATTGTGAAGGAACCATGAGGACATGATGTTCATATTCAACTGCACTTACTACATAAGGATGTTCTTAGAGATTCATCCTTCAGTTATTAAATATTGTATCTTGCAGCTCATTGGCACTCCGGATGAGGCTGACCTGGGATTTGTTAATGAAAATGCAAAAAGATACATTCGCCAACTTCTTCGCCATGCACAAGTCATTTCATCAAAAGTTTCCCCATGACCATCCCACGGCGAATGATCTTGTTGAAGAGATGCTGATGTTTGATCCTAGGCAGAGGATTACTGGTAAGCTCATCTAAGTATTCACTAGCGTAACATGGACTTATTCAATTCAGATTGCTGATAGAGAAGTGATAAAGTGCAAGGACTAGCATTTATCCACATAATGCTTCCTGATGGACATACATAAGCTGATATGGAAGATATACTGGCCCCAGTATCTTACGTTTTGGAACACACAAATTACTTTTCCCTTGATGTTTCAGTTGTTATCTGTATCTATATCCAGCCCAAATTCAGATGATATGCGAATATAGCTAGTTGAGTACATTTGAAATTAACTAAAAGTAATACTAAAAGTCTTAATATCTTTCCACTCCAAGTATCTGTTTAATTGGCTATTGTTACTTATTCTGAAAATCCAATTAACCATTCCCTGAAAGTTTACAGTTTCTATGTAATCATCGTAATTCAAATGAGTATCCCCATTAGTCTGCTAATGACTAGCACTTAGTGCAAGTGTCAAACTGATTGACTGGATAATTGCAGTATCACATATCGAAGGCAATTGCCCTTTTAGTATCCTGACAATGCAAGAACAAGAAAGAAGCATGCTACAATTTCGTCTAAGCATTTATCGTGAATATCAAACAAGCTAATTTTTTTATCCCTCATGAAAAGTAGAGACCAGACCTACAAAAAACCTCTCTTCTGCCTCAAGATTATAAAAGCAAGTATCATGGATGATTCTACTTCTCCCAGCAACTTCAAACATATCACCCATCACCCATCACCATGGACAAAAAAAGCTCAACGTGAAAGTAATCACCAACATGATTCTCATATTATGAAATAACTTCTTACAGTGTTCTTTTTGCATTCAAATTCATCATCTATTTTATGAGCATACATACTCAATGAACTACATTTTGTACGGGTGAAGTACAAATCCTATGGTCAACTGCAAGCCAAAAGTGTATAATGCCACTAATAATTTTCCTAGGGGTGGCAATTTGCAAGGATACCCTTATCCTATTTTTTAGGGTGAGGGTAAGGTTTTCTTACTCGTTTATCTGCGAGGGTATGGTAAGGGTAGTTTGTTTATAGATGCATAGTGCTACAAAAGATTGAGATCCTGAGGACTGAGGAGACTTGTTATTAAGCTCGACATAAGGATTTGGTCGAGCAGAAGAACCCAAAAAGCCAAGGGATGCTAGGGTCATGGCTCAAGCCAGGATGAGGGACTAAAGCATGGGCGCACTCGGGGTCAAGACGAGCCACTAGAGCTGAAGCAGACTATGCTCGGTCACTCAGTGTGAACTCAAGATATTACACTCCAAAAATAAGTTTTAAGCTGAAGTTTGGAGTATATGAACCATAAGTTGCGCTTATCAAGTACATTCCAAGGTGGAGATGGTAAGGGGTTGGACGCCTCTCATCCAAAAATAAGTTTTAATATCATATGCTAAAAATAATAATATTCATATTATCTATTTGTTTATTTACTAAACGGGTAAGCCAGTAGGGTGAGGAAAAAGGTCTTTTTTTTTGTTGACTTAAGTCTATAAACAAGGTGTTGTATTAGACTATTTGTGTTTAGTCCTATATCACCTAAGCGTTTACTTTTAATGTGTTGAAACACATATATACTTATAATACATTATCTCACTAATCCATAGCATGGTATCAGAGCTTAGTTGTGGAGTAGATTTTAACCTTCTTATTTTATTAGATTTAATCCCCAACGTCCATTAACAGAAAAAAAACTAAACCTAACACCGCTAATTCCGCATTCTTTTGTGTTCTCTTTGTATCGATTTGCCTAGAGTCCTCGTGTTTGCCCCGCCTCCATTTGCCAAGCTCTCACTCCCACATCCCATCTCCCGTTCCGGCTTCTTCTCCCACGGTCACTTCTGCATCCACTTCTTCTGCTCTCACATTTGCTTCTCCTGCTCCATCCTCTGCTTCTTCACCCACTTTTGTTTCTGCTTCTTCATCTGCTTTTGCTTTTCGACTTCTTCATCGGCTTCACTTTTGCTTCGTATTGACTTGTTGAAGACCCTTGATGCACTGGTGGCTGTTATCCATGGGCTACTCTCGTTACTATTGATGTTGAGGTTTTGTTTTGATGCGTCTTGATGCCAAATCAACTCCTTTCTACTACTGCTGGTCCCTCTGTTAAGTAAGATTTCGATATCTTACCATGAATTCACCATTTAGTGATTCAACTATTGACTCTAATACTATTGTTGTTGCGTCTAATACTATTGTTGTTGCGTCTACTGATACGTTTAATAGTCCTGATGATATATTTCCTTGCACGCTAACTGTTACTGCCACTAAACTTAATATTGACAATTATCTATTGTCTCAAAACTTTTCATGTATTTATTTAAGCACAAAGGAAAATTGGACACCTTGATTGATCGCCAGATGCGAATGATTCCTCCTATTCTGATTGGCATAAAAATGACTGATGCATTATTACCTGGCTTGTCAAGTATCATGGAAGAGAAAGTCATTTTTGGAGTTATATTCCTTCATTTTGCAAAGGAAATATGGGACACTCTTAAAGAGGTACATAATGATGAGAAGAATATTTTTAGGTTTTTTGAGTTATATGAGCCTTTTTTTTCTCTCAAGCAAGAGAGATTCTGTTCCGATTTCCTATTCAACACTTTGTGGTATTTTGGACAACTTGGAGGTTCACTAACTTCTGATAACTAATCTAAAGACCCTGAATCAGTATCGGTAGGATCTTGTCGTTGCAAAGTTTCTCTCTGGTCTAGACTCATTCGTGTTGACACGTGCGAGGCCAAATCCTTACTAGTGTCTCCCTTCTTTGTTTGCTGCATACTTCAAAGTTTTTCATATCTCTACTGGATCTATTAAAACATGTGCTTCATCGTTTATTTACAATGAGAATTTTGCTCTATTTTCTAGTCACGAAATAGCTGTGGTTGCGGTTGTGGTCGTGATTAAGGGGGAGGCCATGGTCATGGTGGTTAGGACTCAAATGGTGGTTAAGGATGTCGTCAATATGACCATTGTGGCGACAAAATCATACTTCTAATCATTATTGGAGTATGGAAAATCAGAATGGACTCAGGTTAAGACATGCGACTTTCTACTGGTCTTTCTGATTCTACATCTACAACATTCTTATTACTACTCTATTTGCTCCAACGCTGCCTTCTCCAGTACCATCTTTTCCAGTGGTTCAAATTTCACATGTTGATCTTAACAAACTCCTGTTGTTCCAGTCCATCTTCGCTAATATTCATGCATTATTGTTAGGTAACGATGCTTACATCGTTTCCTCTAGTCGACCATTGAATATAAATTTTGGAGCATCCTCCCATGAGGCAGGTATAGGGATAAAATTGCTTCACTATTTTTCAGATAAATACCTTATAGTTCATATTGCAAATGATTTATCTTCTTCGATGGTTGGTAATAGGGTAGTTCACGCTACCACTTCATTAACTTTAATGATATTCTATTTGTTCTTAAGTTTCCTATCAATTTGTTATATATTAGTCAAATTACCAAACATAACAATCATTCTGTGAGATTCTTTATTACCTACTGTGTTTTTCAGTACCTTTAGACTGGAATGAGGATTGATACGGGCCATGAGTAACTAGGGATGTACTATTCGGATGAGGAGACTTCACCTACAAGTAGTTGCTAGCTCCTCTGATTTCCCTTCACAGTAGCATCAATGCATTATACATCATTCTCTTCAAAATCTTCATCTAATTTTGCACTATATCAGGTATCTATATGTTAGGTTGTGAGTCTTGTGAGATTAGTAAGCATCACTATACTTTCTATGTTAGTAGAGTCAATCCACGTAGTAGTTGTCCCGTTTGAATTAATTTATTCAGATGTTTGGAGTCCCAATCGTTTTTCCTCTTTTAAGGGCTTTAGATTTTTTTTTCTTGTTTTTGTAGATGATATCTTGTATGAATGGACTTGATAAAAAAGGGTCTGTTGTTCCTCATACGATCAAACTATTTATGAAGAAACACAAAATCAATTCTCTGCACCTATTCATGTTTTGCATGCTGATAATCTTATAGAGTATATGAGAGCTAGTGTTTTCCTGTTTTGTGCCACTAATGGAATTATTCATCCGACATCTTGTTGTTACATATCTCAACAAAATGGTATTACTGAAAAGAAATATAAATATATTGTAGATGTTGCTCATACATTAAGGATGTATATGTATGTTTCAAGATATTTATCGTCTAATGTCTTTTTGTGTGCATTTGATTAATAGCATGCTCTTTTGCATGGTAAAACTTCTTTTTCTTGTCTTTATCTTGATAATACCATGTTTCCTCTAGTACCTCGAGTTTTTGGATGTATATGTTTTATTCTGGATTTGACCCTTTGTTTGAACAGGCTACCTCCCTGTGCTACCGAATGTGTATTTGTTGGCTATTCAGGACTCAAAAGAGGTATAAGTGCTCTGATGTATAAAAAGTATGTCTTTGCTGATGTTACATTTTTTGAATCTGTCCCATATGTTACTTTTTCCGCATCAACAGAATAATTGTTTTATTCTCTTCCTCTACCCTTGCATTTGTCTCCTACTGAGGTTGAGAAAGTGTCGGCGTCTCGTAAAGGGTTGAGAAGTTAGCTTCATCAAAACCTTTGTCGGTATTCTCTCGCTGTCTAAAAGTGCCTCTTTAAGCCCATCTCTAGCTATGGGTCATCTACATCTGCAACCTTCACCTGCTCATGCTTATGATCTTCTTGTTGGTCTCCAGAAGGATAAACGTTAATGCTCATTCTATCCCTAAATTTGTTTTCTATAATAAGTTTATCTTCTTGTTTCGCTAGTTTGTCCTTTCTCTATCTTCTGTTTTTATACTCAGGTCATTTCGGGAGCTGCATTAGTCTTTGCTTAACCGAAGGTCATGGATGAGGAGATACAGGCCCTCATTGCTTGTTGAACCTGAAATTTGTTTATTTCTGCACTGGGGCTTTTGTTATTGATTGTTGCTTGGTATACACCGTCAAATACACAAGCCAGATGGATCGATAGACAGCCATAAAGTTCGCTTTGTTGCATAAACCTATAGCCTTGATTTCTTTGAGACATTCTTTCATGTGGCTCTTATCAACTCCATTCACATTCTCTCTTTGTTGTCATCAATGTTGTTGTGCAGATGTTTCAGTTGGACATTAAAAATGTTTTTTTATATGATAATCTGTATGAGGTATATATGGAGTAACTCTAGGGTATGTTGTTTAGAGGGATAATATAATATACATTATATATGGAGTTACTCTAGGGTATGTTGTTTAGAGGAAGAATATAATATACATAAATAAAGTGATTTATGGAATTAAGCAGAGTCCTTGAACATGTTTTGAGAAGTTTTCTATTGTAATTGCCGATATTAGCTTTTAGGTTATTGCTGTAATCATTCTATTTTTGTCTGGCATACTAGCTCTAGTATTGTCATTACAGATATATAGATATTTTGCTAATTAGAAGTGATACAACAACTCTGGCCGAGACAAAGGACTATTTTAAACTATACTTCGTAACTAAAAATATGGGAAGATCGAGATATTTTCTTGGAATTAAGGTACATTATTATAAGCATGGACTACTTCTCTAGTAGAGTAGGTATACGTTAGATCTTTTGGAAGACATCAGTTTATTTAAGTGCAAATCTGTTAGTGCTCTAATGGAGTCAGATTTAGACATATGGAGTAAATACAATATTTTGTATGATGATATTAGGCAATATAGGAGGGTGATCATAAAACTTATTTATCTCACAATCAACATGCTTGAAATTTCCTTTGTTGGATTACCGAATCAATTCATATATAATCTAGGGGACGTGCAGTGGAAAGCTATTCTGAGAATTTAAGTATATATTAAGAATTCTTATAGAAAGAGATTGCTTTGTGGGAAAATATAAACATGTACACATCTCTGCCTTTTTAGATACGGGATATGCATGGGACAAACTGACAAATAGTCTACCACTGGATGCTTTATATTTGTTGGAGACAATCTAGTCACATGGAGTGTAAAAAATAAGATATAGTGTCGAGATGTTCTGCCGAGATAGAGTATCAAGTTATGATGCTTTTTGCGCGTGAATTATTTGGTTAGAAATTTGTTAATTGGAATTGATTTCAAATCAAAGAGTTATGCCCATCCATTATGATAATCAGTCTGCCATCTACATTTCTTAAAACCCAGTATTTTATGAAGCATATAGAGGGAGATTGTCATTGAATTTGAGATAATATGGTGAAAAATTGATCTGTACTCTGTTTACTATGTAAGAACAACTAACTGATGTTCTAACTAAAGTTGTATCACTAACATTGTTTCCTAATTTGTGTAACAAGTTTGGTTTGATTGATGTATATTCTCCAACTAGAGGGAGAGTTTTAAATTAGACTTTTTGTATCTAGTCCTACATCGCCTATGTGTTTACATGTATTTTGTTGAGACACTCGTGTATTCCTTTAATTATAATAGATTGTCTTGCTATTCCATAACGTAATGCTCGGCCCATCTTCTGCTACATTACCTATTTGTAATGACATGAGCCCACTAAATTCGATGGTGTAACAAATATGCTTACATGCCAATATGACGAAGGTAAATTCCTTGAGTCTAATCCTTTTTAAACCACTTACCGTATTTCAAATTATTTCATGTAGGATTAACCAATCAGTACCCCCCTTATCTGCTGCGATTGGATGCGAGACACCCAGCCCTAACACTTTCCAGTGTAGAGTTCTTGAATAAATGATATGATGTTGTAAAATTTTCTATGAGCATAGTATTGGTGAATAATCAATGCCAATTCCTGTAACCAGTATATCTTTGTATATCTGTCCAGGACTGAGAAATGAGAGTTGGGTAGTCATTTGAAGAAAGAACAGTTTTCCAAGTCAGGACGAAGAAATGTGAGCTGACCAATTATTCGAATAAAGAGTAATTTTCCAAGTCATTTTCCAAGTAAGGTTGAAGCGGCTAGTTATTCTGAGAGAGTAGAATTTTTTCGAGAAGAAATGAGTTGACTAGTAATTCGTGGAAAGAGTGAACTTTCCAAGTCAGTATTGAGGAGGAAAGATGACAGGAACATTGCATGCCCTTTCTGGTTATGGACTACAACAAAGGTGAAGTGACTGATTCTTCGATGTGTCAATTTATTCGTGGGTCGAATAGGTGAGAGACTGACGAGGAACTTTATATTCTCATCTCTCTTCTACTATTTTGCTTTTAAGAAACATCAGAGGAGAGGTAACTGGTGTATGATTCAGTCCATTATACTGACATCTGAAAGAGAATATTTTGGTCAGCCCTACTTATAAACTATGATTTAGGTGACACAGAAAGACATCAGTTATGTAGGCACTGGACATGTGTAGTAAGCCTAGTAGGTGTAGATAATGGGGAACCTAGCTGTTAATGAAATTGTCCTCCCAAGTATCAACGTTTTAAGAATGCTCCTCATAAATTGTAAACCATAAATCAAGGTTTCAGATATTGGCTGATATTGATATGTATCACATATATCGTCCTGATACATGATATACCATCTATTATCAGTATGATATTTCTGATTTTGCCTAGGTACGCCCGATATTGCCATTTTTGGTACCTTAAGTATTTCCGACTTTGCCTATATGTCTCACCTTTTGTTGATTCCAGTACCATAAGTTATTGGCCAATACTAATAGCTATTCCGTAATCTTAAACCTTGCCAGAAACAGTAGTCTCTCCACAAATAATCTACAAGTGTCCAAACTCCAAAACAATATTCTGTTATAATTGCCACTAGTGTCTAGTGGAAATGCATAGAATTGTTAATTTGTTAGAGACTGTATGCCTTTATTTTTGTTTATAATGACATGGGTTATTTTGTCTGTTAATAGTCATGATATGCATTGCTATTTTGCTACATTCATTTTCCTGAACTTGTTATCTTGTTCTCAATTTTTGCTTTCAGGTGAAGTTGCACTGGCACACCCCTACCTTTCATGACATTAGTGACGAGCCAGGCTGCTTGATGCCTTTTAGCTTCAACCTTGAGCAGCATGCGCTGTCAGAGGAGCAGATGAAGGAGCTCGTCAGCTCGTATACCAAGAACAGTTCTAGAGAATTTTCATCTTCTCTTTGTTGCCCATGTCATCCCATTAACCAGCATCCATATTGATTTGTACGCTCCGGATATACTGCTGATCTCCCTCATGTTGTATGTACATGCATTATTTATCCTGACTGTTGTATTTTGTTTACCGCAAGGTTCCCACAGCAGGGGCACTTGATTGCTTCTGCATTTTTGTGTTGTTGACTCTGTTTAACTAGATTAACCTCTTCATTTAAGGATCTTTCAATTTGACTTGATGAATGTCTGCTCTGTTATGGCGCAAACTTGGATCATTAATCTTCTGGCAAATGTCGCACAGTATAATCCTAGTCATTTACTGTTTCTTGTGATGGCTTTTCCTAATTAATGTTGCTTGAGCAATTGATTCTGAGATCGGTTGTTCTCATTTGCTACTACTTGTTTTTCCATCTGTTGCTGCTATTGCTAGCTTACCTGACATTGCTTGTATTTGTCAGTGTAAAGTGATTAAGACTTTGATTATTTTCCAAGAGAACACCATATATTTACAGCCTGAGAGCCTGACTGGTTTTTGCTAACAAGCAGAATTTGTGTCAATAGATGTTGGTCACCTGTTGGCTCGCAAGATTTGAATGAATGTTATTCTTCCATTTATAGAAAGGCCTGAAATCTATCTCTTTGTTGATTTTGGAGATGAGGATGTGCCTCTGTCCAGGAGAGGAGGATGGGCCATGAAGCTGAGGATGAGAATGATCAAATTCAAAGCCAGTTGGTAACCTTGTTCTACTAAAAAAATTTGAATAGAAAAATAAATAGTTTTAAATCCAACTTCTTAAAATAAGACTGACTAAGGATTGGCCTACTTTTTCTCATCCCTAAAAGCAAGGGGTTTGATTCTCCTATGTACGGCTTTTTTAGCCAGTGAAAGAGTTGGAGTGATATTATTTGGCGTTTGTTTTATAATCATCTTATTGATGAAATGGGATGAAATTTTCATACTTACATTAAAGAAGAAGAAGAAGAAGCTCAATTGATTCCACCATTGAGATGCAGATTGCATCACAAGACACCAACCTATACAAGTAGTCCCTACGCTAAGGGATATAACCAGAGCATATATGCTCTCTTTGAGAGAGTGATTGCTTGCAGTTGCATGCCTCTAACAACCAAGGAGAAAGGGCATCACATGGAACGAGAGGCCAACAAAATAGACAAGAGGCCTGTATTTTAATTTAGAGCTGGACCATTATTTTATTCAAAAGAAAAAAGAAGAGAGAGAGAGAGAGAGAGAGAGAGAGAATGTACACGCGGGGGTTGGTTGGGTTGTGAATAAATTTAACTGGCCGTCCGCTTGAGCTTGAGTTGGTGAGCTT
Source organism: Dracaena cambodiana (assembly GCA_036321105.1). NCBI lineage: Eukaryota > Viridiplantae > Streptophyta > Magnoliopsida > Asparagales > Asparagaceae > Dracaena > Dracaena cambodiana. The sequence goes on from JAYEPQ010000013.1 coordinate 33,216,178, forward strand.
GGTTAGGTCGAGTAAATGTCCTTTCTTTTGTTGACAAGAGGGGCCATTAAAATAGTGGTACCCAGTACTTGAAGAAATCGATGGTTCAACGAAGTCCTCGTATTATTCTTCTCATCATCATAAAGATGTGCGAGGGTTGGTGACCTTGACCTGCTGCTTTATTGGCCTTCGCTTGTTTTTTTTATTTTAGAAGGCCATTGGCCGGCTATTCAAAGAGAGAGAAAGGAAAAAAAGAAGAAGAAGAAGGATTAATTGAAGAAAACTTCCATGCATTATTAAGTTTTACAAGCAGGACGGAGGCATAGCATTTGGCAAAAGAGAATCCTGAATTAAGTTGAGGAGACGCTATAAGTTATGCGTGTCAAAAGTTATGCGAGTCCGCACGGAAAAAAAAAAAAATATAATCATGTTATTTTTTTAAAATTATGATTTCTACATCATTGGCTTCTTTAAGATTAAATTATATAAATTTTAAAGTTTATTTACTCATTCATTAAGTCGATACAAAATATTGTATTCAGTAAAAACTATTAATTTTGTATTTACTTGATAGAAATTCAAATCAAAACTAAAACCAAAGAAATTGGTTATGTGCGAACTCAAGGAGTCAATTATAATACAAGAGAAATCTTTTTAAAAAATATTAGAGATAGTAAAAATAAATCAATGCATGAGGGAGTGGTTCATTTCCATTATTCTTAAGTGCTAATTTCTTGTTATATTACAAATTTCTAATTTAATTTCCAAAAATTATACCATATTCTACTTTATTTTAAACTAATTATTTGAGTAATTTTCTAATTTTTCTTAATTTCTCTTAAAATTAAAAACCTAATAATATTTAAGACTAAAAAAATCAAGGAATTATAAAATCAAATTAAGAGTAGAAAAAAAATTACCTTTATTTTTTCAATCAATATTGAAAACCAAGAGATTCAAAAAAAAAAAAAAAAAAAAAAAAAAACCCTTTTACTATGAGTTTTGTGATAGGGTTAGGTTTTGGACGGTCGAAAGAGGCTGCATTCAGGCGTACAGGAAGAGCAAAGGACGTACAGGAGGAGCAAAAGACAGGGATTGGTCAAGACATGGTCAGCCAAGCACAGACGAACAAGGGTTGGAAAGCCGATGGAATGGTGAGATCACAACTAGAGAGAAAGGTAAAAGAGATGGAGAAAATAAAAAATCTAGAAATACAATGAGTTATACAAAAAGTTCATAATTTTAATTTAATAGAGAGTGTACTTAGTAAGAGTAATTAGAAATTAGAGGGGTGTATTTAGAATTTACCATTCACTCACAATTGCCCCTTAAAATAATAAAAAAAAAAGTTAAACACACTAACAAGAATTTCACTTTAACGAAGCAGTTTGGATAAAAAAGTTAGAAAAATAGAGTTTGAAAATATATTTCCTATAGAGGACCTCTCATCTCTTTCCTCTTTGGAATCACGCTCGGACTCTAACGTGGCGCATCAATCAGTAGAGAACAGTTCAATGAAATTTATTTTTTTCTAATGTCATAATAATATGCGGACTGTCATATGCCTACCATAACCCATCTCTTTTATCCTGATTTGGAATATACAGTGAAGGAATAAAATTTTAAATATAGTACCGACGGAATTTAGTGTTCCCTTGTGATTATAGGAACTAAATTTAACCCAAAAACTCTTGGGAGTCTGAAATCACTCAGACCATCAAATTGAACTGAGAATGTCGGTAGGCAATGGCTAAAGATAAATAAATCTCTTGGGAATTCTCTCTCTCTCTCTCTCTCTCTCTTTTGGGATATATAGTTATTCTTTCACATGGATTGGAGTCAAGTGGACCTTACAAGGTTCTTCTCCTTTATCAAAATTAAAAATCCTTTTTATTTTCCAAGGACCAACTGTCACATAGAGACGCATCATATTCTCCTTTGGGAAGAATAAAGCTCATCTATCTCTCTCTCTCTCTCTCTCTCTCTAGATACCAAGGTGAGCAAGAAGAGTGGAGCAAAGAAAACAAAAACTAGCTGTCTTTTTGCTCACCAACAATATTTTATTTCCATTAATTCAATAATAATGATTAAAGTCAAGTCCATCCATGCCTTGAAATGGGTTTAGCGTCCCAAAGATGAAGAAGCAGATAACTAGCTAGCACACCTTTCACTTTGTGATAACACTTGCGAGTTTAGTTTCCAAGTATTTTGAAGTAATGTATTATGAAGAAGTAATGTGTTATGAAATATTTATAAAAATATTTACTTGTAAGTTTTTAAATAAGTGTTTTGAAGTGTTTCTAGAATACTTTTAAAACACTTGAATATGTCTATTGGAGTTTTTTTTTTTTTTATAACACTCCAAATCAGGATTTTTCGAGTGTTTTTACTTATTCAATAATACATTCTCTTCTTCTTGTTTCAATTCTTTTCTATGCACTTTCCTTTTTTCTAGTAGGACATACTTCTTATTTATATATTTATGAAATTCATGAAAACTCATGAGAAAATCAAACTCCTTGATACAAACTTGAACATCTAAAGTCTATGTCAAAACACTACAAAATGCATACTTTAAAAACACTTTAAAACACTTTGTTTTTGACATCTAATCACAGTTTAGGAAATATCTAAATTATGCAGTAGGAATAAATAATTGTGTCTGTTTTTTTTTTTTCTCCATATATCTCATTATAGCCATTATTAGTTTTCACTGATCACAGACTAAGGACAAGACACGTCGCACAAACATTGCGGAGATATCCAGCGGTGCGGGGGCTTGAGCATGGCACGACATGGGCGCGACAAGACGAAAGCTTGGGGGCAAAGGTCACTAGATAGCTTCGGGTCTTTTCTTCTTTGGCTTATTTTGACGAACTAAGCACTATCATAGTAACACTATCATAATTTATGGCATTCCATAACCAATTAGAATATTGAATATTTAATCCAAGTCCAACTGGAATGGATCAAGTTGGTGACAAAATTGAGAGTGTATCCAAGAACAAAGCTGCATCAATGTTGCGTATTAAAGTGCCGACTGAGAAAGGGAAGAAAGGACCAAGCGTTAGGATTTCGAAATTGTAAAGCCGTCGAGATTAAGATTGGATAAGCCAAATCACACACTCTCATATTCTCGGTACTCTCTCTCCCCCTCTCTGTATGTATCTTTCTCGAATGGTAATTTAGTACTATATAAAGCTTATTTATTTCTTTTAAAAATTATATTGAAAGTTAGTTAGTTCTACATTGGAATTCTTGTTTGCTACAAGTCATTGTTACGATTTCCTTTCCTTTAATGTTTGACAAGGTAAATATATTTAGTGTTGGATGAAATGAAATGATATTCATGTGTTGATGCCATTTATTTGTTTGATAAAATGTTCAGGTGAGATATAATGTCGAATTTTCAAATAGTAACTACTTTTTTCAGTTACTTAGATTAGTATATGCCTCTTAGTCTCTTACTTTTTTCAGTTAATTAAGTAATTAGATAAGATTTAACTTTTTGTGTATATTTTATATAAAAAAGGAAAAAACATTTACAATTACTATAGGTAGATTTTTTAAAAGGAACGATGCAAATTGTTCGAAAGCTAATGCTACTGAGCCACCTTTACTAACTTGTCAATAGAGTCTCATATTCCTTTTTGATTAAGTTTGTTCTTATTTTTTGAATGAAGTGTAATATGATTTTAGTAATAAATGTTGAAGTTAATTTTATGATAAATTATAGTATACTTTTTTATAAATAGAAGTTGAAACTCTTACCTAATAACCCCTCCATTTTATAATCTATATTCCGTCTCTGGTGTAAATGGCCAACCATAGACGTTGCCATATATGAGTTAGGATTTTGTTTTCATTGTTAGATATTAATTAACAACTAAAGTATTTTAAAGATATCACCAAGAGTTTTCATGTAATTGTCATTCACTTTTCTTTACAGTTAATGGTACAAATTGAAATGTTGTTATTCTTCTTTCTTTTAAACAAAATTGTAAAACTTTAAAAATTTCATTATCCGATCATTTCTTTTATCACTAACCGAGGAAGCTACACAAATATGAATATCTTTCTTGAAAGTTGATTTGGTATGCGAACTAAAGAGATTTTTACGCAGAGTATCGTGTTTTGTTTTCCTTCATCTTTTATTCCAGTCCCATGGCTATTATCCATGATGAAGGAGAATGTAATAAGAGTTGACTCAAGCGTTAATACCAAGTCACAACTCCTCAAGAGTCATTTCAGACCAACTTCTCCCAACTCCATTTACTTTCTACATGGTTCATTGAATATAGCATTCGATATGTCTAATGACCAATGACTTAGATGGCAATGTTCTAGAACAATTTTACTAACAAAACCAAAAGTGGTAGCTTGGAATATGGAAGGGTATTGAAAACTCACCCATAAATATTTAAAGTTGAAAACATTCATTCATGAGGGGCAAAGGGTAATTAAGGAGAGGAAACATGAGCTAAGTGAGATGATGATGATGATGATGAGAGAGAGAGAGGGAGAGAGGGAGGGAGAGGGGGAGAGAAAGAGAGTTCTCAGTAGCCACACACACACACACAGAGAGAGAGAGAGAGAGAGAGAGAGAGAGTTCTCAATAGCCACAAAAGGCAAATGATACTACAAATTAATGAGCTCCATTTGAATGAAAACTACATTAAAATAGATTGAGGAACAACCAAACCAAGACTGTCCCAACCCTGGCAACTGTCATGTATACTTATTAACGATAGGGTATTAGGTTCAAGTCATTGACATTGAGTGAGTCTTAAAAGCTTGCCATGTCTTTAAGATTGCCAATTCTCAAAAGAGAGATTAAATGAATTCAGATGGATCACTATTAGCCAAATCTTCTTTTGTTATTAAAATTTGGATTAATTACACTTAGACACTATGTAGTATGGAGGCGTATAAATTATCACCCCTAAATTTTTAAACTCTCACTCAGACTTTCTGGACCGCGAAAAAAATATTTTCGTTTGAGTTTTACTGTCAGTTTTTTTTGCGGTTCAAGTGGTTTAAGTGAGAGTTTTAAACTTTAGATATAATAAATTATACACTCCTCATATAGGGGATCTGAGTGTAATTAAACCTTAAAATTTTATAGATATTTTTAAGAAGATCGCTATATCACCAACCCGCGGCTTCTTATTATTATCAAAGAAGGTGCTTTTTCTATTAGAGCATGACAAGTAATCTAATCTTAATGGGATTAAGATATTAAGTTGCTTTGTATATCATTATGAGGAATCTATATGTAGATTCTAGAGAGCAATCATTTGAAAATACTATATATCATGCACTATATATGTTGTTTATATTCTTGCATTTTTTTAATCAATTTTACCTGCCAACTTGATCAAGTATTTAAAGCTGAGTATATCGTTTCTTTGTATGGAGACCGTGCTTAATTATTATTCTTATTATTAGATTGTTTATTGGGATTCTCTTTTCTGACACATGGATATTGCACCATTATTATTATTATTATTATTATTATTATTATTTGCTACTGTGATATTGCACCGTAATTGATATACTATCGCACCATAATTATTATTGGTTGGAATTTTTCATGAAGAGAATGGAGATATTCGTTTATGCCATTACACGAAAGCCACCGTACAAGCGATCACATTGGTGTTAGACATGAGAAATAATTGTGAGTGTTTAGGTACATGGTCATGGTATTTTGATCGAAATAGAGCACAATGTAGCGATTATGAGTACTCAGTAAAAAACATATATAGTATAGTAGTCGTGAGTGTTTAGTGGAACACTAGACAATGATTATAAGCACTAATAGACCATGAGTAATAGATACAATAATGATTGTATGGTTATTCACAGTAGAAGGAATATCGTGCATATGCATGCAGTGGATATATGCCAAGTGGATGGAGAAAACAATAGAGTTTTTTCAAGTTGCATGGATCGTCAAATATCAGCCAAAGTAAAGATTGTTGGTTTTATATCTTGCATTTGTTGAGTATCTAGGTTTGATTAGTAATCGCAATCAGTCCTAGTTGACTTGAGGCTAGATGGCCATAATTTTATGGTTTGGAACATGATATAGATGAAGATAGTGCTTGACAATATTTGAATTGTATACTCTATATATGTGTGTCTATATGTGTGTGTGAGAGAGAGAGAGAGAGAGATGAAAGATAGAGCCTTTTTTTTTTTATTGAGAGCTAAGAAATGATGAGATGTTAGATAGATAGTTGGCTTTCTCTTATAAAACATTGTACTCACTAGTATAGTGAAAAACTTGTGTATATTGTCCCGATGACGTATGTTGAACTTAGTCAGGCTAACCATGTTATTTCTTTGTTTCTCTAGTGAATAATATCTTTTCTATCTTGATATGCTCGATGTGTTGATCTTTTGGCATTTCGAGGTCGGATTGGGGATTTGATTCCCAATATTTCTAAAGCACCAATGATAGATATATGTGGAAATTGGACTTGGAACATTTCTATTTCGAGCAAGAGTTTCACCAACAAACTGCCTTGCTTTTACAAATTTTCACATATTCGATTACTTATCAGATCATATATGTTATAAAATCCCAAACCAATGTCAAAATTTCATCATTTTCAAGCATATATTCTTCAGGCCTTGAGCATGATGTTGACCACAAATGAATTGTTAAATTTCATGAAACTAACATAAATTTTATATCATTTTTAGAACATCAATAAGCTTTGTTTGTAAGAAAACTACCAGGAACTTATTTTTTAAAGTTGCGGCTATATAATTGTAATAGTAAGATCCTAGGTCCTCAAGTGCCCTCATGAAGTTGATCTAGGGTTCATTATTTATTATTATGACCTACGGACATAAACTCATTCATGCACATCTATGAAATCTTTAAAAATGTACCATATTTATGATCACAATGCAAAACATGTAATTCTATTTGTTTTTGTACAACTAGCATTCTATGTATTTGCTCCTCTGATGGATTTACGTTTTTTTTTTTTTTTAACTCCGATGGATCTGCTACTCAATCTACTAAACTATTTTTCAATATGTTTACATCTATTTGCTTCTTCTATAGATCTAGTATGCAATTTTTCAAGTCGAGACATTGTCATTTTCTCAAATATGTTTCAAGTCACTAGTCAAAAAAACCATTTCATATTCGTATTTTTGGCTATATTTGCATCTTTTCGGTAAAAAAATGAATAAATAAATATACACACACAAACACATATTTAGTTAAAATAACTTCAACATGTCAATAGATGTTAGAAATGTACAAAAACATTTGCAAGCACGTAATATTATTAATGCCCATTAAGTTTTATATGTAACATTAAACATATTTCCCTTTCAGGGTAAAAGATTGGGCTCGTTTATACTGCACTTCAATCATATATTCAATAATATTAGGTTACAATGTAGATCTGTTTCGAGCATTTTTAGACAATATATGTATTTGCAACCATATCCGTAAGAATAATTTGAAAATGAATAAGGGTGTGTTTGTTTGTACGGAAGTAAAGTGTAAATAGTAAAATTAAAACTATTTCAATTACTTCATGTGTTTGTTTAGCAAGGAGATAATTAGAAGTTACTTCCACTAGGATAATATGAATCCCATATTGTAACTCTACTTCCTCTTTTTACATCCTCTCATTTTTTATTGGAAGAAATTTTGAAACTCAAGGAATTAGGTATAATATTATATTTTATTTAAATCTAATTATTACTATTATAATATTTTAATTAACAATAAAATAATAGTCTTTCTACTTCCAACTTACTTCCTACTTCAAAAAATTCACACAAAAAAACTAGAATTATATTAAAAATGATTCTTTATAAGCTTTAATTTTTTAAACTACTTTTAGTTTTCTTTCTTATTTTCTCTATTTTCAACCTCCAAACAGATTAGGGGTTGGAAGTGAGTTATATAGGAAGTAAAAAAAAAAAAAAAGAAATTTTTTATTTGCATGTCATCATTATTATTAAAAAATTATACATTTACCATTAATAAATAAATAAAATAATATAAATTATATTATATTTAATTAATTAAATAACACTCCTTTACTTCCTACCACACCTTCTCTTTCAATATATTAACAAACAAACACCAGAAGACTACTCTTTTTTTTAATTTCAATTTTGAAAATTACTTCTCAATTTCTTCCTTATTTAAACTACTTCTAACGTGCTAAACACATCATAATATGATACCATTATATGTTTCGTCATATATTCCGTTATAATTCTTATCCAAATTCAACCCTCGAATAAACGCAAAGCTAGCTGCCAAAAGATGTCGCATATTGTTTTTTGCCTCTCTCTCTACGTGTCATGAATCAGTCACATACACCAACATAACAAAGGACCACTTTATTTTTTAAAAAAAAGAAAAAACATCACTTTTTTTGCCATTATTTTCAATTTCCTATCTTCAATGTAATCTATAATTGTGTTTTGTCCCCTTTCCATAAATACTGGTCCAATTCCTTTGCTTGAATTTGGGATGCGTATAGGACTTGAAAACTACAATTTTTATTTTTTTTATTTTATTAATTTTTTTTTTTTTTAGACATGGGACCAATTGGTCCAATTAGGTCACAAAAGAATTATACTCACAAGGAGATGATAACGACTACACTAAAAAGGGACGGCAGGCGATGTGATTCACAAAAATCGTCATTAATTCTCTCTTAGAGAAGAGCATTTAAGCTTCTATCTCACTAATTGCTTGATTTAGTTATTTAATTAACAACCGCCTGGGAAAGGAAAAGGACAACGAAAGTCCCTCGGCCCAAGAGGCCACGAGGGCCCATGACTTGGTCCCAAGCGCCAACCTGCGCTCACACGAATTTATTTATTTATTTTTTAAAAAAAAGATAAAAGAGAAAAGAGAAGGAAAAAAAAAAAAAATGCAAAAGTTATGTTAGGCCCTCAAACTCCTTGGTACCTTTCTTTAAAACCCTTATGAGAGACCATAACCCTTTGAATGTTTTTCTTGTCATAGAAAATTAATTAAAAAAAAGGGTTTTTACATATCTGTCCCTTACATCTTTAAAAATTAGAATTTAGTACCCAAAATCTTCATATTTATAATTTAGTCCCTCATATCCTTTAAGTTACCGAAATTTAGTCTCTCAGTCATATTTTGATCCGAATTTTCCGTTATATCCCTGATTTACTTTACTTTAGTTCTCCTTTCCCTCTTCCACCTCTCTACCTCTTCATATTGCTCTCTCTCTCTTTCCTCTTCTTAGAATTATGTATATGATATGAGGTAATATTAAACATTTTAGATAGAAATAAAAGGTAGTTTTGATATAAATGAAGAAAAACTATTGCCAAATTATACGATCAGGTGCTTGATATTGGTTTGCCATCAAGTTGGTGTAGATCAGAATGATTAGATCACATATGTACATACATATGAGATGTAAACACTTATATGGTGTAATGATTTATATAATTATATATGTTTAACGAAAAAGGTATAAGAAATCGGATTATTTAAATTGGTTTCCAATTTGAAAATTGAAATTCGTTCGAATTCGGATTCAATCAAAATAAAGATCAGCTATTAAAATCTGCACTCGAATTTGACCTTAATACAAAATTTCTATATGAATTCGAATCTAAAAACGGATTCGAAATCAGATTCAGATTGGATTATCTAAATTTATTTACACCTCTATCCATTATCCATACACTGAATGATAGTTGAGGTGCATTTTAAATAGTAATACTAATTAAATTAGTGTTTTACAAATTGTTATTTTCTAATTGGTCATTGTAGACAATAAAATATAAAACATTTCTAAAAGATGACGAATAGCTTTGCCAGTACAGATAGGGATTGTCTTGTGATGTAGATAAGGATAGCCTCGCTGATGCCGATGAGAACAACTTCGTTGGGCAGATGAAAACAATACTGTCGGTAGAAGACAGTCTCGCCGAAGCAGCAAGAAACTGTTGGCGAAATTTCCGGATAATGAGATCATTTGTCGTAAAGAGGAAGATATGTGTCTCTAAAGTAAATAAAAGAATAGAACGTGACACTTATAAAATCGCGTTTTATCTTTTAAAGTAACCAAAATATGGGTGTTTAATCAGAAAAAGTTTCAAGTCTAAAATCTCAAGATCTGCGTTCCAGTTGGGATATTACTAAAAGCTGCGAATCCAAAATCTGAGATTAGCATTTCAGCCATATTTGAAGAGCCGCAAGTCTAAAGTAAGAGATTCGCATTCCAATTTTATTTTAGAAAAGATCCACGAAGCTAAGATTTGAGATGCGCGGACCGGTAATAACCAAATAAATCTACGAATCTAAAGTTCAAATTCGGGTTATAAACAGAACGACCGCAAACCCAAGACTCAAGGTCTACGTTCTAGTCATAGTCCAAAGAGCTGCGAATCTAAGGTTTGAGATTTGCGCTCTGCATTTTAGTTACGATCTAGAGAATTGAAGATGCCAGTTATAACTTCTGAAAGATTTAACACAAATTCACCAAACCGCAGAGTGAAAAGTTAATACTCAGATCGTAGAGGCTAACCGTTGAATGGTTACGACTGCACCACTTAGATCGTGGGGGCCAACCGCTCAACAGTTACATCAGCACTACTCAGATCGTGGAGGCCAATGGCTGAACGGTTGCATCAGCTCAAGAGCTTCGAAATGCCTATAAAGAGTCCTAACTGAGGCAGAAAAAAGGGATGAAGAAAAGGAGATAAAAATTAGAGATCAGTACGATATAGAGAGTTCTCTTGCTATTGCTGTCAGCAGTTCATAATCTTTGCCAACCAAAGAATTTGTGCGGAGTGTCAACGAAAATCAAGATCGTCCTCCACAGCTACTCTAGAACCCAGCCTTAAATAAAGAGGAATTTAATCTTCCTCATTTTCTGTGAACGAAAAACAGTTAAAATTATAATCTTTTATTGAAAAGTTCAATAAAAAGACATTCGCGATTTTCCATGGCGAACAGGAACTAGGCTTGCCAGCGCAACAAGAAACTAGCTTTATCATCACATTAATGCCTTCCGCGTTGATGCTAGAAGATTATCTATGCCATATTGGATAGTCGATGATTATGAATCCAGTTTTATTATAATTTTCATTTTTCATGAAGACGACTGTAACTCAATAGCTATAAAAATAAGTTTTGACAATAAGGAGTTAGCGAAGAAAGGGATGAAAAGCTAACAATAATCTCATTCCATTTTCCCTCCAAATCTCAACAAACTTTACTTGTTCATTTACGTGGCAAAGTACTGTTCTGGTCAGTTTATCATCAGTACATTTTACTAGAAAATTCAAACTTGTTATTTCTTCAGATTGCAAGGAGAAGCTCTGTTCTCCAAAATAAATCAAGGGATTTAAATTATTTTTTAAATTCTCTTGCTATTTTACTCTATTTTCAAAATACTTGAAACCATCATTTCATAAAATCTACCAATTATTCATTATTCAGATAGTGTCACTTAGTATGAACTATACACATCTAGTTTGAATATCATTACCCTTGTCTTAATGAATTGCTCCAGTCTACTTGTCTCAACAGTTCAAGGTGGCAAAATCAGGTACCACTCTTCACATCACTTTGATTTAAAATTGGATAAAAGTTTGGGTCGTTTTTTGAATAGTAATACTAATTAAACCAGTGCCTTTGGAGTTGTTCATATTTAATTGCTCACTTTCACATAAGTCTGCTGATTGTCCACTATTCAAATATAGTCACTTAGCATGACATGGTTTTTAGATAGTATTACTTCTATACTGTTTGAATTCTTGATTCTATGTGTAGCAAAATGCGCCAAAGATACAAAAATAACAAGAAGAGGAAATGAGAGTAAAAGCTGGTGTGTGCACAAATTTGTTCAGATATATAGGTGCACGGAGCTTCCAATAGGCTTTCCGTAGTTATAGGAAAAAATAATGTCAGCTTCTTAGATCTGTTAGTAAGTAAAATAATTTATATGGGTATTTACAGGTTCTTAAATTTTACAAATTATGATTTAGTCTTTCAAATCTTCATATTTAAGATTTAGTCTCCTAAATCCTCTAAGTTACTACAATTTAGTCACTCCATTAGTTTTTCCATCTAAATAAACAAAAGAATTTAATTTTTTACTTTTTTAAATTAACGAAATGGCTTAAATACCCCAATAAAGAAAAAGGAAGGAAGAATAAAGAGATAGAAGAGAAGAAGAATGTTAGAAGAAAATGAGAAGATACGAGGAAGAGAGAAGGAGAAGAGAAAATGAAGAGAAAAAGAGAAGAGAGGAGGAAGAATGAAGAAAAGGAGAATAGAGGAGGAAGAGGGAAGGAGAAGAGAGGAGGAAGAGGGAAGAAAAAATTAAGGAGGGATAAAATAGAAAAATCATGTTAAAAATAAATTGGGCTAACGGAAATTAGGGAGGGGACTAAATTGTTGTAACTTAGATGATTTGAGAGACTAAATCCTAAATATAAAGATTTCGAGAACTAAATTATAATTTTTATAGATGTAAGGGACAAATCTGTAAATACCCCTAATTTATAACCCAATAACATCTATTGCAGGAGGTACAAGCAAGCCTACTAGCACCCCCATCGATAGCCTAGCTGGTAGATTGAGATATTGAGTTTCCATATCGATTTTCTATAAATTTTGGGTGTTTGGATTGATTTTGAGTTGTTATTTGGACCATAAGATTAAAGTTGGATGATGAGGATTAATTAGAGGATTGACAATTCTTACAAAAAGGAAACAACTCTATAAATACTCCATCTCATTCAAAATTGAGAGAACTTCTTAGTTGAATTAAAAGAGATTTGAAGAATGAAGAAATAGGAGTTTTCTTCATCCATTACTATTCGTGATTTTGGATATCAATACCAATCAATATTTTCCGCATGCTACAATGTTGGTAACATATACTCATTTGTAATTTCATATATTTCTACTTGTATATGTGGAATTGTGAGTATTAAGACGTTATTAGGATTTGAGCTATCGTTAGTGTATGGTCTCTGATTGTCTAGCAGAAAGTTAGATCATAGGTATTGTACAATTATAATTGTCTATCAACTATTAGCCAAATCTCTGTAACTAACTTGATATTATGGTGTAGTTTTTTATGTGGTTTTTTCCGGATTTTTTACTTTAAAATCTTTGTAATAATCTTGCTTGATCGTGGTGAGACTATTTCTATGCTTAATTGATTGATTGAGTTAGTAATTGGTAATTTATTTGTTATACATCAAAAGCTTTGCACTTCCACAGCATTTTCAGGTACCATTACTCTTATGGTTCTCTTTTATCCACCATTTGCACCATACCACGTAACATGACCTGCTCGACTATTTTATTTTTAATATTTAGGTCGTAGTCTATTTAATTGCTCAAATTAAATCTCTTGATTGACATTACTGAAATTCGAGCTGAAACTATCTTTTTGGCATCTTTTTGCCATTTAGTTTGAATATAGGGATATTTACAGATATGTCCCTTATAGCTTTATAAATTATAATTTAGTCTTCTAATTTTTCATATTTAGAATTTACTAATTGTAGGAAATCAAGGGTAAAACAGAAAAATTGGATCAAAATATAAACTAGGAGACTAATTGTAGTAACTTAAAAGATTTGGAGTACTAAATCCTAAATCTAACAGGGGACTAAATTATAATTTATAAAGATTTTAAGGAACAGATCCGTAAATACCCCTTGAATATGTTGCTATTCTCCGAAAATGGAAGCTACCTCGTCGGCAAAAGTAGGCAAGTCATTACCCAAACAAGCAAACCTATTTTTCCAAAACCTTTTGAAATGTTTTCTCCACAAATGTCAAGTCAATCAGGGGATCCCCAAATAATTTTCCTTATATTTATACATCATCACAAAATAAAAATAAAAATAGAAATGAAATGATGGAAAAAAAAAAAAAAAAAGAAGGAAAACAAACACAAAATCAAGAAAGAAGAATTCTGAATCCCAACAAATCCCCCCATCTCCTTCCGAGTAAGTTGCACATGTATAACAACTTCTCTGACGTCACCTCCTCTTCTCTCTCCTCACTCCCTCATTTATACACTAACAACAGAATTCATCCCTTCTCTCTTCTGTCATGCTCCGCCCCTCTGCCCACCTCCGTTGAACCTCTCCCTCCTCCTCTTCCTTCTTTTAGAAACAAATTCATATCCATTTTCTTGTAATTATTACAAAAAAGCCTTTCTATTTATACAATTTCTTGACTTAGCCCATAGATTCTAGTCTTTATATATACATCACCACCATCATCCTTGTTTGTGTATATTTTATTTTTATCTTAATTTTTCCAGTAATAGTACTATAAGTTGTTATAACAATAATAATAGTAATAATCTCTAAATTGTAGTAGTAATAATAATAATAATTATTATTATAGAATAATGGCTGTGGTGGCTGAGAACGGGATCGGGTCGGATGATCAGTCCGTGCACCCGCAGCCGCAGCCGATCTCCTCCTCCGCCAACGGGTCGTCTTCGTCAGAGACGTCGGAGGCGGCGGAGACCGAGTACCAGCGCGACGTCCGCAAGCTCGTCGATTTGCTCTCCAAACTCAACCCCTCGGCCAAGGAGTTCTTCCCCTCCTCTTACGCTCCGGTGGTGGACTCCGCCGCCGCGGCCCCGAGGAAGTCAGCCGGCGGTGGCGGCCGGCTATCGGCCGACGCGCCGGTGTTTGTGGCCTCGACGGACTTTTTCAACAATATTTTTAGCAATCATGGGAGCAATAAGGACCCGAACAGCAATGGCTCGGCCAATCACCAGCTCAATCGCCGAGTAAGGACTGATGATTTATTTATATTTATTTATTTTTTGTTTAATTTTCTCTTTGAGGGGTTCTGGTTTTGCTGAATTTGGGATAAAGGAGCCATCTTTAGGAGATCTGTGGTGCTTTTTTCCCCCCAATTTTGATGTGATTTTAGTGGGATTTTTTTGCAGAGGAGGAATGGGTACAGCCAAGGGAGGAGGAGGATGAACGAGAGAGTGAGGAGAGCTGAGAGGGAGGACAGCATTCGGCGAACTGTTTATGTTTCGGATATCGATAATCATGTGAGTAGTACTGGTTTTGGATTAAAAAAATTGTTTTTGTTCTTTTTTTTTTTTTTTTTTTTTTTTGTGTTATTCATTTGTGATGATGGATTTTGCTTTAGGTGACTGAAGAGCAACTGGCTGATCTGTTTGCGAATTGTGGGCAAGTAAGTTTCTTTGGATTGCACTATCTGATAAATGGTTTCCATTCTTAACAGTGTTTGATTTTATATAGTTTTAGTTTTTAGTTTTCTATTAAATCACATTGGTTTTGGTTGGCAGAACTTGTTATATGAACATTTCTTCTGTTGTAGGAGAGGTTATAGATTTGATATATGCCCGTAGATTCTGGTAATAGGTTTCAGATGTTTCCAGTTTTCTGAGTTCTTTACCCTTTTCAAATTGAAAAGCTTTGTGGTTTGATCATCAAGAGGAATGGCATTCTAGGATTTTAGTTTATAATTTTGTGTATCAGGAAATTAGATTTCTCTGGTGCTTTGCCACTATTTGCTATACAGATAACGAGATATGCATAGATATAGTTGTTGATTGTTATGTCTAGAAATGTGATTCTATTAATAGAGTTGTAAAAATTGCTGAAAGATCGTACATCTCGTTGGTTTCCTACAAGGCTCTACCCTGTGGCAACTGATCTCCAAGAAAATCCAAAATACCTTCCTGCAGTCTGACCTTTATTCTCTATCCTGATAGGATGCAGTATGATGCGCTTCCATGATTTTCGATGAAACAAAATGCTAATCATATCAGAATTTAATACAATCTCCCAACGTACCTCTATACAGTCTTTGTACATTATTAAACAATATCCCAAGACTTTTCTGCTCTCTAGCATTTATTTTGCTACCCACATTGGATCAGACGATGCGCTACTGTTTTTTTGCGGAAACAAAAGTGTTAAGCCATATACGAATTTGATCGGATTACAGAATTACCTCGATCTGCATATATGCAATTCTTACCCTCTATTTTTTTTTAATTCAAGCCAAAAGAAAAGAGGGAATAGAAGTAAGGAAATATTGTGTACCTCTAGCTCATGATATCTTGTCTTAA
Organism: Dracaena cambodiana; assembly: GCA_036321105.1. Taxonomy (NCBI): domain Eukaryota; kingdom Viridiplantae; phylum Streptophyta; class Magnoliopsida; order Asparagales; family Asparagaceae; genus Dracaena; species Dracaena cambodiana. The sequence continues at coordinate 33,232,290 of JAYEPQ010000013.1, forward strand.
TTGTTTTGTCATGGGAAAAATTATATGAAGTGGAGTGTTTAATAGTCTTGCATCTTTATTTCATGTTTTTTGCCACTATTTTCTATTCGCAATTGGCATTAATTTTCTTTCATTTTTCATGATGGTATTAATATAACTTGATGACACAAGGAAAAAATATGTTTTACAATGACTATGTTTTACAATGACTACTCAAATAAAGTGCTTCCATCTTCATCTTGTTTCTCCATTTATTAAATTTGATGCCTCCCATAAAAATCATGTGCATCTGCGTTCGTTCTTGTATCTGAAAAATTGAATCTTCCTTTATATTGCCAATTTGATTTTGGATTACAGCAATAAAAGAAAAATTACAAAATAAATTCGAGATTACAAGAATGGGGATCAATTGATTTCGATTCCCCTTTATTTTTTGTGGGTTCTGACAGCGGTGGAGTCTTGATTCTGCACTCTGTTGACGATCCGATATCTCTGAATTGAGGAACTCCTCTATGAATTTTTGGACTTCGGCTTTTGAAAAATTGCCTCCCTTCCCAATCTTTTTAGTTCTGAACTCTACTCCCAATTTTATAGATTGAAGAGCGCTTCCAATCCGTCTCAAATTCTCCCTAAAAAATCAGATCACGGTCGATTTGCGGATCAAAAGAAAAAAAGGAAGTCAAATTGGGGGTTGCTCCCGCGGATGGCCACCCGCAGGATATCTCCCGCGGGTGCCCACCTGCGGGTTTCCTCCCGCGGGTGGGCACCTGCGGGAGAAACTCCCGAAGGTGGCCAGCACCCGCGGGAGAAACTCCCGCAGGTGGCCAGCACCCGCGGGTTGGCACCCGCGGGTAGGTGGGCCCGCTATAAATTTTTTTTTTTGGTGTCTACATAACCCCCTCCAAAGTTTTCTAAGTTCTGTATATCGGGAGAAACTCCGGCGGGTGGCCAGCACAAGCGGGTGCCCACCCGCGGGATTCCTCCCGCGGGTTGGCACCTGCAGGAGGGATCCCGCGGGTAGGTGGGCCCGCCGTAATTTTTTTTTTTTTTTGGTGTCTACAATTCTTCTAGCAGGTGTGTCTGCCCTAAAGTGTACATTCCCACTGTAATGTTTCTACTTGTAACAAAAGCTATTATTTGCATTATTGTTACATATGATTATGTGTCTATAGTATGCAATATACATGCAATTCTTCCTGTGTAAATTTGGTGTCCATCAACTTCTTACATGGTGCACAGTATTTGTCTTAGAACTTGTTTTGACTTGCAAAAATTTCTTTTTTTGTTTAAGTTTACACATGAAAGTTCATTATGCCTTAGCATTAATGGCATTATTCAATGTATTGTGGTTTTCCTATATATGAACAAACCCCGTATATGGTGTGTGTGGGGGTTTGTGTTTGTGTGTGTGGGCACACGCACGCTTGTATATTTTGATTTGTGTATTAGCGATCAAACTAATCTTTATTTTTGTCATGACTTATCCTTCGCCCTTTGGCTATTTCAAAATGTGATACAACTGTGGTTTGCATATTATAAGTGTTAATATAGAAATTATACTGTACACAGTATTCTAAATATCGGATACTGGTAATATGCTGTCACGCCTCGCTCCCGATATACGGTATACAAGCACGTGTAGCAGGTACCGGCAACATATTTAGTTTGAATATGCTAAACCTCAATAAATTTTCTACAATAATACTCAGTAATTACGATAGAAAAATTCAACAAAAGTTTGACTTTTTACTTATTGGAACGAAATTTAGATACAGTTGAAACAAAATATAATGAAACTAAATAAAAAGAATTAGGAAATCTCTAATCCATTATTGAGATTCAATCTGATTTTTAAAGTACACCAGATCCTGCGTCAGTTTTGGCGTGTCCATCGGTAAATCTGGGCATGCACACTCATGTCGTCAGATTGCGACCAAAATAAAATACGCAGAAAGAATATGAAATATAACGGTTATGTCCAAATATAATAATAATACAAGTTTTAGAAAATATGTAATGAGATGTCTGTAATAATGATGTCAATTGATTTAGATTATTTTAATGTCATTTTAGTGAAGTCAACTCTATAACAAGGGTATTTTTGTCTAGGATGTCATGTAATTGGAAAAGCTAATTGATGGAATATCATTGTTTCGATTGTTTCCTACACAGACTCAGAAAATGGTCACATGGATTGTCCGGTGCTGAGTTGGACTTACCATCAGGCAAATAGGAATTATAATCAGGTATGATTCAACAAATCATTACGCACTCATGGTATGCGAAATATTCAGTTGTACAACTTAACAAGTTTACATCAGAAACAGAGTATATTTTCATCATTCAGTTTCTGCCCCAACCCAGTGTCATTTAGGTATAATTCATATAGGTCTAAATTCTGGTTTTCGTAACTTATATATTGATTATATCAGGTATACTATTTCAATTGGATTTTCATTTGCTAACAACATGATTTATAGAGTCCGTTCAGTTTATGCTTTATTCAATAAATCACAATTAGTTATATCTAAGAGTTACTGATTTGAGACATTATAAAGATATCGGTCAGGCAATTGTATGAATGCTAGGAGGTTTTTCGTATGTTGCACATTTCTTAATTAGAGAACCAGTATATAAGATAACTTTTTTAGACACCGATACAAAATGATATCGCAAACAGTATTTTTCCACGATTATAGTCTTTTCATGATTTATTAAAAATTTAATTATATTCTGTAATTTAACAAGTATTCATTTAATTTCTAAATGCATAAAGAAATAACAGGAATGTCAATGATTGCACGTGTAGTAACAAATTTATTTTCTGCAAATGAATTTCTAACATGAAGAAATAATACTTGTAATAACAAATTTATTTTCTACAAATTAGATGATATAATTGGAATAATATTTCTATAAAAAAAACTAGAATGTTTAGTGAGTCCAAAAAGAACTCACATGGATTTTGTTTTCCAGTGTCGGTCAACGGAGCAATCTACATATTAAAAATATTATAAGAATATTAAAAACAGATTAATATGAATTAAGATGATTTTTAGAAAATTTTCTAATATTTATAATATACTCAAAATTGATTTTAGTATTAAGCGGGTCTGAAATTATGAAATAGGTTTGGCTCCAATTTATTGGGTTTATAAGATGATGGATATTTTTTTAGGTTATTAGGATTATTGAGTAGTAAAGATGATAACCTATGATTCATTAAAATAATTTAACCCAAGAAGAAAAAGAAAAATAATATCTAATTTCTTGTTAAAAGGTGAGAACCTCAAATATGGAAAGAGATGAAAGGAGATGCTTTTCTCCGGTGAAGTGGTGGCAGCTCCAGCGACGGCTCCTGCAGTGGTTTTGAAGGTGGCTCCGACGAGATGTGAGAGATATGAGAATGTTAGAGAATAATTTTTAGAATGAGAGGAATATATTTTGATTTAGGGGTTTATATAGTATTAGAATTAGAGGTTTAGAATACGAAAGGTTTTAATTTAATTTAGGGAGTTCAATTTTAGAATTAAAAAGGGAAGTTAAGTTGAGAAATTAATAATTGAATATGAAGTGTTGGGAGTTTAAAAGGTGAAAGGTTTGGGAAGTTTAAGAGGTGAAAGGGTTTAGAGTTACAAAATATGAAAGTTTTAGTTTAATTAGAAAGTGTAATTTTGAGAATTAAATATGGAGTTTTATGGTTTAAATAATGAAGAAAATGAAGAGTTTGGAGGGTAGAAAATGAAAAGTTTTAGATGTTATAGAATGTAAAATGTCATATTTATTTTTGTGTTTATTTATTTATTTATGTCTAATAAAAATTAAGGGTTATTACATATGCCTATCGGCCAAATTACATACTGAATACCGGACGAGATATATCGGTGTTATACTGGTTAAAAAATGAACATATCATTGCCTACATAGAACATATTAAAATACTTAAAAATAAGTTTAGGGTAATTATAATTAAAACTACAAAATTTTAGCATCAATAAGAGATATACAACACTATAAAATATGCATAACCATAAAGATTTACTAGCAAACAAATATCATTAAACTAGCTAGTAGCTATATAAATACATAGCCTACATTATATATCCTCCATAGTCAACAAAACTTAGCATGCCCTCAAACGAACTCCTAGAAACATAGCCACTGATTCACCTCATCACTGACTCACTGAAGTAAACAATGAATGAACCACTGATTCAGTGAACTAGTAGGCCGTTCACTAATTCACTTCAGTAAATCAGTGATTGACCCACTAATTTAGTAAATCAGTGGGTTGACTTGTCAAAATTATCTCAAACTAAACTAAAAAGATAGAGAAATGGATAATTGAAACACAAAAAAACAATAATATACATCTAAACAAGCACGCTTATAAGAAAAATTGAACCAATTATAACCTAATACTAATTATCATGAAATTAAATAAGTAAAATTGATAAATAAGGAGATTGACTTACCAAAGTTTTGATATGGCCGGAGAAATGGATGGAGAGATGGACGACGAAGCTCGACTTCACCTATTTGAAGATCGTATGCCTAGGCGTCTAAGAAATAGCTGACGAAATTATGGTTCGGGGGGTTGGAAACTTTTTTTGGGTTCGGGGGTTTGATCGAAGAGTGATCGGAGTTGGGTTTTTAGAATTATGGTTAGGGCATCAATGTGTCACTAAGCTGAGCAATCAGAGAGGGAGGGGGATAGAGACTCAGAGAGAGAGAAATTTGCGCTTTCTTAACCATCCCGACCCGATTATGGGTTCTTATTAGCCTATCGGGTCGGGTTTCCAATGGGTTAACGGTTTTAACTAATAACCAAAACCCAACTTCAAAACACCGATATTCTATAATACCGGCCAGTATTTCTTTATACCGTTATCGGCGTGGTCGATATATAGGCCCATACCGGCCTAAAATGATATCCGGTAAAAAAAATGCCTATCCCGTCTCGTTTCTTCATAAAATCCGATATACCGGATAGTATACTGGTAATATTGGTCGGTATTTAGAACACTAATTATGCAAGCAGTGTCTAAATCAAACTAAAAAATATATACACTGAGGTCTTAAATATTAATTGACACAGATATATATTACATATATCACATTGAAATTTGAGGTACCCTATACATGACTATACATGATTTTCCTTAAACTATCGGTCTAATATTGCCAATATTTTGGATATTTTTGATACAATAACCCCTGATATTACTAATTTTGGTGCCGTAAGTGATCAACCGATAATGATATCGATTTTATTATTTTAAACCTTGGTATACACTAAGGGTGCATGTTTTTTCTTCCATTTTTGTATTAAGATATTTATATTGCTATTGTGTTTTCGTATTTTACTTGAGGAACTTTAAAAAATTTAACACTTCATTTATGGGTAAACCATATGTTATAAACAATGTTGCGAAGGTCATTATATCAACATTTGTAAGCGTTGTAATAGAAACCATACTATGTCTTACTGATCTCTCAGAGTACAAATAGCCTTAACACAATGGAGACCCGGTCTAGACCCCAACCTGTACTTGACTATTCAAGGGTAGGATATGCATTAATATCCTAAGCTGAGTGTATTTTGGGTTGCATAAGAACTTATGAACTGGCGTGATCCCAATCCCAGCTAAGTCCAGTTGTACTATGAATGTGGTATGGCCCTCATGACCATATCTATGCCCTGACCACGGGTAGAAGTTGACCTGGCCTAAAAGCATTTATCCTTTATTTACACTTCTTATAACAATTCTATATTAAAATTATTACTTGTTATCTCATAGTAAGCGTGAAACACATGTTCTTTTAATGTGAGTTATGGTAGATGCCACAACACTTATTCTTGTATCATTGCTATTAGACTTTGTTGCAAGTTAGTATGTTTGGGTGTCTTATGCTTGTTTGCATGCTTCAAGCACACATTGCAATTATACTCTATATTTCCATACCTTGTCTGTGAATAATGTCATTGTCTCATATTAATGGACCAATTAATGAAATGAATACGAAGATTTTAAATATCAGACGGTACGGACATATATCACATATAGCATATTGAATTTTGAGGTATCTAATACACGATATACTATCCCATTTTGTTGATACAATATACTGATATTATTGAGTCTTATATAAAAAATAATCTACCAATTTCAATATTTTAAACATCGTTGAGTACTAAACTTATGTTGAAGGACCAACGTGTATTTCTAGCCTTGTATTTTACTCTCATTTCTATTCCCTACCGCCACTTCTGAGATGCTAGCAAGTTTTATATCATGGTTTTTTTTATTAGACATACCAAGGATCTTATTTAGATAATTTATCGGCTTTATAAGCCATTGACTCCCTTATATTTTCTACAATTAGCTAACTTTTAATCAAAATACTCTGTAATGATTTCAAAATATAATAGGATTATTGACTTTGAAATTTGTTACCTTGTCTAGACATGAGACATGGATGTCGTATATTCGAGCTTCTAAAATGCTCGAGTCTGACTTGGCAACTTTTCTAGTAGAGTAGTTGGACATGAGAACATGGATATTCACACAACACACATGCATGCATGAAGAAGAGGAGCTCTCTTGTTTTAGCACTTCTTGTTTGCTTATATGTCTCAACATTGACAGTGTTAAAAAAGAACACGTTATGTAAGTTCGTAACAAGGGTGAGCTAATAAGCACGAATACAGATACTGAGCACAAATATAAGACATAGAAAAATTCTAAAAAGTAGGATACTATTACACAACATCCATGAGACATGGATGTTGTTTATTCGAGCTTCTAAAGTGTCCAAGTTTGACTTGGCAACTTTTCTAGTAGAGTAGTTGGACATGAGGTCATGGATATTCACATAACCACGTATGCATGAAGAAGAGGAGCTCCCTCTCTTTGGCATTGCTTGTTTGCTTATATGTCTCAACTTTGATAGTGTTAAACAGAACAAATTACGGAAGTTCATAACAAGGGTGAGCTAAGAAGCACGGATATAGATACTGAACACAAATATAAGATATAGAAAAATTCTAAAAATAGGATAGTGTGATACGACAAATAACATTTATCACTATTCTTTATAGATAAATTTATAAAATACCAACCAACAAAGTATAAAATATCAACCAACAAAGTATTATCACATTATGTTCATTTATAACAAGCCAAAAGATTACAATGGAAATCATTACGAAGTCATAACATATAGTAGTACACAATTTAGAAATACGTAATACATCATATCACCAATTAATAAACACACATCAATATGGGCACATATTCACCCAAAAGGAACCATCGTCCCATATAAATGTATACTTTTCTATCAAAAACACAAAAGATAAATTGAGGCTTTTTCTCAAAGTTGAAGCAACTCCGAAGACCTCATTATTATCTCCATCTTTCTCAAACAATATGACCTCCGTAGTAAGTTCATCAGGGGGAATATTAGCACATCTACAACACCTGAGCCCTTAAACGAGTCAAAACCATCTCAACTGATACCTCACATTCTTGTTTCCCCTTCATTATATTGTTAAGTAGTTTGAGAAATTAAATTGAGGTTGGTATAAACATAAACCAAATATTCTGCCCTTGTCGAGGTTAGTTTGTTCCTTTTAAGGAGTGGGTAAAAGAGTGCATACTCCAATTCCCTTTACATAAGAAACATGGTTGGTCTAAAAGTTTTAAGGCCAACGCATGTAAATTTAGAATTGAATATTCATAAAGAACCCAACTATATTTTGGCTCCATAAGTTCTTCATCATGAAGAAAATTATGAGTGATAAAGCATTTGTCGCGGTTAAAATTTTGCAAACTATATACTCACTTCCCATGTTCCACACAGTTGCGAATGTACGTCTTCAATCATAGATATTTCGGAAGAGATCTCACCTTGATGGGAAGCAACTTGATTTATGATCTCAAAAAGTCAATCCCGACTATAATACATTATACATATCACTTAAACAATGTAAATAATACCACTGATAAATACAAACAATACCAATAATGAATAAAAAATAACATCTATGTTGATATTACCTTAGGATTCAATGGGTGTGTCAAACAATAAAGTGAACGATCAGCCAATATTTTGTGCACAACATAAAAAAAAGATTGCTCATCTCTTTTTCCTTCATGTCAATAAATAAAACCTTTAACTCTCTTGATCATTGTGTCCGCGTATCATATACTAAACGAAGAGATGACTTATTGGTATTAGCGACCTTTAGCATTTCTCTTTCACAAATTATGACCACATTATCATCTCTATATATGGGCCATCATTTAACAAGTACCAATTCTTGAAAACCTCTTTTCATGGTCTTGAACCTCTTTAACATGAAAATATTTAATGCAAATATAGTATCGGCAACCGAAAGAAGTTTCATCTTTACATGTTGAATGATCATGACAAGTCTCATAGAATGGTTCATAATAATTTTTTTTAATGTTAAGCGCATCTACCAAGACTTCGGTGATTCAATTGCATTCTTGATAAGTTGGTCTCATTTGCATCCATATTCTTAGTTGCACATATATCTAATAAGAGTGAGGTTAAGAGTGCACTACACAAGGAGTCGAAGAGATTTGAGGATAATTGCTCTCTAGACTAACACTTGTGGACTTGCAAGCTTACGCATTATCAGTTGTGATTTGCACCATATTTTGAAGCTCAACATCTTTGGTGCAATTCATAAGCTTCCCTACAATGTAATACTTATTTTTTTGTATGAATCCCAACATTCACGGTATTCAAGAGCATTGGTCTACTTTTGATGACCACCATCAAATTTATAGTAGGCACCCTTGGCATATTCAATATCTTTGGAGACACTCTTTGCTCTGCATGCCCGTTTGATGAGCTCCATCTTCTTCTTTACGTGAACTTTCTTACTTTGCAATAGAGTTGTCCTCAAAGAATTATATTGGTGCAATAGAGTTGTCCTCAAAGAGTTATATTGGTGGTTGTAGTTGATGATTGGATTGTAGTGACATATGTAAGGGTGTATAATCAGTTGGAGGGGGCGGAGCTCCGAGAATGCCTACTGAAACCAGCCAAGAGGAGGAGATGAGACTCGAACATTTTACTCGGAATTTGACCGACTCTAGCTAGTTGGATGCAGTCAGATTTCGATGGAGTCTGTCGGAGTTTATTTTAGCGGAAATGGAGAGAGTTCTTTCGAATAGAGAGGGGGAGGGGAGGGAGAGGGGGAGCATCATGACCAAAATTTGACCGCTTCCTACAACATTCCGGTCGTCTCCGCTAACCGACCCTTTTACACATATAGCTCTGACCATTACTTGTCTTTGACCTCCGATTGAAATCCAACCGATTCCATTCGGAATCGATCGATTTGGTAGGAGTCGGATAAGCTATTCATCCCTAGGCATATGTGAATGTCGTGCCATAATACGGATTTCAGGCTGGGATATGACATTGCAAATTTAAACCAAAAAAGTCCAAATAGAAACCCTAATGTTGCACCCCCATTCCTGTTGTCCCCTTTATGTTGCAAAAGTACTCAAAAGTCAAACAGGGTAGTTTTAATGTTGGGTTCTTGCAAGAAATCTTGAGTGCTTTCTTGCCAGAAAACTTCAAAAAATGTTGGGTTCTTGCCAGATATCTTTAGTGCTTTCTTTTCCTTTAGTAATTGCTGTAATTTTTCTGATTTAGTTTGTTACTGTTTAGAATTGTTAATAAAGTATGTACATAGATCAATAATACATTTTAAGCTAGGGCCAGTATTGTGCTATCAGCCTATCACTGACATAATCTGTTGCCAGTTTAACTTCTCTTGCCCTTTCTTCACTTTTCTTTATTTATAGAATTAGGAAACAGAATTTTATATGATCTTTTGCCAGAAAGACTGCCAATTTATATTTGCATTGGGCTTTTTGTCCCAGTTAAACAGAACTCTGGCCCTTGTTACACTATCCCCAGTCTTTATCCGTGGATATAGGGTACAGAACAGGAATAAATCATTAAATGTTGTCTATCGTGTTTGTTGTTTTGTATGCTTTTTGTCTTCACAAATGACGCCATGGTTTCACTATAGTTTCCAAATAGTTTTTTTTTTTTTTAATTAAAATTTGTTGATCTGTTCAAGGAAGATTTTTTGTCAAATGATCACTGGATAAGAAGTGATCTGCCAGGATTATCCTCTTTGCCCTCTTTCAGCATGCCCTCTCAATAGTTATCAATATAAGGGGAAGATGGAAGAAGTGATTGAACGACTCAATTTTCCATTGATAAGATTAAGTAACCCAGAGTTATCCCTTTTTCTTTAATATGTAGAAGTAGCTATATTTTTTCTATTTATCTCAGACATATTAGGTTTCAGATGCCTTTGTTTGATTGTTTTACTCTTAGATATTATTTTAGGTAGTTTTGGATCATTGGATAATAGATCAGTGCTTAGTATGATTTGGCATATCAATAGCTTACAAATATTTCTTCCTTTATCTATGAAAAAATGTATAAGGAACTTTTTCCATTTTCACTGAATTTCTACCTTACCTAGTGGGTCATTTCTGGCAGTACTTATATTTTTCTGCATGACATTTTTTTGGATGCACTTCATTTATGTCTTTGGACCTTTATCCCTTGTATGCTCTTCATCTTTCTTTCACCCTTCATGTTTCTTCAAGCATTAATCGTTATAATCTGCATTATATTTGACCCTCTGTTGCATCCCCCTTCCATAGCTAGCTAGGTTATGGACGTTCAAATTACGTGCGTGATTTTGGAATATCCATTTTGTACATGAATTTGGAAGGTCAAATGGGCAATCACTACATGATTTTGAATATTATACTTGTGATCTCATGAAATCTAATTTAGCTTCAGGGAGTGTGAAGTTTGTATTACCAGTTTGACCTTGAAGCAGTCCTGTTTTCTCAGCTTATGTATACATGTACAAAAAGGATATATTCAATCTTCATAATGGTTAGCAAAAACACTTGAATGTTCCCGGTGATATTCGATTCAAGCTCAGACTTCCTTAAAGATCTCAGCTAATATAGTGTTGTAGCTTGGCAACCTTGGCTAATCCAAGTCTATTCAGAGGAATTTGATGTAGGAAATAAAGTTATTATTACTCTTAAATTATAGAATTTTATAAGTTTCTAGATCATGCCATCATCTTTCTTTTTCATTATAACTATGCACATGAACTTCGTGCTTAATTTTTAAATAATGGATTATATCAGAAGTGTTCCATTTCTTGTTTAGTATTCAATTAGTTGAAGTCATATCTGGCAATAACTTATGCAGCTATATTTTGCTGATAAAATTAAATTGTTCATACTGAAGGTAGTTGATTGCCGGGTTTGTGGTGATCCTCACTCAGTTCTACGGTTTGCTTTCATAGAGTTTGCTGATGAAGGTATGTCAACTTAGCAGCCCGTCATATTTTGTCTCTGTACATGATAAGCAATCTTATTCATCTTCTCGACACTAATAGTGGCTAATTATGTTAATAGATGGTGCAAGGGCAGCACTGAATCTTGGTGGTACTGTGCTTGGTTATCACCCTGTGAAAGTGCTACCTTCCAAGACTGCTATCTTACCTGTGAATCCTAAGTTTCTCCCAAGGGTATGAGAAAATTTCTTTTTCATTTTTCTTTTTCTCTACATGCTGAAATCTTATGGTTATCGTGCTATGGATTTTGTTATATGCTATATCTCTATCTTTTCAGTAAATATTTTCATATTTTGCACTTGATTGCAGTCCAACGATGAAAGGGAGATGGTTGTACGGACAGTCTACTGTACAAACATTGATAAGAAGGTAAACTATTTCAGCTCTATTTATGGCAGCTGCTTTTCTACTTCCTCTTAAGTCATTCAGTAGTGGCAATATTTAAATAATATGGAATATGGCTCTGAAAATTCACCAGTCATTGAAATCTTGTTGTTTGGTGCTTAATTTCTTCTTGTGCAGGTTACCCAAACTGATGTAAGAGTTTTCTTTGAACATTCCTGTGGTGAGGTCAGTATACTGTTTGCAAACTAGTGTATTTTAGTAGTTTTAAGAGGGACCTCAGGGGTTTCTTCCTTTTTTCCTCTTCAGGTTTCTCGTTTGAGGCTTCTCGGGGATAATGTGCACTCAACTCGCATAGCTTTTGTTGAATTTTCTCAGGTAATCATCCGTGTTTTGGTCTGGTACGCCTGATATTTGTACTTTTGCTTTTAGCAGAATGCATTTGAACTGGGGTTTATAGCATTCAACTGCATCCGGCTCTAATTGTGGTACACAATTGTTGGATTAATTATGATTCTCTTATATATTGTCTCTATGACACATTTTCTTTCCTTGTCTCCATAGTTCATTATGTTCCTCGCACTCTGTAAATGTTTAGTATCTGATGCTCCCTATATTCTGTTTTTTAGATATGCAACTCCTAAGAAAATTCTTCCCACTCTTCAGGTAAATTTGAAATGGTTATGCTTTGTTACATTTGAAAGTAGGATGCGCCAACTGAGCATAGCTTGTGGCATGACCACTTCCATTCCTCATAGGAGGTTGTGGGTTCGAATCCTCTCATCATTGATATAAGAGGGGATTTTGAATAATTTGCAGGGATGCACAAAAGAGTTTAACTATGCAGTGGCTGAGATCACATTATGCGGAGACTCCTAGGCCTGAGTAGCAGTTTATGGAGACATGCTCACATCAATACAAAAACTGCATATGGAAGCTACAAGTAATCTATGACGGTTCGATGTATGATTTAGTGTGTTAAAAGGGTTTTCTTCTCCTAGGTTGGGAGTTTCTTTTCCCACCATGATTGTGCTTCTTTCTCGCTGTAGGGGCTATCATGTAAGGCTATGATCATCCTATAAAAAGAAACTAGGATTTCTCTGTAGTAGTGGTAGTTTTTTGACCCAACCTAAAATTAATTCCAGTCAACCTGCTAATATGCATGTAAGACTATGCATCCGCATTTATAATATAGGTAGATTGAGTATACCTTGTGCTCTATTTCACTGTGCCAAATGTTGTGCCTAGAGGCAATCCCTCCTTTATTCATTGGTTCTTGTTATATCCACTTTAGAGATTTCTTTATTGCCATTTTCCTCCTAATAAACCGGTGCCTTCTCTAAAACCTTAGGTGGTGACTAATAGAATGGCCAAAACTTTTTCTAAATTTATTTGTTAACTTTTAGATATGTTATCCTTCTCCATCAGAGTTACCACACATTCATCAAATTTTAAGCCTTTTTGATTACTCCATAGAAAATAAAACAATAGGGACAACCATTTCTGGCTAGACTGATCTTATGTCAATCCAGTAGGTCATATGGCACTGACATGCATCTTGGATTCTTGTATGTGTCTTACTCCTCTTCTTATCCTAAGCTTAATAGCTCTCTAATAGAAGTTATAATAGTTTTTAATACAGTTTCCATGCTATAAGAAAGCACACAATTCCATTGTAATTAATATCATTCTTTTCTAAGACTTCTATGAAGCATGGATGTATCAAATCTGTCTCGTATTCGTGTCGGACACTATAGAATATGATTCATGCTTGACACGTATTTGGTATATGTCGAACATGTATTTGGCATGTCAACTCACAACAATGCAAATATCCATGTTTGACTCACGATCGCAAAATGTTGTCCAATTTGTCATTAATGTGATTTGCATGATGATATGGTTAGTTTACTTTATATTATTTCATGCAAAATCATATAGGTATAGTTAACTTAGTTGACATTTAAAAATATTAAGCAATTCTTTGACCTTGACTCAAGTACTTATTTAAGCAAAATCAGAAATTTTAATAATGAATGTAAATAAGTCTAAGTTCTTGCGGTTATGTTTTTAAGTAAGATGTTTGTGATCTAGATTCAACTGTGGCATATAGAGATCAAGTAATTGATTATTGGTAATCCTATCATTTCACAGTTTCTCGTTTATTAGTAAATCACATTGAGTTCTTCCTATGTGGTTATGAAAAGTCTACAGATAGAAGAAACTTAAAGACTATTAAATAATTTTTGTTTTTAAAATTGTAAACTTCTACCATTTAAAATATTCTTGTTTATTAAGCAACATGATGATGAAGTAACTAGATCATTTATTATAAATTAACATTTTATAGTATTAGTTTGTTGGTTGCTATTTCATATTTTAATCATAATTTTCTCTATATATATTAATAAAAAAATATTTTGCCTTTTCCCTATTATGAAATAATCAGAACCAACCAATCTATTTTTTATGAGTTAAGAGATATATATATTTATAGGTGTCTTAGCACTATATAAATAATCCAACAGGCGATGTTGGATTAAATTGGACTAAATCTAAACTAAACTTAATAGAAAATAGTTTTCTAATGTAACACTCCTCATCAAGTTTGAGTATAAATATAAATTATTACCCAACTTGTTATATAGATTAGAACACTCTCCCTCTTCAATAGTACATGTTAATTTGACGTGGATTAGCAGTAATAGTAGTAGCAACAGGAGACAGTAATACTAGTAGTAGCAGTAGATGAGTTACTTGAATCATCATAGCACACCCGTATTCGAGCAACAGTAGTAGCAGCAGATAAACTTCTTTCTTAGAAACAGTAGTAGGCAGCAAGTAAACTTCTTTCTTAGAAATAGTAGTAGGTTGCAAGTAAACTTTTTTCTCAGAAATAGTAGTAGGCAGCAAATAAACTTTTTTCTTAGAAGCAGTAGTAGACAACAGATAAATTTCTTCGTTAGAATCAATAGTAAGCAATAGATAAACTTCTTTCTTAGAAGTTCTAGTAGGCATCGGATAAACTTTTTTTCTAGAAGCAGTAGTAGACAAAAGGAGTAAAATATTACATCAAGCTTAGATTACATCCTTGTAGTCGAGGAGGGACTCAGTCAAAGTTCTTACAGTTACGAAACAGAGAAGAAACAAAAACTAAAACTGATGCGGAATCAAATTGGCAAAGAGATTGCAGAGTCAGAGTCAGAATTGGCACTGCATTGGTGACACGATTGCGGAGTCGGAGTTGGAATCAGAGTCAGCGTCAGAATCAGAGTCGGTTATCAATTAAGATGGTTGAGATTGACGGCTGTGATTTATTTCATAATACGTTCTGATAGTATATTATGAAATAATCAGAACCAACTAATCTATTTATTATGAATATTATATATATATTTATAGGTATCTCAACAATATACAAGTAATCCAACAGGCAATGTGGGACTAAACCTAAATACAAAATAGTTTTCTAACCGAACAGTCCCCATATCCTATTTTTAGGATTTTGATGTGCTCCACGTCTGTGTTCATATTGTATTTGTGTCCTGTGTCCATACTTCATAGCTAAGCTTGATCAAGTCTAGCATGCTAAAATCTTGTTATTTTAACCTAACATTTCATCTTTGCATACACCAAAGGTTATGAAGGTTTAGCGTTTTGGAAGAGACATTAATTTGGTATAAAGCAAAAGCCCAAGTCTTCACCCAAAAAGGCACCTGAAGTGTTTTTTTTTTCTCTTTTTTTTTTTTTTTTTGGTGGGGGGGGGGGGGGGGGGGGGGGGGGGGTGGTGGTGGTGGTGGGAGGGCAGAGTATAGAATTATCCCTTTCAATCCTTAGGGCTCTGGAGTGTGTGTATTGGAATTCAGCATAATAATTTTAAGTCACCCAATTTTCATCAATTTCCATTCCCATCTCTAAATCAAACTTCTAAGCTGAACCCGAGATTTAAGACTTTGTGCTACTAGAATCGGAAATGAAATATCAATAATTGATAAAAGGGTATTCCACTTTCTGAAAATAATATGCAGCCACTACGCTATGTAAATTTACATTGAGTGATGTTCTTTTTCTTTCTTCTTTTCCCCTCTTTTGGGACCTTTGGATGAAATAATTTCTGCCAAACCTTTCATTTCCATGTTCAACTTATGGAGGGATGATAAGGCAGTTTTGATTGAATTATATGGTATCAGAGCAAGCTTCATCATGAGTAGCTCATTTGAAGCTTGACCGCTAGTTTATACTCTGCAGAGTTTACTTCTCTTTTTTTTTTTTTCAAGATTTAAAACTAAGAAGTCTAATAGGGCTATTATCCTGCATATCGTTGTCAGATTGCTGTTAAATATCAGTAGATTTGGATTTATGCTCTTTGACATGAATTATGACCATCTAACTTGGTCACTAAGACACTATGCTTCTAGTCAACCTTAACTAGTGGCTTAACTCATGAAGTTCCTATTTGTATTCATTTAAAGTTTAAACCAAGGTCCAATGTCAATGTTGATCAAGAACACACACGTGCCACCCATATCTTTTTTATTTTTATTATTTTTTAGAAAAAAAAAAAAAAAAAAACAAAGGCATAACAATCTTGAACTTGGACCTTGCATGACCAAGCTCCACTTTACCAATAACCAGGCCAAATTGGCAGAACCTGCCTATAAGTTATTCTTCTGAGAAATAATGTAGCAGATGGAAACTGGACGAACTAATTAAAACAAAAGATTGGAAAGTAAATAGAGAAAGGAATAGGAAATGAGAGAGAACAAGAAAGAAACCTCTCATAACTCTCAAAAGTAATTGAAAAAAAAGGAAGAAAGAAAAAATATGCTTGATCGGGCTTTTCTGCTTCCTACTTTATGAGCTGCTGCTGTATCTACCTTTTGTCATTGCTGTGCTACACTAACGCAAACTTCTGTGACACTTGGGGAAGGATGAGATTTGAGGTACTTTTATAGGTTTGAGTTCCAGTACTGTCTGGTGTCAATACCATACCTATTCGCGTTAAGGAAAGAAACTAGTTAAGAGGGAGATACTAGCTGAGAGCCACCTATTTCATTGCCGTGCTACATCTACGCATACTTCTGTGACACTTGGGGATGGATGAGCTGGAGATACTTTTATAGGTTTGAGTTCTCGTGCGATCTGGAGCTAGTAGCCGTACCTATTCATGTTAAGGGAAGATACTAGTTAAAAGACTCCTTCCAGTTTGGGTTAGGTCTACTTTAGTCTTCCTTTGTAAATTTTCTTTAGCAAATAAACCATTTTACATATTCTCTTCTGGAGTTATATTAGTAACTAAAACGATACTCTATTGTATTATGAAAGTAGATATTCACCTTCAACAAGTTCACAAAGCAGCCCCTCATAAAACAACATTCAACTTTCAAAGCCCAGTAGTCTAGAACTGTAAATTTAACCATTAGTAGTTATTGCTCTTACAAAGTTTATATCAAATTGGATTATAGGACTAATTCCATTAGTCTAAGAGAACAAACAATCTCTAAGGTCAACACAGTTTGATAAAATAGTAAAAATGCTAATTACAATATGAGCATCTTAAATCATAATGAGCAATAATCAAAAATTAAAAAAAATTGAAAAATACTAAAAAGTTACATCTATGCATATAAGTAAAAATTTAAAAAAGATTAAATTTCTAGAATAGTTATTGCAACCAAACATTTTTATAAGATATTAACAAACAAATAAACAAGTTTATGGATAATGTAAAAGCCTAAATGTTATGTAAATTTTCCATAAATTATATGGATAATTCATAATTCTGGAAAATAAAAAACATTAAACTCATGTTGATTATTAGTAGATTAACAATTACAAATTGTTGATAACAAAAACGATTGAAGGCTTTGTTTTATTAGGGTTACAAGGTTTCCAAATGCCAAATGAAATTTAACATGTCAAAAGTTTCCTAATTAAGATTTTATGTTTTACAATTTTAGTAAGTTCTTTTTAGCCATCAGTGCCAAAGGTCTGACTTTCCTACACTGATAGTGATAAACCATGAAACTTTTGAATATAAAAATATTGGGAGTTTGTGCATAATGTTTGTATTAGTCCTCGAGGAATTAACAGAGGCAAACTTTACTGTTTTTGTTTCTCTGTTGAAGTGGTTTGGTAGGGGTGCAATCTGATCCAAATATCTGCAGATATGCATGGATACTGATCATTGGATGTGGATATATGGATTATGGATAACTATTGAAGTTCATTTATTTTTAAGCTCACTAACTTTCATAAATAATTCTATTTAATATTTCTCCTGTCCAAAGCCCAATTTACTTGTAAAATATAGTGGTGATAGATAATTATCTTGAAGGTGTTTAGCAATTTTTATTTTAATACCCAAACCAATCATAAAATAAAGAAATTATGAACTAGAATTGAGTACTGAAATGTTGGCATCTTAGAATTGATAATTTGCTTGTATGAAATTAAATAATTTAATTTAATTTTTTTAAAAGAAACTGTAAAATTAAATAATCTAAATAACTTAATCTATTATTAAACTACCCCAAACTTTCAGGGTTTTTCTAAAAAAATATCCCCCAGTATATAAATATCAAAAGGCGAACCTCTCAGAGAAAGTATCTTCTGCTAAGGGGTAGATATTGAAAGATTGATCTTGGTTTGTTACCAAGGAGGGAGAGTGCATGAGAGGGAGGGAATAGAGAGAGGTAGTTTTTTTAGAAAATTTTGGAAGTTCGGTCTTTAATTATAGTGAAGGGTGAAATTGTCTTTTTGAGTTTGATGTTAATGCCGTTAGGGACTAAAGTTTGATTGTATTAGTTGAGGGCAGTGTTGTTATATTTTCGTACTGCACAATTGTTTTTTGAATAAATGATAGAAGTACAAAGTGCCATTTGATGCCTGTATTTGAGATATGGAAACATTGATCTTGGTTTTTTTTACATACCATGAAATATTAAATACAAACAGCTATGTTCATAGCTTGTTTGGAAAGTGATCACGGTAGGATGGAATATAGGAAAAGGTCTCAACCTATCTCTTCACATCTTTGTTATAGAGAAAACGAGTGAAATATAGCAAAGAACTAAAGAACCAAAGAAATATAGACACAAAGATTTACGTGGAAAACCCCTTAAAAGGGTAAAAACCACGGACAAAATAGAAAATTTTTATTACTAGACAAAAGTAATAAAATATAAAGGAGGGAGAAAATTGATTTTTAGGATGGATTGATAAGGGAGGGGGAGAGGCCAATTTATAGTCTTCCCCCCCTTTACCTCATTCTCCCACAAACAATGTGGGACTAAATATTCAACATTCTCTCATTTGAATATTTAATTGAGTTTCAATTAATCTTCACACTATCCTTTCTGCCTTGTCATCATATTGCTTACGTCTCTGTCAGGCCACAAGAGAATCGACACCAAATAAACTTATCCGTGCTGACTCCTTTTGTCAAAAAATCTGCTAGGTTCTCTTTAGTGTGTATTTTCTGTACATCCACCGTTCCTTCTTCCACTTTCTCACGAACGAAGTGATACTGAACTCGGATATGCTTGGTTCTTGAATAAAAGGCTGGATTTTTTGCAAGGTGCAAAGCGCTCTGACCGTCACAAAACAAAGAAATCTTCTCTTGTTTGTACCCGAACTCCTCCATCACCAACTTGTGGCCTGGCAGAGACGTAAGCAATATAATGACAAGACAGAAAGAATGGTGTGAAGATTAATTGAAACTCAATTAAATATTCAAGTGGGAGAATGTTGAATATTTAGTCCCACATTGTTTGTGGGAGAATGAGGTAAGGGGGGGAAGGCTATAAATTGGCCTCTCCCCCTCCCTTATCAATCCATCCCAAAAATCAATCTTCTCTCTCCTTTGTATTTTATTACTTTTGTCTAGTAATAAAATTTTTCTGTCTTATCCGTGGTTTTTACCCTTTTAAGGGGTTTTCCACGTAAATCTTTGTGTCTATATTTCTTTGGTTCTTTGCTATATTCCACTCGTTTTCTCTATAACAATCTTATCATGCCTCTTGACACCTCACACCTTCCGCTTCACCCACCATACTTAATCACTTCATGACTTACAAGTCCCCAACTGTCAACTGCTCCATTTCCTTCTTTCTCAAAATTCATCCATTACATCGTTCATTTTACGGAAACAACTTGAATGTTTAACTTCCTAATTTGGTCTGATCAAGCTCCATGAAATCTGTGAGCAGATGCAGATGGATTTGTTTTATTACCGAAATTTGGAGGCATGTTTTAGGATCCCAAATGTTATATTTTCACATTTGAATATTGTTTAACTAGATTTGAAGCTTCTAAATAATGTGGATTAAAAGTGTCCATCCCTATCCTAACTGCAATTCATGTTTTAATTAGTTTGTTTACTTTGTTCTATGACAACCTGTTTTATCGGGGTAATTTGATTGCATGAGGTTTAAAGTACTCCGTTATATGATTTTTATTGTACACTAAAGTTTATCAGATTCTCACTAACAGATGCATTGCACATGTGCCCAAATAGTGTTCCCAAATTAATCATAGTTGTGTATCTTTGAAATTACTCATCTTGTGATTTTGTTATTCATGGCAGGCTGATTCTGCCATTTTAGCTCTGAACTGCAGTGGCATGTTTTTGGGAGCTCTTCCAATCAGGTATATATACATTTGATCTCTACAATATTTGGTTCCTCACCTCGTTTCAATTTTCAGTTTCATAAGCGTGACTTCTGCTATATTTTACAGAGTTAGTCCTTCAAAGACACCAGTGAGGCCCCGCATTCCTCGTGCAACATCACATTGAGTTCGGTTTCAGCTAACTATTGCAACGTTTAAGGAGTTATGGCCAAGGAATGCAATATGTTTCCTTTGCAAAACCCAGCTTTTTTAATTTGGAAAAGACTCTCTATGCAACCAACATCTTGATCCATCTTTGCAAAACGCTTTGATATTTCCAGGAAACCCTTTCTTGTAACTCTTTTATGTCTAGTTTCTTTTGCATTATGTGCAAGACATCTAATGCTCGAAGAAGGAACTGAGCGCATGAGACACTAATTCAATTTGTTGTTTCGGAGCATGGTTTGTCTTTGGTCTGGTTGCTATTGCAAAATCTTCATGCGTTGTAGTCATTAGAAGGCTTCAGGAAGACTGGTAACATGTTAGTATGCTTCGATCAAAATTTCATCATCATTGAATTCTTCCAGTTATTTCGGCACCCAGTGAAGCATCCACAATAGATGATATGAAGGGGGGAGAGAGAGTTTGGCATGTGCTGGTTTTTGATATCTCGTCATTGTTGTTTGTGTAGAGTGCAACTAATGTGTTCAGCCCTATGGCTTACTTTTGTTTTAATTCTGCTCGAATCTAAAGACTGCGTTTATGTTTTACATTTGGAATTCTAATGGTTTTGATTCTCATTTTTGCAATATCTTTGCTATCATTGTTGATATTTACTTGAATGAGAGGCATAGTAATAAGTATCATAATAGTTGTTGCCATGACTTTAGAGAGAGACATTGTTCCATTTGTATCTACATGCAACAATGTTTGATTTGGCCGATGCAGAGCATTCTTTACACCAAATTCACATAGAAAACCATCAAGTTTCAATCTACTTGGGGCTGCAAGTGAATGTTGTAAATAAGTCTGGTTGACGAGCCCGCGAGCAGATTGCCATTGCGTCTTGGTATTTCTGATTCATATGTTGCAAAATGAATTTTCCGATGCCAGAAAGTTCGATCTCACCAACTGTGGCTGCATCAGCAAGCCTCTTGTATAGCTCGCAACCGGGAGAGCGTACCATTTTTTTAGTGAGCCCACTTCTCAAATTTCAGTCCGATCAAAATGTCTTGTGGGCTCACTGGGAAAATTGGGGTGCTCCTTTGAAAACTCCCCTGGCAACCCTGCCTCACTCGGTATCGGCTGGCCTTGGGTTAGAAAAAGCCTCACTCGGTATCGGCTGGCCTTGGGTTAGAAAAAGCCATATCTCAAATTTGACCGAACCAAAACCTGGATCTAACGCAAACACAAGTCTAATTTTTTTTTTTTTTAATTTCTTTTTTTCTTCTCTTACTGCCTCTGATCGATTGCGTTTCGTCCGATCCTGCTACAGCTGTCTAATGGTCCCACTCAACTGCTGGCATCCACCCCAATTGCCCAACCGCCCTCATCCCCTTTTAAAAATCTTCTAAAAAGATAAGTTGATTAACTACTTTAAATTTTTTTTTTATTATTAAGAATTACTATGTTTAAATTCTTTCTATTTCTGATTATTGAGGATAATTAGGGTTTGAATTCTTTTTATTTTCGGAACGCTAAGAATTATTAGGGTTTGAATTCATTCTATTTTTGGATCTTGAGAATTATTAAGGTTTGAATTTATACAATATTTGGAGTACTGGATCTTGAGAATTATTAGGATTTGAATTTATTCTATTTTTGGAGTATTGAAAATTATTTAAATTTTAATATGAAATAAATTAAGAATGAAGAACAATAAAAAAAAAGAGGAAAACGTAAACTGGTAATAAAATTGAAGAAAATCAAAATAAATTTATAAAAATTATAACGAAAAACTTGTAATAAAATTATACTTTTCAGTGAAGTACTTAGACAATTGGTGTGCCGTGAGATCGCTTCTTCTCTAAACATTTTTTGAGGTCATTTCTTCTCTAAATAATTTTCGAATTTTGAAATATTTAGGAGACGACAACTATGCCGTCCATTGTTACGGAAGAAAGAGAAATTAATCATATATATAACTAATTAATTAATTTAACCCTAAGTTCTGCATCTCAACTATGCATAGAAAGATCTTAATTGTTTGCAAATACTCTTAGGACTTGAGATGGGATATGTTGTATATCTCATCTTTACGAAAGTGTTTTTCCTCATTAATTTCCTCATTAATTTCACGTCACTTCACTTAGAATGGTTATTTATTATCTCACAAGATCGAACAAAGAGAATCAATCCTGATCAAGTTATGTGACTTCATCATATTTATATTCCCTAGAGTAATGGAATATTAGATCTCACGCGTGCGAATATGGATACACTTGTCATTTAGTTTAGTTCACAGATGATGATTGAAGTTGTCAAGTGAGAGGCGAGAGTACCTAACCTTTCTAATTATGTGTGTGTGTGTGAGAGAGAGAGAGAGAGAGAGAGAGAAGGTGAGAGTACGTAACCTTTCTAATTTTTTTTGTGTGTGTGTGTGTGAGAGAGAGAGAGAGAGAGAGATCTAAAGGTGGTGCATCAATGTACCAGCAAAATCCTCCAATACTACTTAAAGCTGGAAAATTCTATTCACGCAAACCATGCCCACGTTTATCGTTTAGGGATTAGTTTTTCGAGCGATTTTCATATTGATAAAGAACTAGTCCCTGAACGCTTTAACATATATTGGAATTGATTTCCGATCAGGACCAAAAACATGATCACAAAAAGTATATCAAACTTGAAATTTTTTATAATATTAGGAAATATGCATTGTGAGCAAAGTGGTGTGCTTCAATAAAAGTTCCCTACTTACCACAAGGACTATTTGTAGTATGAAAACACTATATATATATATATATATATATATATATATATATATATATATATATATATATATATATATATGGATTAAGGTCGGTGAGTCGTCAACTCAGGAAAAGTTACATGAGCTAATGACAAAACTATAATGATTCAATATTTTTTTCTTCATTTTTTTAAAACTACTATCTCTACCTCCTTAACTTCTTTCGGACTAAATTTCATAAATTTTAGGGTTCATTTACTATTTTATCAAGTTCATACAAAATGTTGTATTAAATTAAAATTATTAATTTTGTGTTAACTTGATGTGAATCAAATCAAAACTAAAATCCAAGTAATTGGGTATGAGTAAACCCTACGGGGTCGCGATCATAATCCAAAAGAAAATTTTTAAAAGAGATTATTGGAAATAGTGGAAATGAGCTGCAGTTCAGATAACTTGCGTGAACTATCACTTTATTTATATTTTTCTCATATATATATATATATATATATATATATATATATATATATATATATATATATATATATATATATATATATATATATATAGACACCCACTTGTGGGCATATAATATTGATAACACCCTACATTTACACCCTCCTTCTATGATACATTGGAGGATTCTTTCAATATATCCTTCTAAATGCATATCGAATAAACCCTGAATATCCATCGGATGCGTGTACTCTTTTATTGGATGGTGGTCTCTCATTCCAAACTGACTTCCTTAGAGCACATAAAATTAATTTTTTGACACCTCAACTAACACAAAATAGAGATATCTAATTCATGTTTTAAGCACAACTTAGCTTATTAAATGCCAAAGAAGTACGAGAGAGAGACCAATCAATATCATGATAGCGGACACGGATTCGGGTTCTGACGAAGATGCATCTCCAAAAAGGGCACCGAAGTCTAGTTTCCAATAAACTTTCTTCATGACAGTTCAAAGTTAGTTGTAAATACAGGAGATATTGATCAAAATAAATTTCCTTCCATCCGTCCCCCCAGTGAGCCGGGCTTTGTAGATGAGGCCTTTCGGTGAAACCAAGTCAATTTCAGGCCAAAAAAAAAAAAAAAAAAAGGAGCTCCGACCTAGGTAAATGAATATATAAGTGTTCAATATGAGTAATTTAACTTTTGTTCCGAAAAGAAAAGTTAAGACAATGATACTTTGAGTAGATGGGTAAGACTAGCACCTCACCACTAGAATAACAAAAGGTAGAATAATATATAATTAACTATGGATTCCTTCCTCAAAAGGTTAACTACGATATTTTTATGGATTCATGATAATCAACATAAAATACACTAGCTCTTGTCTCATATTCGATATGAGAGTATTAGTAGAGACTATCTTAGTATTTAATGTTCTAGTCAAGAGGGATATAATAATATAATAATACATTAATACTTCTCTAAGCAATTAAGCAATGTATCAGAGAGTTCAGACGTACACAACAGCACGGTAATTCCAAGATCTAAGTTTGTTCCGTTCATCTCTTAATCTTTCTTCCTTTTTCTTGGCACTTTTTCAATACAAGAGAGATATTCATCTCTTATTAGCATGTTGTCCGCATTTCTTTTCATGTCACGCTCACATATATCTCACGAAAAACACGTATCCCTATGATTCTTCTAGTGTTGTTGTCCATGAGTCAAGCTGTTGAATTTCTAGGTTTTTATCTTGCATGATTCTGAGGGATTTCTTGTTTTGTTTCTTTTTATTTATTTATATTTTTATGTTACGCATGATTCTAAAGGTTCAGTTTCGTCGCACTCCACCTAACATCCAATAATGGGCCGGCAACGGCTTCTTTGAAACATCAGAGGGTTTCCTGCCACAAGCAATTAAAGGGTGTGGGTCATCCTTGAAGAATAATTAGTACTAAAAGAAATTAATGAAGATAACCCTTGACCAAATTGTTAATATTGATTGATTAACTCGGTTTTAACTTTGATATATTTGTCTATGAAAATCATTAAGACCTTGTTTGGTGTAATGATCCAACCTGAAATACTGTATAATATGGTATTTCGATAAAAATTTTAACATTTATAATTTAAAATCATTGAAATAACTCGAGATGAAGTAAAATAATTATTTAATATCACTGTACCTGCATACCATGTACTTTCCTTCTTTTTTTTTTTTTTTATATATATACCTTAATGTTCTCTTTCCTTGGACTTTCATTAATTTTCTTTTGAGTTAATATTGGATTTTTTTTTTAAATTATTTTTATTTTGATACCTTATTACTGCCTTGCCGAGGTGCCACTCACCAAGCATCACGCCTCTAGTTATGTATGCCACCTTCTTTTTCTTCTATGCAGCCTAAGTTTCTTCTTCTAATTCTCTTTCTTAGATTTCCGTGGAGCTTCAGGCAGGAGCTTTAACTTAATATTTTGATTCTTAATTTAACATAATAATCTATGTTTTTAATTCACCCCGCTTGAATCAAAATCTAATAAATTAAAATTATGCAACCGAACTCTTTCCCAAAAAGATAAACCCTCCATTCACTTTGTTGAACCTGTATTTGGTTAAAAAAAAAAAAAAAAAAAAAAAAAAAAAAAAAAAAAAAAAAAAAAAAGGAGGAGGAGGATCACGGACCATCATCAGTTGTGACGCATGTGATGGAGGAGAAGTGGTTGAAGTCACATTTCTCTTTTCAAAATATGCTTTTGTCGTACGCCTCTTATTTTTTGAGTATAAATTGTAGGTATATTCTTTTGTTTCATTAAAAAGCATTTAATAATGGATAAGTATAACCTTCATATATGAGAGGGTAGAACACAAAACAGTACAATAAGTGATAATATACATAAGAGTAATAGCTAAACAATCTTTGGCTTCATCGCTAAATGATAGAGATAAAATTAGTTTTTTTTTTTTAGTTAAATTTGATTAGATTGCAATAGATATTTGGTTAAATTTGTTATTATCTTATTGTATTAGGATTTTTTATATATATGATTTGCAAAATCCTAATTTGATGATAGTGAGATATGTTTTATGAGAGCACGCGATTCGCTTTTTTTTTTTTTATCAAATCTTTCCCTTGAGTGATTCGTGAAAAAGTGAGAGTGTGATTCGCCTGGGCGTGAGGTCCAAAACCCTAATTTATTACAAATCCTAAGTTGTCCCCTAATTCTCCACCACAAATCCTAAATCCGCTTTTGTCCTGCGTCACTAAAACCACTTTCTCACTAGAGTTCCCTCCCAAGCAGAAGATAACTATGCTACATGCCCATCAGGCATTGTTTGGATCATGATCCGAACACTCACGGTTATCATCTTTGAAAGCACCCAGATCAACATAAAGCTGCAGGTTTAGAGGTTTGTGAGTATCCCTCCAAATTGGTTGGTGTCTGGAAAGCACAATGAAAGGCTTTAGAGGTTTAGGTTTTGACAGTCTATTTTCAGAAAAAATCGGGGATCTTTCAATTGCCATTGGGAAAATTAAAGTTATAGAAATTTTTCTTTGATCGATTACAATGAAAAGATTTAAGACAAGAAAAACAGACGAGAGAACTTATAGAACACGTTGCTCTCCTTTACAGAGGATCGTGGGATCGAGGCAGTTGTGAGGATTGATCCGTTCCTCGTTGATGATCTGAGGTTGATAGTTGGAGGCAGTGGAGATTTCTTGAGCTCGTTCTTCTTTTCTGATCTTGGAAGAAGCTTGGACTCTTGCGCAAGAGAGAGATCTGGCCAAAAGTTTTTTTTGCGTCCCTCTGAAGGGGTATTTATAAGCTCCAGGTTATTGAACGAGTTTCCATGTAGATAGAAATAAAATCTTGTTATAATCTTGATAACATATTTGAATTTTCTTTTGATAAGATTTGCTCCAAGATTCGTTGTATTTGGTCCTAATCTTGAACCCAAAATCAATTAAAGTCTGATTAGAATTTATAGAATATACAAAATAGTCTGGGGCGGGGCCCAATTTACTGTGCGTGAGACCTGATGTCACTGCGCGTGAGGCTAGGCTCGCCGCGCGAGAGGCCAGGAGGCCAGCCTTGTGATGTGATAATTTAATTGCAAGCATACAGTGTTAGTTGTAGCGCTTTACAGGTTGTCCCACAAAAATCTCAGGTGTTTTGTGATTCTTACTAATTCTATAGTCAACGGACTAATAAAAGATTCTAAGTCGGATTTGAGAGTTATTCTAATTAGCCTAGGATCTAGAATCCATTTGTTTCCAACCATGTATTTACTTCTATTATCTTCTTCTATTATAAAAAAAAAATGATCTTTTAGTTTAATCTTTACTTCAAGTATCCTAAGCATGTGTTATCAAGTAATGTGCAAGCATAACGCATCAAAAATACAACTTTTCATAAAAGCAAACTAAATCATTAAATAATTCGATGAAGAAGATATAAATCAACAACCCTAAACGCTAACTAAATATAGGCTATTAAGAAACTTAACTCAAGTATAATCTATCAAAATATTAATCTACGAGTTCTTATATTTTAATCTTTCCATAGAAAAATCATATCTTTATTATTTTATTTAGAAAGAAAATACTAGAGAGCAACTACATGGTGGATTCTAGTTTCACTTACATCCTAAACCTAAGCTAAATTAGCTACTCATAATTCTAATTAACAAAATCCTATTTTTATTCGTGAAAGCAATTAAATCTAATTTACAAAGCAATATAAATCTAAACTAGAAAGTAATTAGAAGAGATTAGCTAAGAAAAATTGATATGCAGCAAAGATTATCTCTGGAGTCGGTATTGTAACTGTCACCCCTTCAGCAAACCCTAATTTTTATTAATAAAATCTGAGTATAAATTATCTCCTACTTACTCTATGATTAATCATTATATCAAACCCTAGAATATAATAATACGGCCAATATATAGGCTTCGAAAATCAAACCCTAATTTTGATACAATTGAAAAACTACAAAATTACGTTGAAGCCCTCACAGAAAACTCAACCAGTGGGACCCACATTGTGCCGCTAATTATCGGCAAAATGCCGCTAAATAGCGGCACTATTATGGAGTTGTCTTCTGTTTTTTCTCATACATGAGTCTCCTGTCTTGTTCTCTTGATTATTCTGACTGTATTGGATTTTGACTCTCTGCAGTATCTTAATCTTATAGTTTTGCTCTTTTTGAACTCTTTTATAGGCTTTGTTTCTTAATCCGGCTCTGATTTCATGTCATCTCTTTATAGGAATCGGATTACCCGAAAAAGACATTAAAAATACTCGAGTAACATTTATTTATATATAAAAATAGATAAAATATAGGAGGAAAAATATAATATATAATACTAATCACCTTGCGTAGGCAAGGTATTTTTTTTTTTGCATCCTATAAAATTCCCTCCAAAGTTTTAAAAATTTTATCTTTTCTGAAAATTTTGAAATACTTTGGACTCCTATTCAAGATCGGTGCTCCAAATCTTGACATTTACTTTAAACCAACTGTTGAAGGTGCCCAATGAAACTTGCTAAGGATATATAGCAAGCTGAGTTTTGTTGATTGTTATGAGATTAACTTGCTTGGATAATAGACAAAGTCTCGATGATTATGTTAGAATCACAAGATCATGGACAGATGTATGGCTGACGTGCTTATGAAGAGATAATCATGTTATGATCAAGAGATTCGATAGAAGTTCTTAATCGCACATGCCTGGAATTTGGCGGATGATTTCATGGAAGATGAAACTTGCTAAGGGTGTGGAGATACCTTAGCAAGTTGAGTATTTTGATTGTGATGTGACTCATTTGAGTTGTCAAATAGAGCCGATGACTTGCCTGGATGACAGATAGAGTCAGTGATTATTTTCGTATTAAGGGGTGACTCGCCTGGCTGACAGACAGAGCCGGAATGATAGAATTGAGATCGAAGAATCATTGGCAGAGGTGTACTGGTAAACGTACCTATGGGGTTTCGACAGATGTGTGCTATTAAACATACTGAGATTGTCCGGTTTAATATTACGGAGTGGCTCGTCTGGTTGACAAACAGAGCCGGTGACTCGCCTGGCTGACAGACAGAGCCGATGACTCGCCTGGCTGATAGACAGAGCCGGTGATCGTGTTAGGATCAGAGAGTATATTATTTGTGTGATGATTCAAATCTCACTGTCAGAGATAAGATCTTAACATGACAAGTTTGTTTGTATTGAGGCGAGATGGTTTGAATTTCGCTATCAGAGGTAAAAGCTTAACATGACAGATTTAGTTATTTTGAGATGCGATGGTTTGAGTCTCGCTGTCAGAGATAAGAGCTTAACATGACAGGTTTAATTATTTTGGTAGTGAGATGGTTTGAATCTCGCTATCAGAGATAAGAGTTTAATTTAACAGGTTCACGGGATTTTAGGAAATCCCCAACTATCAATGGATTTGACATACCTTTACCAATTGCCATTTGCATTGGACTAGCCATACTATTCTTCTCAGTATGATGAGTTGTCGAGAGTTTTGTTTAGGCTAAAATGCCAAACGTTCCCTCTTCCCTTCGCTTTTTTGGCATCGGATTATTTCTACCCCAAGTATGATAAGACTGGTCGAGAATTTTTGCTTCTTCTTGTCCCTTGCCTTGAGGCCGCTGAGTTGCTCGCACATTCTTTCTTGTCATAATAGATTGGCGAGGATTTTGATTTCCTCTTCTCTGTGCTTTTAAAGCATTGGGTTATGATGTATCCTTGTAGAATAGTATTTCGATATATCCTTGTAGAATAGTATTTCGATATAGCATTGGGTTCATGAGATTTTTAGCAAACCCCTAATTATCAACCGATTTGAGGTGTTTTTACCAATCGCTGTTTGCGTTGGGCTAGCCATGCTATTCCTCTCAGCATAATGAGTTATCGAGCATTTTGTTTGGGTTTAGATGCCATCCCTTTTCCCTTTGCTTTTAAAGCATTGCCTTATGAATATCCTTAGAGGATGATATTATGCTAAATTTATTATGGAATTTTTAGCAAACCCCCATCTATGAACTGTAGACACCAAAAAAAAAAATTTCAGCGGGGTCCACCAGTGGGAATTCCTCCCGCGGGTGCCAACCAGCGGAAGGGATCCCGTGGGAGGGCACCCGCTAGAGAATTCCCGCGGGTCCCACCCGCGGGAGGAATCTCGCGGGTGTCCGTGGGAATTCCTCCCGCGGGAGTGATCCCGCGGGTGGGCACCCGTGGGAGCAATCCCGCGGGTGCCAACCCGCGGGTTGTTTTCCGCTTCCGTTCCGCTTCTGTTTCGTTTTTTATGGTGATCCGGATTTTTGGGGATTTAATTGGATTCGAGGGAAGAATTTGAGCCGGATTAGAAGCGCTTCTCAATATATAAAATTGGGAACGGAGTTCAGAACAGGGAGGAAAAAAAGAGGAGATTCTTTTGGAGAGGAAATTCTTTGGCGAGGCAATTTTCCCGAGGCCGGAGTCCAAAAATTCAGAGAGGAGTTCCTCAATCAACAGAGATCGGATCGTCAACGGAGTGCAGAATCAAAACTCCACTGCTGCCAGAACCCACAAAAATAAAGGAGAATCGAAATCAATTGATCCCCATTCTTGTAATCTTAAATTTATTTTGTAATTTTTCTTTTATTGCTATAATTAAAAATCAAATTGGCAATATAAAGGAAGATTCAATTTTTCGGGCATACAAGAATTGGCGACTACAGTGGGAGTTTGGGCGGCGCAATCCAATCTTTAAATTTTTTTTATTCGGAGCCTAGGCGTTATCGCCGGGTAACGATAAATAAATATGAGGCGTCATCGCCCACCAAATTTGACAAGACGTCATCGTCTGTCAAAAAAAAAAAATTATGAGGCATCATCATCCATAAAAAAAAATTGACAAGACGTCATCGTCTGTCAAAAAAAAAAATTATGAGGCGTCATCGTCCATAACAAAAAATTAACAAGACGTCATCGTCTGTCAAAAAAAAAAATTATAAGGCATCATCGACCATAAAAAAATGACAAGACGTCATCGTCTGTTAAAAAAAAAATTATGAGGCGTCATCGCCCATAAAAAAAAATTGACAAGACGTTATCGTCTGTCAAAAAAAAAAATTATGAGGCGTCATCGCCCATAAAAAAAATGACAAGACGTCATCGTCTGTCAAAAAAAAAAAATTATGAGGCATCATCGCCTATAAAAAAAAATGACAAGACGTCATTGTCTGTCCAAAAAAAAAACAAAAAAAAAATTTTGAGGCGTTATCGCCCAAAAAAAAATTAACAAAACTGGATACAACCCCCGGGATGCAACCCGAAGATAGAATCGCGGGATGCAACCCGCAGATGGAATCGCAGGACGCAACCCGCAGATGGAATCGCGGGACCCATATATACGCAACCCACAGATGCAATCGCGGGATACAATCCGCGGGATACCGAATCCATAAAAAAAAATAATAATAAAAAAAATAAAAAATAAAAAATATATATATATAATATATATAATATATATATATAAATAAACAAAAAAATAATAAATAAAAATAAATTTATAAGGCCTCATCCTTACCAAAATAAATAAATAAAAAATAAATAAAAAAGCTAGGCGTCATCACCTAAAAAAAAAAATTCAAAACGCATCATCGTTTATAAAAAAAAAGGACGTCATCGCAAAAAAGAAAAAATTAGAGATAAAGGAATATATATATATATATATATATATATATATATATATATATATATATATATATATATATATATATATATATATATATATATATATATATATATAATAATAATAATAATAATAATAAAAGGATCAAACCTCTAAAAAAAAAGAAAAAAAAAATCACCCAACGCCGTCAAGGCAAAGGGAAGAGAATAAATTTCTCGCCAACCCCACCATGCTGGGGGTAAAAAGCATGAATCACCCAACGTCGTCAAGACAAAGGGAAGAGAAGCAGTTTCTCGCCAACCCCACCATGCAGTGGGTAAAAAAGCATGAATTGCCCAACTCCACCAAGACAACGGGAAGAGAACCAGTTTCTCGCCAACCCCACCATGCTGAGGGTAAAAAGCATAAATCACCCAATACCACAAGGTAATGGGAAGAGAGTTAATTTCTCGCCAACCCCACCATGCTGGGGGTAAAAAGCATGAATTACCCAACGCCATTAAGACAACGGGAAGAGAATAAATTTCTCGCCAACCCCTTCATGCTGGGGGTAAAAGTATGAATTGCCCAACGCCGCTAAGGCAAAGGGAAGAGGAAAAGTTTGGCATTTAAGCCCAAACGAAATTCTCGATAACTCACCATACTGAGGGGAATAGTATGGCTAGCCCAACTCAAACGGTAGTTGGTAAAGGCAAATCAAATCCGTTAATAGCTGGGGGTTTGCTAAAAATCCTAATCAAATAAATCTCTTGTCACGTTAAAATTTCACCTCTGATAACGAAACTTTTCTCGTCATTTTTCTCCAGCAGAGCAAGCGACACTCCAAAATATTTGTCAAGTTAAAATCACAACTCTGACATCATAATTCAAAATCAAATGAGATAAAATCCGATTAAATCTCCTGTCATGTTAAGATTTCACCTCTGACAGAAAAGAAAATTCACACTTATTACAGTTTCTGATGAACTTGTTTTTGATATCGTTAAGTTAAAAATTACCTCTGACGAAAATCATCTCTCTATCAAGTTAACAATTACCTCTGATAGTCCGATTCCAAATCTAAATACGTTAACCGTCACCTCTGTTTAGTCAGTTTGTCCCTATCACGACCAGATCCTCAGAATAGGTTGAGCTCCAAGACACGTTTAATGTCACCGTCTTTCCCTGATTCGTCATACTAGATCTCATTGAACAGTTAGGATTCTAATGAGCACGTTAACATGATACCTCTGCTTGACCTAAAATAAGCATGCTAACATCATACCTCTGCTTGTCACCCAATGAGTACGTTAACATCATACCTCTACTTGTTATCTGATGAGCACGTTAAAATCATACCTCTGCTTGTTATTGAATAATTGAATATGTTAACAGTTATCTCTGTCTACAAAATCCTTTAAAACATCTGATAGCCAAAATTAAATAATCCAAAGTGTTTCGAAATTCAGTACGACTCAATACAGAATTTCGAAAACTTTGGAGGGGGTTATGTAGACAAAAAAAAAAAAAAATTTAGCGGGTCCACCCGCGGGAATTCCTCCCGCGGGTGCCAACCCGCAGGAGGGATCCCGCGGGAGGGCACCCGCGGGAGAATTCCCGCGGGTCCCACCCGCGGGAGGAATCCCGCGGGTCCCACCCGCGGAAGGAATCCCGCGGGTGTCCGTGGGAATCTCTCCCGCGGGTGCCCACCTGCGGGAATCTCTCCTGCGGGTGCCCACCCGCGGGAGCAATCCCACGGGTTGCCACCCGCGGGAGCAATCCCGCGGGTGGGCACCCATGGGAGCAATCCCGCGGGTGCCAACCCGCGGGTTGTTTTCCGCTTCCGTTCCGCTTCTGTTCCGTTTTTTATGGTGATCCGGATTTTTGGGGATTTAATCGGATTCGAGGGAAGAATTTGAGCCGGATTAGAAGCGCTTCTCAATATATAAAATTGGGAACGGAGTTCAGAACAGGGAGGAAAAAAAGAGGAGATTCTTTTGGAGAGGAAATTCTTTGGCGAGGTAATTTTCCAGAGGTCGGAGTCCAAAAATCCAGAGAGGAGTTCCTCAATCCACAGAGATCGGATCGTCAACGGAGTGCAGAATCAAAACTCCACCGCTGCCAGAACCCACAAAAATAAAGGGGAATCGAAATCAATTGATCCCCATTCTTGTAATATTGAATTTATTTTGTAATTTTTCTTTTATTGCTGTAATTCAAAATCAAATTGGCAATATAAAGGAAGATTCTATTTTTCGGACATACATGAACGAATTTGATGTGCCTTTTCTAATCGTCATTTGCGTTGGACTAGCCATACTATTCCCCTCATCATGATGAGTTGTCGAGCGTTTTGTTTGGGCTTAGATACCAAACGTTCCCTCTTCCCTTTACCTTGACAGCATTGGACAGTAAACTTATTAGCCTTCCCTTTCACTTTTTTTTTGAGGTGGCTATATATAGTATTTCTTCAAGAACTTGCTGTTGATAGGCATCATCATTCTGTCGTCGTCTTGATTGATCAAATGGTAGGCTCCATTTGAATAGACAGTTTCTACTACAAAGAGTCCTTCTTACTTGTGTTTGAACTTTCTCTTAGTCTTATGGGTTATGATCATCGGTCTTTTGACAGGCAAGACCAACTCTCCTTCTTTGAAAGTTCTTCGTTGTTAAACATTTTCGAGACGCGCACTTGGTACAACTCAACTTTCATTGCGTGTTCAGAATGCAAGCTTAGCCATTTAACTGCGGGCTTATCCTCGCTTTTTAAACTGGCATAGTATCGTGACTGGGCTAGTATAACATCGCGTTATACGCGAGGTTGGACTTGTATGTTGTTTTAACCTTGCGCATTGAGTTTGATTCATGAGCTGACTTAGCCTTGCACACTGACTTAGATTTACATTTAGTTGCGAGCATAACTTTGCACTCCACGTAGGCATAACATTGTACTTGAGTTATTTTACACGAGCTTAACCTCGTGTCTTGATCCCTTTACGTGGACTTAACTGCAAGGTTTACTGGATGCGGGTCCCACCCCCTATGTGGGCCTCATTTGATTGGTTACGACCCATTGTAAGTCAATGGATCACCTTCTTCATCATCAGATGTTATGCAAGACTGCTAGTTGGCCTGACCCCTTAAGTCTCTGATGTAGACCTTGGCTTTCTGTTTCTTGAAGTTTATACAGAGTTGAGAGTTAGCCTCACATTTTGGCCGTGAGCATAGCCTCACGTTTAGATGACTTTATGCTAGCTTAATATCGTGTTGTATGCGGAGTTTAGTTTTGCATTGTATATAAGGTTTATTGATGTAGGTCCCACCCCATGTGCGAGCCACATTTGAATGGTTATAGTGAGCATTGTAATTAAATTGATCGTCTTCTTCTTCTTTGAAGTTTACACGGGGCTGAGAGTTAGCTTCGCATTTTGAACTTTTTTGCACTTTGGATTAGACTCGTGATTTGGATCTGTCTTGCGCGTTGTGTCTGTCGCACGCTGGTTTATCTTTGCGTATTGAGGATTTTATGCTTGGCTGCAACTTTGCATTATGTTATGTATCACTTCCAGTAATGAAAATCACGCAGTTTGCCAGATGGCCTCGCGTATGTGTTATCCTCGCGTTTCAACTATTTTACGTGGGATTGCAAATTAGCCTCGCGTTTTGGAATTTTTGCATTTTTGCTGGCCTTTCTATGCATAGTTTTGCGTTGTTCGCAGGTGTTAGCCTCACATTTTTTACACTGTCTTCATACATATCCTTGTTTGGCTGAATGTTGGTCTCACCACCTACATGGGACTTATTTGGCTATCTATGAAGTTCATCATGTGTTAATAGATTATTTTCTTCTTTGTAATAGACTATGCAAAGTTGAACCTTAGCCTATTATTTCTGTTTATTTTTGTACTCTGAATGAGTTCTGTGTGCTGGCTTAGTCTCGAGCACTAGCATAACGATGCACGCTGGTTTAGTCTCGAGTTAGCCACGCGTCTGGATGACTTTACACTGGTTTGTCTCGAGTTAGCTTCATTATTTTACGCTAGCTTAGCCTCACGTTGGACGCAAGCATAGCCTCGCATTTTTCCTTGGGCTGTTTGATTTCATACTCTTACTCCTAATATGATAGGGTTGGCAAGAATTTTTTAATTTCTCTTCCCGTTGCCTTGGTGTCATTGGACAACAAAAATTTGTACGTTTTTTTCATTTTCTTGTGTTTTTTTAATTTTTCTTTTGAATTTTTTATTTATGGCAGTCATTTTGCTATCAAATTTTGCGGATCGTAGTTCTCTACCACATCCTGCCCATACAGATCGGATCTGCATTGGCCAAAATTTCCAAGGTTCCCATGGTAACTGTCGTTGCGTTCACGGATACCTTCTTCTGTTTAGGTCTCAACTGGATCACATTTGTATCGATGAGTGCCTGAATTTTATCTTTCAGAATATAACAATCCTTGGTTGGGTGTCCAATATTTTAATAGTAGAGGCAATACTTGGGATCATATGTTTTTCCAGTTTCCTCTAGTTTTCGATTTTCTAATAACTTGAGCATCCCCTTTTTATTCAGTAGGTGAAAGAATATGACTGTTTGTTCATCTTGAAAATCGTATATTGTTTGCTCAAAAATTGAACATTTCTTCCATTATAAAATTTTTGGATTACAACGAAAGGATATGGATTACAAAATTGAAGAACAATAAGAATGGGAATATTGATGAATTCCCTTTTAATGTGGGTTCGGGTGGCGATGGAGCCTCGCTAGTGCCTCCGTTGACCGTCTGACTGGGTGCAACCGCAGGAGTCCTCCATCGGGTGTCCGCGACACTTTTTTTTAATTATTATTATTATTATTTTATTTTATTTATTTATTTTTTAATTATTATTTTTAGTATCTACATAACCCCCTCTAAAGTTTTCGAAGTGCTTTACTTAGCCGTACAGAATTTCGAAACACTTTGGATTTTTTAATTTTGACTATCAGACCTTTTAAAGGATTTGGTAGATAAATATAATTGTTAACATATTTCGCGGAATATGAGCAGAGATATGACGTTAATATGCTTATTCAATTATTCAATAACAAACAGAGGTATGATTTTAATGTGCTCATTTGAAGTCAAGCAGAGGTATTATGTTAACGTGCTCATTAGAGTTCTAACCGTTCAGTGATATCTAGTATGACGGATTAGGGAAAGACATAGGTGATATTAAACGTGTCTTGGAACTCAACCTATTCAGAGGATCTAGTCGTGATAGGAACAAGCTGACTAAATAGAGGTGACGGTTAACGTATTTAGCCTTGGAATCGGACTATCAGAGGTAACTATTAACTTGATAGGGAGATAATTTTCGTCAGAGGTAATTTTTAACTTAACGATATTAAAAACAAGTTCATCAGAAACTGTAATATCGTACTTGATGAAGTGTGAGTTTTCTTTTCTGTCAGAGGTGAAACCTTAACATGACAGGAGATTTAATCGGATTTTATCTCATTTGATTTTGAATTATGATGTCAAAGGTATGATTTTAACTTGACAAATATTTTAGAGTGTCACTTGCTCTGCTGGAGAAAAATGACGAGAAAAGTTTTGTTGTCAGAGGTGAAATGTTAACGTGACAAGAGATTTATCTGATTAGGGTTTTTAGCAAACCCCCAGCTATTAACGGATTTGATTAGCCTTTACCAACTACCGTTTGAGTCGGGCTAGCTATGCTATTCCCCTCAGCATGGTGAGTTATCGAGGGTTTCGTTTGGACTTAAATGCCAAATTTTTCCTCTTCCCATTGCCTTAGCAACTTAGGGCAGTGATGTATCCTTATATTCGGATAAGGATACTGTTGTGACAGATTTGTCATGAGATTTTTAGCAAACCCCCAGCTATTAACGGATTTGATTAGTCTTTACCAACTACCGTTTGAGTTGGGCTAGACATGCTATTCCCCTCAGTATGGTGAGTTGTCGAGAATTTTATTTGGGCTTAAATGTCAAACTTTTCCTCTTCCCTTTACCTTAGCGGCGTTGGGCAATTCATACTTTTACCCCCAGCATGAAGGGGTTGATGAAAAATTGGTTCTCTTCCTGTTGCCTTGACGACATTGGGTAGTTCATGCTTTTGTACCCCCAGCATGGTGGGGTTGGCGAGAAATTTATTCTCTTCCCGTCGCCTTGACAGCGTTGGGTGGTTCATGCTTTTTACCTCCAGCATTGTGGGATTAACGAGAAATTTATTATCTTCCCATTACCTTGACGGCATTGGGTAGTTCATGCTTTTTACCCTCAGCATGGTGGGGTTGGGGAGAAATTTATTCTCTTCTCTTTGCCTTGACGACGTTGAGCAGTTCATTTTTTTTAATTATATATATATATATTTTCATCATTCATTTTTTTTAATTATTTTTTTATTTTTTTATTTTTTATTATTATTATATTTTTTTTGCACCCTCACAACCCCCTGCTTCTTTGTGGAGGGGTTAACCTTTTTTTTTTCCAGGTTATGGGGGTTTAAATTAACCGTCCTGAGTTCGTCTTTGGAATTGTTGTGAGCCCAAGTGGTACATTTGGACCACCCACATTAAATATGCCCGAGTTAACTCTAACTCCTTTTTTGTTCAGTTTTGAGCTGAACTGCTCCAGCGTCAATCAACGCTTGAATTTTGTCTTTTAAAATAAAACAATTCTTTGTAGGGTGACCTACAATCCGATGGTACAGGCAGTAATTTGGATCGTTAGTCTTCCCAACTTCTTCAGGCCTCTTACTCTCTAGCAACTTGAGCATCTTGCGCTTACTAAGCAAATTGAATATAGTAGCAGTATGCTCATCCTTAAACGAATACTGCTTTTGAAACCTGGGTGACTTTACTGTGTTGCTCATAGTTGGCCATACTTTCTATTTCGGTGTGCTTTCTACCGCCATTGCCATTATATCTTTCCCTATAGAACGGGAAAAATGGAATGGAGGTTCATTTGTACTGCATCCGGTTGCAGACTGCTGCTTTTCGAGGCGTCGAAGTATATCTTCGGCCTGTTCACCCTGCTTAAGCAGATCTATATATGATTTGGCTTCAACCGAGCCCATCTTATCTAGAACGTCAGTTAACAAATTGTACCTGCAAGTTTCCACTAGAGTGTCCTGCGTCATGCCATGTGGGCATTGAACAGAAAGTTCTCGGAATCGCTCGATATAAGTTTTGACCGTCTTGCCTTCCTTTTGCTTTGCCGCTAGCAAGGATAGTATAGAGACTTCAGTATCATCTTCAAAGAATCGGGCTAAGAACTCACGTTCTACATCAGCCCATAATTTAATTGTTCCCTGGGTAGTTGCATGAACCAGGTAAATGCGGGCCCCCGTAAAGTGCTCGCAAATATCTTATCATAGTCGGATCATTCTCTATGAGGTGTCATGTTTACGACAGAAAGTAGAAGATGTGCTGTTGCGGCGAACCTCTACCATCGAATGACTGAAATTTCAACGGTTTATATTTTGCAAGATAAGGTACGGTCTCCTATTCTATGGGATAGGGACAGACTACCCCCACCTCTTGCAGTTTTTTGCGATGAAGGAGAGCTTGTAGTTGGTTCTCCATCTTCTCTATTTTTTCTACGTGAGGGTTGATGATAACTTTCACTTCCTCTTCCTCTCTTGAATGAGAAGGTACTTCTTCATCCTCGTCCTCGCTGTCCTCATTTATTTGGACGGGTCGTTTTCCTTTCTGCCGACCAGAAACGGACGACGAGGATTGGTTCTTTCTAGTTTGAGCTAACAACTCAATTAAAAATTGTTTCATTTCTTCTATGGTCTCCTCTTACTGTTCGAGACATTTTTCTTGTCTCTCAAGCTTTCCAGAGACTTCTTCTAGGCGCACGTCCTCTGGTTCGATAGAAACTCCTTTTGACCCTGGAGTGATTTCCTTATCTGAAGGGTTGTTTCCGATCACCTTTTTGCCTTTATTAACCATATGCGATGAGGCAGCAGGCAAATCGGTTTTCGAGCACACCTTTTTTACCGTTCGTATTCTTTTAGGTTCGGTGATCTGCTAAAAAATGATCGTTTTGAGTTGCATTTGCAGCTTGATAGAACAGTTGAGATCAACTGTTTGCATTGGCAGTGAGGAATATTTTGTGAGGAGTTTTTCTTCCAATTGAGATATTCTCTTAAGTCTTGAGGTACCTTCTCATCTCTATTTGCATCTCGATGCCTTTTGTGTTGCAAATTCGGTCCATAATACTAGAGAGTTTGCAATATTTCAGGGCTGAGCTCTTTTCCAACATCAAATTATTCTCCAACCCTTCTCCGGATTCTTCTGGAGTGCACACTGGCCTGAGTAGTTATGTGGGCCCCGCACGCCTCTGATAGAGAGATTAAAATATTTGGTGTATGTTGCGTGCTCACCACAGGCGTGCTCGAAGAGATATGAGAGTCGTGTTCATTGAGCGTAACCCATCGTTGCTTCCGCGAAGTGGAATCTATGGGGTGCAACCCACGGTTGCATCTGCGGGATGCAACCCGCGGTTGCAACTGCGGGTTTGCACCCGTGGGTTTGTTCCCGCGGGGTGCAACCCATGGTTGCACCCGCGGTTGCAACCCGCGGTTGTACCTGCGGTTGCAAGCCGTAGGTTTGCACCCGTGGGGTTGCTTCCGCGGGATACAACCCGTGGCTACATCCGGGGGTTTGCTCCAAAATTTTTCATTGTCTTGGAGTTTTCTGCAACATTTCTTGTATGATTGAGGCGTGCTCGTTGAATTTTACGCCTCAGATTTCTCTTTTGGGAGCATGTTAGAGTTTGGTTTGACTTTTGGTTTGACTTTGGAACGGGTGATAACGCCGTATACTTGACAGACGATGGCGTCTTGTCAGTTTCAATGGGCGATGACGCCTCGTAAGTTTTCATAGGCGATGACGCCTTTTGATTTTCGGTGGGCGATGACGCCTCACCTTTCTTCATCGTCGCACGACGATGACGCCTAGGCTCCGAATCAGAGGAAGAAAGAAATTCCTCATATTTTTTATGGTCGACTTCTACGACCAGCGTTTCAACAACAGATCCGATCGCTACCAAGTCAGACTGCGCTACCATATTCTCTGTTGTGAACAGAGAGCCTCCTACTGTGGTCGCTAGTTTTTGTTTGCTCAAAAATTGAACCTTTCCTTCCATTATAAAATTTTTGGATTACAACGAAAGGATCTGGATTACAAAATTGAAGAATAATAAAAACAGGAATATTGATGAATTCCCTTTTAATGTGGGTTCGGGTGGCGATGGAGCCTTGCTAGTGCCTCCGTTGACCGTCTGACTGGAAGAAGAGGATCTGCTTCTTTCTCTGGACTCCTGAAGAAAACTCGCTCTCGATACTTCTGAATTCTCCAAACTCTGCCAAAAGTCTCTTCTCTGGACTCAATTTCTGTCTTTTATAGACCGAATCAGCTCCAAATCAGGCTCAAATCCTCCCTGAAAAATCGGATCACGAGATATCAGCCAAATAAACAACGAAAATAGACGGAAAATAACCCACGGGTTGGCACCTGCGGGATCGCTCCCGCGGGTGCCCACCCGTGGGATCGCTCCCACGGGAGGCACCCGCGGGATCGCTCCCACGGGAGGCACCCGCGGGAGATCTATCGCGGGTGCTCACTCGCGGGAGTCTCCCGCTGGTGCAACCGCGGGAGTCCTCCCGCACCTCCCGCAGGTGTCCGCGACACATTTTTTTTAATTATTATTATTATTATATTTATTTATTTTTTTAATTATTATTTTTAGTATCTACATATATCCATTGTCATCTGGAAGAATCTCGATTATTCTGTATTTTTTATTTGCAGCAGGTCTGGTAGTCATTACTTCCTTACGCTTAGGTTGGGATGATTGTGGTTGTGATTGATTCATGGCCATCCTCCTCAGGGCATGGTATTCAGTGATACATCGGATTATATCCTCCACTTGCTATTCCAATTTGATTAGATCCTTCCTGATTTTGGACTCTACTGCTCCCATTTTGACTAAAATTCAGGCATCATACTGACATTTTGTGGAAACGCTCAATGAAACTTTTAACCGTCTCATCATCTTTTTGCATATTTGCTAGAAGAAAGTCGATGGATACTTCAGTATCATCTTCAAAAAAGTGAGTTAGGAACTCCCTTTCCATGTCAGACCAAGTATTGATCGTTCCAGGGGGCAGTTGCATAAACCAAGTGAATGCAGACCCTCGCAAGGTACTTACAAAGATTTTTGTCATCATTGGGTCATTGCCCATTAGATGACCGGTCTGAGAAAGGAAAAAGTACATATGCTGGTTTGGAGATCCTTTCTCATCATATAATTCTAACTTCAAAGGCTTATATTTTGCTGGAAATGGTGTGAAATCCCACTCTATGGGGTAGGGTCTCGTAATTCTCATCTCCTGCAATCCTTTCTGATGCATTAATACTTCTATTTGACTTTGAGGATTCGCTATTTTTTCGACGTGGGAATTAATAACATATTCGTCCTCCCTATCTTTTTTCCCCAGTATCTCGGTTGGATTCATTCTCATCCTTGTTGGATTTATCAGAAGAGGAAGAACTCTCTGCTCTGTCGTCCATGTTCTTTTGAGTGTTCTGTACGACCCTCTGAATATCGCTTTGAGCTCCTCGATACTTCTTTACTGCTCTTGGATGAGGTGTTCTTGCGCCTCAATTTTTTGAGTCATCTTAACTGACCGTTTGATCATATGAAACGTCCTTCTCCCGGACCAAGAGAAAGCATGCGATCGCAGCATTAC
The DNA here is from genome assembly GCA_036321105.1 of Dracaena cambodiana. NCBI lineage: Eukaryota > Viridiplantae > Streptophyta > Magnoliopsida > Asparagales > Asparagaceae > Dracaena > Dracaena cambodiana. The sequence continues at coordinate 33,274,949 of JAYEPQ010000013.1, forward strand.
TATGGCCGAATGATCGCTAAACTCTTCATAGTCCTCATTAGAACCCCCTGCCAATCTTTTGTAATTGCAGGGAGCCGTCATGCCTGACCGGAGGCGTGTGATGATAAATTTCCTCTGCTTCCGTATCAGAGGTATACCCTTCGATGCTTAGTTTCTTACCTTTATTCACCATATTCGACGTGAAAGCGACCAAGACTTGATCTGAGTCAGAGTTTTGATTTCGCAGCCGTCTTCTTTTTGGAATATCCGACTTCGGTGCTGACAGCTAGTTAAATACAGATGGTCTTGGGGCGTGACAGCGACAGTGAGTTAAAATTGCTGCGATTAACTCCTCACAATAGCAAGACTTGTGGGAGTCGTGTCACCCTTCTTTTATTTGTGAGATATCTCCAAAAATTCAGAGTTTCTTCATGCAGTACTGATATAACCATATTTTGCGGAGGGGACCTGCTTCTCGCGCGAGGTCTATTTGTCCCGACCGGTGGCTCTGAGAAATCATGAAAATTATGTCAAACCCCCAGATTGGTTCAATGCCCAGTATTAGTTTTGAGATGTTTTGCCTGAAATTGCTGGGTAGCCTTGCGTTCTTCTGTTCTTATGAGAGACTAAGGCTTAACTCTCGTCTTACGCACGGGACGATCCTCGCGTACTAGACGAGCCTGACATACTGATCTAGCCTCGAACACTGGCTTAATTGAACTAACCTTGCGTACTACCTTAGATTTAATTTGATTTTCAATTTTAGTTATGCTAGGCTGACATCTAGTTTTATTCATGCTAAGCTGCAAACCCGCTCGGCGTCCACCTTTGTTAATGCCAGGCTGATTTATGCGAGCCTGATTTTTGCTAGGCTGATTTGTGCTAGACTAATTCGTGCTAGTCTGACTTGTGCCAGGCTGATTTATGCTAGGCTAATTTTTGCCAAGCTGAGTTGTGCTAGGCTGATTTTTATCAAGCTGATTTTTGCCAGGCTGATTTTTGCTAGGTTGAAATGTGCTGGGCTGATTTTTACTAGGCTGAGATTTAACTTGGCATCCGCCTTGCTTTATGCTGGGCTGAATATGAGCCTGACACTCACCTTGACTTGTGTTAGGCTGATTTTGAGCCCGACATCCACCTTGATTTGTGCTAGGCTAATTTTAAGTCTAGCACCCACTTGATTTATACTAGGTTGATTTTGAGCCTGCCATCCCTCTTGATTTGTGCTAGGCTGATTTTGAGCCTGCGTGCAAAACGGGCTCTGAGTGCCCTACGGCGCACCCTCCGATTTCAATTGCAGATTCGGGTCTGTCTTTGCGCCGCAATAGGTTCTCATTTGGCGACCTCGATCACCAACATCTCCACTATTTCTCCAATTTTATTGATGTCGGATTGGACATCATCTCCTCTTCAATGTAGGAGATTTCTTCCACTGTAGTCTAGTCTATTTTCGGAGAAAATCAGGGATCTTTCCATTACCATTGAGAAAATTAAAGTTACAGAAATTTCTTTTTGATCGATTATAATGAAAATATTTAAGAAAAGAAAAACAGACGAGAGAACTTATATAACACGTCGCTCTCTTTTATAGAAGATTGTGGGATCGAGACAGTTATGAGGATTGATATGTTCATCGTTGACGATTCGACGTTGATGGTTGGAGGCAGTGAAAATTTTTTGAGTTCGTTCTTCTCTTCTGATCTTGGAAGAAGTTTGGACTCTTGCGCAGGAGAGAGATCTGGCCAAAGATATTTTTTGAGTTACTTTGAAGGGTATTTATACGCTCTAGGTTGTTGAGAGAGTTTCCATGTAAATAGAAACATGATCTTGTTGTAATCTTAATAAGATATTTAAATTTTCTTTTAATAAGATTTACTCTAAGATTCATTGTATCTTGTCCTGATGTTGCATCCAAAATCAATTAGAGTCTTATTAGAATTTGCAGAATATACAATATAGTCCGGAGCGATGCCCAATTTATTGTGCACGAGACCGGACGTCACTACCCGCGAGTAACCAGCCTCACGCCCGCAAGGCTGGATTCCCAGCCTCGCCTAGGCGAGTTTTTTTTTTTTTTTTTTTTTGCATTCTACAGTGCTGGAAAGTCATCTCCCTCCTCTTACTCATTCCCTAATCATATGTATTGACATTGTCGATATGATTAAAACATGAGAAAAATAGGAGGAGAAGTTCTTAAAAATTCTATTATTTCGCACTATCGAAATATTCCATAGGGCTATTCCAATATAATTTTATGCAAAGAGGCCTCATAGGTACAAAGAGACTCTTCGATTAACTGCGAAACATAAAGAATATCAAGGAAATCCCTGAAATCTTGAAGACCCTTTCCATTCATGGAATATAAAGACTAAATCTCCTTAGTGTATCAATATCCAACGAATAAGTGATGTGTAACAAATGCAAATATCTAGACTTCTCCATTCCCAATGATAGAGGACGTTCCAAGTAAGAACTACTCTTCCACAGGGCAATCAGAGGAAAGCTCTTACTTTGTGAGGAACTCTAAGGTCCCAAATGCTCTTTTTTGGTGTCACAGACACATGAAGACTTGAGGATATTAAAGGAAGATGCTACCATGTGTGAATTGGATTAATTCTATAGCCAACCAGGTTCGTCATCTCTTCCTCCATTAAGGTGAACACCCTATAGACGCTGTGAAAGAGCTTCTTTCTTATTTCAGGTAAACAAATCTCAAATGAATCTAAAATGTGGCATGAATAAAGCTCTATAGAGTCTCTACTGACGCGTCCTTATAAATAGCCAGATAAAAAAATTTTAGAAACTAAATCCTTCAATTGCACAGATGCACTCCACATGCCCTTCCAAAATCTAACTCTTTTACAATTTCCTAACTTAAAATATAATGAGGACCAGAATAGCTCCTTGTCTTGCTGTCCCTTGCTAGAAACCCGACACACTGGAAGAATTTTGGTGCATGCCATTCCATATTCCAAATCAAGGGCAATATTTGTTCCCTAGAATATTTGAAGTGAGATTATCCTCGTTTTCAGAAGTTTCCACCACTATTTGATAACAAAGCTATGTTCATACAATCCAGATTAGTAACTCCCAAACCTTCTTCTTCTTTATTCTTACAGACCTAATCTCATGCCACAAAATAATATGGGTATATTCATATGCCTTGTCTATTCCATAGGAATTTTTTCTAACCCAATCAACTTTATTCTTGATCCTAGATGATATTCTAAAGAAGCTAACAATTTTCCTTGTCACCAATCCATTTTTATGCTAATCTCAATTAGATCAATCAAATGCTAATATCTCAGCTGACCTAGTCAAATTAGATTTTCTAGATAAGAAATAGAGAAAGTCTTCCAAGCATATCAAAAAATCCCCAAAAGACTAGCTGACTCTTATGGAAATTAACTTTAAAACTTGACGAAAGAATATAAAACTTGCCTAATGATAATGTCTTGTTAAATATAAGTTTGGCCAAAAAACAAAATGTCATCAGCATATTATAAATTGCACACATTCTTGATGCTCTGAGAGCCATTAATATATTAGTCATCCAAGTACGACCGATATTCACATTAAGCCCATTTGTAACAAGGGTAAAGAATAAAATCGATTGTATTAGAAAAAAATCCAGAGGATCTCTTTGTCAGAACCTCCTACAACATAAAATTTCTTGCCCCACCTTCTCATTGACAGGAGCATTCTTCTCGGCTGAATGAAGCCACTCGGATACCTATCCCACGGACATGAATTTGTAGTATAAGAGAGAATCCTCGTGTATTGGTTATAAGCCTTCTCAAGGTCTAGTTTGAGAAGCAAATCCTTGTCATTCGTTTTTGTCGGCGAAAAATTCTGGAAAACTAAGCAGATCCACGAATTCAGAGACAGAACCCCGCAACTTATTGGATCCGCGAATCTAAAAGACTGAGGTTCGTGACCCAGACGACAGAACAGGTTCGCGAATCTAAAGATGAGATTCGCGACACTACCCATAACTTTCGGGTAGGGATTTAATACAAAGTCACCCGACCCGAACAGAAGAATTGCCATCTCGGATCGTGGGACTAACTACCAGACAAATGCAGCGGCGTTACTTCGATCGTGGGAGCAACTGCCTAACGAATATGATGGCACTTCTCGAGTAGTGGGGCTAACGGTCGATCAAATATGGCGGGACGTTACTCTAAAAACCCCTATAAAAGGCGGAGGAGCGAAAGACACAGACACAAACGGACGTCTTCTCCCAGAAATTACCTCTGGTGATCAAGAGTCGAGAGCTTTTCTTTTTCCTTTAGCCAACTGAGAGAAATTATACGGAGTGTCAACGGAGAGCAGGATCGTCCTCCATAACTACTTAGAAATCCAACCTTAAACAAAGAGGAAAAACTATCTTTGTTAGATTGTAATTCTTTATTGAAAAATTGTCAGTAAAGAGAAATTCAATTTTTATGGCGAACAGAAGACTGGCGACTCCGCTGGGGACAACCATCATCTCGGGTGATCTGGTGGTAGCTCAATCCGATAACGTTCCAGTTGGTAGTAGGTCGACTCGCTCACCATTCACGTCGACCAGGAAATGTATGAAGAATTTTTTTTTTTCAGGCTCCAAGAGCCCTACTTCCCTAAGGGGATACCATAAAATCTCTAAGGGGTCAATCCCAAAGGAGACTGCAATAGCCCAGTTAAGGGAGTCAACGGACCAAGTTAGTCCAAAATCCTCTTCCCTAACATTGGGCTCTATGCCAGTTTCGGTAAAGACTCTTGATCTCTCAAGCAAGATGGACCAAAGTCCCCACTTCAATAAGGGAAAACGACCACTACCCGCTCCGCGAAACTGTCATGCGGAGAAGGAGGTTCCTCACACTCGTACAACGAGAAGAAACCTGAGGAGAAGCAAAGTTCGCACCCTCCGCAAGAACACGCAACAAAAGGAAACCGCCAACTCATCCCAGCAGAAGCTTACCACGCAAATATGGAAACCAAAAGGCGAGGTTGGTCGAGACACGGAATGATTTACTCGCGTTCCCTACAGGAAGCGAAGTAAGCCCATCAAAATTCCAGGGGAAATGTCTGATCACGTGATCAACGAAGCTCGCGGAACCTGCGAATCTCAAATTCGCGGAGAATGCATGCCTATCTGCAAGGCTGCGACTATGTCGTTCGCGAAGCTATCTCTCACAAATGATGACATCACAAAGAATCCCAGTGCAAGAGATCTTAGGGAACTCCTGAACAAAAAAAAGGGAAGAATCTTATGTATCTCACTGCCACTGTGAACGACTAATCAATGTAGTACTATCTCACTGTCATTATTCAGCCCATACCAGATTTTCGGTATTTCATCGGTTGTCGACTCCATCGATATCTTCATCCCAACCGACGAAGACGAGGCGACGAAACAGGCTTGAATTTTCTGAGCCAGAATACCCTGCATTGACAAGTGCCGGAGAAAAGAAGAAGAAGGCGAAGAAAGTCTCCGAAAGAGAAACTTCCAACCTAGAGCTTCCTACCAGTTCCAAAGATCTATTCAATGAAGAGCGAGGAGTTTTCCGAAACACTCGACTCAGAAGTGGGATGACAGTCTCCATGAATTATAGACAGATGGCTGAAGTTTCTTCTGATGAAGAGGATATAGTCAAATCTATTATGGCTAAATCGCAGACATCTGATTCGTTCTAGAAGATTCTGCCTCCGTATATATGACCCAAAATAACATCTCAGAAGAGTTCATGCGGAGAATGGATGAACAAGATAAGAATATCCAGTAACAACAGAATGCTATCAGCGAGCTTAAAGATATACTACATGTTCTGATAGAATTGGAGAAACCTAAACTAAAGAATACAGGAAAGAAGACAGAAGAAGAGGATCTTCGCAATAGTGAGAAAGAAGAACGTCATGAGGATAACGGCAACTGTTCCATGCATCAAGAAGGAAATGTAGATGCTATTTGGATGGAGAGCTTCCAAAACCAACTAGACACCCTCATGCATAAGAGCGATTTACAAGAGCTCGACGTGGTAAGACCGTATCTCATGGAATGGGAAAGTGTGCCGTTCCCAGAAAGTTATAAACCGTTGAAGCTCAAATCTTTCGATAGGAAAGGATCGCTGAACCAGCATCTCTACTATTTTAAGTCGCAGATTGGGCATTTAGCTGGAAATGACCCTATCATTACCAGAGTATTCATTAGTACCTTAACGGGGCTAGCTTTTGAATGGTTCCGGAGACTAAAATCGGGAACCATCAATTCATGGAGCGACATAGAGAAAGCCTTTCTCACCAGGTTCTATGAAGATGATAAGGAGGTATCAATACCGGTGCTTCTAGCCACTAAACAAAAGAAAGGGGAGTCAGCCCGGGACTTCATCAAAAGATTTTGAAACGATTCTCTCAGATGTCCACATGGGATGCCAGAAAAGACCTTGGTAGAAACCTGTCGACATAATCTATCGACTAAGGTTCTAGCCAGAATGGGAGCAGTGAAGTCCTCAACTTGGAAGGATCTCGCCCTGCAAGCTGAAGAAGCTGAAGAAATTGCACAAAGACTTGAAGAAGAAGGAGGCGAGGAGAAACCGAAGCGAAGTGGCGATAACAACTATAAGTCTCGATCCCGAGGATATAAAGGAAAGGAGATGATGGTCACTGATACACCACAACCCGCGAAGACTTCTCCAAAGCTCCCTCCTCGGACACGAATGCCACAAAAGCAATACTCCTTTAAAGATGAGCATGCAAAGACTATCTTCAACCTCCTTATGAGTAAGAAGATGCTGAAGCTGCCGGAGTCCAAACGTCTAGAAGAAGCAGGAAAAGTTAACGATCCTAACTACTGTGTCTACCATAGAATCATTAACCACCTCATCCAAAATTGCTACATCCTCAAAGATAAAATTCAAGTCTCAGTAAATGCTAATGTCATCAAATTTCAAGAGCACCAGAAGAACGTGACCGCGAACATGGTGACTGTCAAGTTCGGCAAAGCGCCCGACTGAATAGAGTCAACAGTTCAAGACGGAGTGCAGCCCATCCCCAAAAGCACGATGCAGATCGTAAATTTTGACCCGCACCAACAGCAAAAGAAAGGATTATTCCCCTTTGAAACTAATAGAGGGGAGATACTGTGGGTGCATTCAGACCTCCTAAGGGATGAACAATGGAGTTTCAGTTCATCTGGAAAGAGACAAAAAGGAAAAATCTTTACCTCTAATGTCATTTCCGTAATTTTCGAAGATGACGGGGTTATTCCTGCTTTGACTGATTCGGAAGAAGAAATCGGAAATTCTTTGGTAGCCGATGCAGATCCTCCTCCCGCGGGGACCAGTTCGGGAAAGATTACTTGAAGAACTATGGCCAGACAACGGATTCTCGACCACTTCCAGAAAAAGTTAAACAAAAGGAGCTTAAGTTTGATAAAATTTTGAAGAAGGGAAAAGAGCCTGTGGAGGATTCGCGGAAGTCATTTCAGTTCGATATTCTAACACAGTTGGCCAATAATCCTTCAAGGATAACCTTGTACGAGCTCCTGAAGCTCTGTAAATCTACTAGAGAAGATTTAAGAGAAGCTCTGCAAGATTCAGAAGTATTCTTGGTACAAATACCAGAGGTGAGTGAGGAAAGAGAATCTCTTTGCGCAACCTGTCACCAAGTCTCGGGTAAGACCGTTCCCTACATCGCTTTCTCTCCAGAAGATATGCAAGTCAGGAACAACAAGCATCACCGCCCTTTGTATTACAAGGGATACGTAGGGTCTACGGAGATTGATCACATTCAAGTTGATCAAGGCTCAACCTTGAGCATCATGCCACGAAGAATGCTACGATATCTTGGAGTGCCGATGAATAGATTAGCGGCAACCAACACCACTATTTTCGAATTCAATGCTAACGGCAGTAGACCATTGGGAAAAATTAAGCTCAAGTGTCAAATCGGTGATCTGAAGACGAAAGTCATAAACGCGGACACATCATACAATCTGCTACTGTGGAGACCTTGGATCCATAGCAATCCCATTGTGCCCTCCACGTTACATCAATGCATGAAGTATGTCAACAAAGACGCGAACGTGAAGACGCTCGTTGCGGAAAAACAACCCTTCAAAGGAGTTGAAAATTACTTTACTGACGCATTGTTGTATCAAGATACGTTCGGTGTTACAGATCAGCCCGTTCCAGATGACTCTGATAGCGACGAAGAGGCTGATACAGAATTAGGATCCGATGATTCGGAATCCGAGGATGTAGTTTGGAACGACGAGCCCATTATGATAAGCCACGAAGGCCTTGATGTAAATAACGCTGTTCACTCTGATGGTGAATGGGTGATAAATAAAAATCTGGAATTTGCTTATTCTTCTGGTGTTGATTCTGAGCCCTCAAGCACTAGCACAGATGCATTCAGCGACTATGTAAATGAGATATATTCTCTGACTTCCTTCCAAGCACCTATCCAATCATTCTTACACGAATTAAGTGATGACGTTGAAAGTGCTAACCAGATCATTTTTGAGGTCCCCCCAAAAAAGGAACCCAAAAAGCCATAGTATTTGGAAGAGCAAGTCATAAGAACAAAAAGAAATGCTTAGATTCTGAGGATGAACAGGGAACCCGAGTTCTTCCATTATGATGAAAAATCTCGTAGATTAATGAAGAAAATGGGATATAATCTAGCCAAAGGCAGGGGGCTGAACTTTGAAAAAGGAAGAAGGACAATCCTTCAACCCTGTGTCCCAGAAGGAAAAATGCCAGATTATTACAAAAAAACCGACAGGTGGTTAGGATACGTCACTACTCCTGAAAGTTCTTTAGATGAAAAAACCGAAGAACGATAGCACAATCATTCGTCAGAATTACCATGTTGGGACTCAGATGTCAGTATTGGTATAATTTTCCGTGAAGTGTCCGTGAACATGGCTTCCGCGATCCAAGAAGACGAAGAAATCTCGCCGATAAGAGACAATCTCTGGGCCAAGTATCTTAATATAAAGTGGGAGATTCAGTTTGAACAGCGCGAGCCTCGAACTGAAGACAATGTGATCCAAATTAATATGGGGGATGAAAAGAATCATAAACCCATATTCATAAGTGAGAACCTATCCTCGGAAGAAAGGGAGGAGTTGATATCCCTCACTCGTGAATATATTGATATTTTCGCTTTGAGTTATGAGGAAATGCTTGGATTAGATCCGAGCGTGGCGGTTCACAAATTAAACATCCGGCCAGAGGCTAAACCAGTAAAACAACAATAACGAAGATTCCGCCCATAGATCATGGAAGCTATAGAAGCTGAAATCAGGAAGTTGATTGAATCAGGCTTTATTTACGAGGAACAGTACCCTGATTGGGTTACGAATGTAGTTCCCATGACCAAGAAAAAAGGAAAAATCCGAGTTTGCATAGACTTTAGGGATTTGAATGAGGCTTGCCCTAAAGATGAATTCCCATTACCTATCACGGATATTATGATAGATAATACTTGTGGGTATGAGCGTATGACGTTTATGGATGGATTCTCAGGGTATAATCAAATAAAGATGTACTCTGATGATGAGAAGCATACGTCCTTCAGAACACCACTCGGGGTATACTGCTATACAGTCATGCCCTTTGGCCTAAAGAATGCAGGCGCTACATATCAACGCGCCATGAATGCAATATTCCAATAGCACCTCCGAAAAACAGTGGAGTGCTACGTAGATGACCTAGCGATTAAGAGCAAGAACAAAGATGATCACTTGAAAGATTTGAAGACAGTGTTCGACCTCATGAGAAAGCACCAGCTCAAGATGAATCCAACTAAGTCTTTCCTGAGGGTTTCCAGTGGAAAATTCCTCGGTTTTGTTATAATGTCGAAAGGGATACATCTCGATCCAGATAAAGTCAAGGCTATCCAAAACATGCCACCTTCCCGTAACCTCAAAGAGTTAAGGGGGTTGCAAGGCAGGCTGGCGTACATCAGCAGGTTTATATCAAATTTGTCTGGTAAATGTCAGCCTTTCACCAGATTAATAAAGAAAGGAGTGTCATTTGACTGGGATGACGCATGCCAAAAGGTTTTTGAAGAAGTCAAACAATATCTCACAAATCCATCGGTGCTTGTATCCCCAGTCTCGGGAATGCCCTTCTTGCTATATGTAAGGGCTATGAACCATTCATTGGGCGCCTTGCTAGCGCAGAAGAATGAGTCAGGCCATGAACAAGCTATTTATTATCTAGCAGAATGATGGTTGGGGCAGAACACCGGTATAATCCTGTGGAAAAAGAATATCTAGCTTTGGTATTCACTATACAGAAAATGCGACACTACATAGCTGGACAAACTATCCATGTTGTATCGAGAGTTAACCCCCTGAGAACATTAATGACTAAACCCGGGTCATTAAATTCAAGACTATCCAATTGGGCTATTTTGCTATCACAATATGATATGCACTTTGTCCCACAGAAGTCTATCAAAGGACAGGCCGTGGCCGACTTCTTGGCCGAACATCCAATCCCAGCTTCCTCCAGGTTATATGAACAAATCTCGGGAGAATTAGAAGAATGGGACTTGATTCCAGAAAAGGATGACTCAAGAAGGTCTTTTGAGGCAAATACAATCTCGAAAGGTATATGGCAGCTTTTCTTTGATGGTACCTCTCGAATGGGATCCAAGGAAAAAACGATAGCGGGGGTAGGAGTTGTTCTCGTTTCTCCCCGCAACCGCATCATTCCTCAGGCTTACTCATTGACAAGTTCGTGCTCCAACAATATCGCGGAATATAACGCCCTCTTAATCGGCTTAAGATTAGCCAAACAACTGTGGGTCGACTACTTGGAGGCATATGGGGACTCTCAACTTGTCGTGAATCAAATAAAAGGGGAATAAGGGGTCAAACATGAAGACCTCCTGCCGTATTATCGCGCGGTGATCAAGATCGCCGATAGTTTCGAGGGTTTCTATATCAGCCACATAAAGTGCCACATAAATAGTTATGCAGATTCGCTAGCTTCCTTGGCTGCTACCTTAACTTTGCCCAAGCATGCTAAAAGGCAGATTATGGTAAGCAGTAAGGAATTGTTTTGTCCAAAGGGCGAGCTCAAAGAAGAAATGAAGAAACCGCAGGAAGACGAAGCTGACGCTTTTGAATCAAGTCTGGAACCAAGGGATTGGCGTTTTCCTTATATAGACTATGTCCTTTACGGTATATTACCCGAAAGTCCAAAAGAAGGCAGAGCAATTCAGAGAAGGGCTGTTAGGTTCTACTACAACGCATAACTCCAGACATTGTATAGAAAATCCTACGATGGAGTTTTACTTCACTGTCTCTCCAACAGCGAAGCACAAGAGGTCCTCGAAGAAGCTTATGCTGGCATCTGCGGAGCACACCAGCCAGGGCCAAAACTCTAGGATAGAATCCGAAGAATGGTTTATTACTGGCCCAAGATGATGATAGAAGCGGTTAAATATGCCAAGAAGTGTAGAGCCTGCCAAATACATGCAGACTTTATACATAAAACTTCGGAGTATCTTCACCCAACAGCTACGTCATGGCCATTTGAACAATGGGGTATGGACATCGTAGGGCCTATTTCTCCGCTATCAACTAGAGGACACCGGTTCATTTTAGTCATAACTGATTACTTTTCAAAATGGACTGAGGTCATTTTCCTAACCTAAGTAAAATCATCAGATGTTATCAAATTCATCAAGCACCATGTGCTTTATCGCTTCGGGGTGCCTAGAAAAATAATTCATGACAATGGACTTCAGTTTGTGTGCCAAGTGTATTCCAGATTCTGCAACAAGTACAGGATCGAGGATGTGGCTTCATCACCATACTACCCTGCAGCTAATGGTCTAGCAGAAGTTTTCAATAAGACCATTGTAAAACTTCTTAAAAAGTTTGTGTCATCCAATCAAAGGGACTGGGACGAAAAGCTCGGAGAATGTCTGTAGGCGTATCGCACCACAGTCTGAACTCCCACTAATGCCACGCCTTTCTCTTTGGTATATGGGTCAGAAGCAGTCTTGCCCTTGGAAATCCAAATCCCATCATTACGAGTCGCGTTAACAACTAGGATGACAGAAGAAGAAAGGCATCAGCAAAGGCACCAAGAGTTAGAAGCCTTGGATGACAAGCGCTTGGAAGCTTAACAGAGTATCGAGCTATACCAGACGTGGATCTTCAGAACCTTTAACAAAAAGGCTAAACGAAGAACTTTTAAGAAGGGTGATCTAATCCTGTCAGTTAGAAGACCGATCATAACAAGCTAGAAGCCTAGAGGAAAGTTCCAGTCAAAGTGGGAGGGACCCTTTGTCATTGATACGGTCTACTCCAACGGCGCGTATCGGTTGACAAAACCTAATGGTGACAAGATCCTGATGCCAATCAACGGCAAGTTCCTGAAGAAATATTATTCTTAGTAAAATTGCAGAACACCAGTATAATACGGCCTGGGTAGTTCAATGCAAGTTGTGAGCAAAAGTTTCTCTGTAATCAGAAGTTCATTAATGGAGGTTCTTGGTTCCGGACTAAAAGCCTTTTAGTCCGCGAACCAAACTTTCTTTTTATCAAATTTGCCAAGTTAAATAATACCTCTGGCGAACGAAATTTTCTTTCTATCAAATTTGCCAAGTTAAATAATACCTATGGCGAACCAGATTTTCGTTTCTTATCAACAAGAAGTTCTTTCATTCACAGTAATTTCGGGTACTTAGAAAATCTCGATTCATCTTAAGATTATCAAGTTAACAGTTACCTCTGGTAATTAATATCTGAATCATTCTCTAGATACTCTTAGTTACGTAAAAAGAAAAGAGCTTCTTTATTCATCATCAGAGTAAAATTACAGAGAATTCTCTAGTGTTGTATAGTCAACGAGAGTAAAAAAAAAAAGGAAACTTGTTTCTGTAACCGTCTCTTTCGGCATGGTTCAGATCAAAAAGTTTGCTTCTACAGGCTCTTCTTCTGGAATGACAGACTTGCTTCTATAACCGTCTCTTTCTGTATGGTTCAAATCAAAAAGTTTGCTCCTTGGCCTCCACTTCTAATTTGCTCTTGTAGCCTTCTTTTTAAGGACGGCTTAAAAGGCATAATCTTGTTTCTTCTTTCTGACCACAATCAGAGACCTCCTGGTTGGTTACCCCAGTGATGATGCCAGTGAATTGATTAGTTCAAAACTGGGCATTCCAAATGCACACCCCAAACGTATAACATGAGGGGTTGCACAAATTCAAGGTCCTGGTCATTAGTACCCCAACCTTGTGGGATACTAGGAAAGAAGAAAAAATAATGCCCTAGACCCGAAATCTTTTCTCTCATGAAAAATTCATGAGACCTTCCAAGCCCCTTGAGGCACTGGAAGCAATTATGAGCTCAGTGGGTCTGGGCCATTGTTAAGGAGAATGACTACGGTTATCTCCTGCAGCCGAGATAAATCCTTGTTAAAAGAGAAGAAAAAGAAGGAAGAGGGGGATATGAATCAAAAGAAGAGGTTTACCTTAATTAAAGAAAATGACTACGGTCAGAAAGACCTTTTCGGTGAGACACCCCGCTGGATTGATGCTGTCAGAGGTCTTGTGATATGCCAACTCTTATCCATCACTTCGGTTGAAGAAGAAGAAAATATGGCTGCACTGATAGATCGGCTACAAAAGAAATAGAAGAGAGTCAAGAAGAAATTCTCTCACGGCTGGATGATCTTCTATTGAGGAGATCATATGTCTTATATAGACAATCTGGTAACTGTGATCTCCCGTTTAGAGGAGATAAAATCGAAATCTCCAGTCAAGATTTTCAGATCAGATCTCAACAGAATTTATTACTGCTGCATGGGACGCTTAGATATTGCAGCCCAGAGATCTCGTCATTAATAAAGACATGCAACGCTTGGGATCCACGCCCGACGACCTTGTCCCAAGGCTCGCAGAAGTCTTTACAAATTCTTTTGAGTCGCCCCGGGAAGTTTCAAAGCTCGATTGCAGTTCGCAAAAGCTAAGATTGCGAACTTAGCATGAATCCGCGAACTTCCGGACGGAACGTCGCAAACTCAAATTTTCAATCCTTGGAAGTCAGGATCGCACATCTACTATGAGCTTAGTTAATTCGCGAACCTCTGAATGTGAAGTCACAAACCCAACAAAGATCCGCGGAAGTCACGTGACAGACACACGGATACCAGAATGATACAGAGAATCACGAATTTCAAACGAAAGTAGGCGAGTTTGTTGCAAGTCCTTGAAGACAAATGCTAAGGTTGTGCCTTAGAAATACAAAACCAAAATTAAGTTCTTTACATAAACAAGGAGTCATGCCATGTACAACAAATGTCAGGGGATGGTTACAAGAGAAGGAACAGCAAAAGATATATATATATATATATATATATATATATATGCATGGACCAGTTTCTACAACTCAATGGTTCAAGAGAGCTTTTATTTTCTCCTCTGCATCATCAATGTCTTGCTAAAGGATCTCATAAGCTTGAACAGTAGCTTGGCGATACAGTTCCTCGTCACTAGCAATAACATTCTGCGCTGCAGCAGCCTCCAGCGAAGTCAATTCAGCTTGCATCGCCTGGAGATTTCTGGATAAATTGTCCCTCTGATGCGACAAATTGGTGAGATTCCTCATTGACTCATCACGTTCCTTGGTGATCTTGGCTAGGAAAGCTTGGGCTTTGGCAATGGTCTCTTGAGTCCTAGTAATAGCTTGATCATGGCCCTTGACAATTGAAGCAGCGGCTTCCACTTGAAGAACCAGAGATTCGCGGTCTGATTGACCCTTTTCTAAAGACGCCTTGCAAACGTTTGCCCTCTCCCGAGTCTCCCTCTGGAACATAAGCTGTTCCGCTCTCAGCTTCTGGAAAATAATTTCCACTGTCTCAGATTTATCAGCACTTCTCGCTTTCGACAGGAATTCAGCATGCTTTTGAAGCTGAGTTATCATAAGCCTAAAAGGAGCAGCTCTATCCTCTCCACCAATGCTAACAATACCAGTTAGATAAATGTTGAGAACATTTGCGATTGAAGCAAAAGGAACCCCCTTCAGTATTTTATCAATACAGCGGTCCAGGAAGTGAAGGAAAGTCTCTACTGTGTCCTTCAACAAATCATTCTCAAGCATGTCAATCTCTGCATGAGAAGGAGTGACATTGGTTGAGGTAGAAGCGGATTGATCCGCAACCAAGCTAATACCAGGAGGAATAGCACCTCTGGAGATCTCCACAGAGCTATCAATCACAGCCTCCTGAACTACAACATCAGTTGGAATAGCTGTGGCCAAGACCATAGACGTAGCAGCCTCGGGAATCACCACTTCTGAAGTATCAACCGCGGAGGTAGTAACTTTGGTCGCTTCACCAGTATCAGCTCCCGCAATTGTATTGTCTAAGAAAGTCACCTTCACGCCCATGCACTCTAAGTCCGGAGTCAAAACTAGAGCTAGCAAAAAGAAGAAAATTAATAAGTGTTACAGTATCAGTTGATAATAATATAATTGCTAAAGAAAGAAGATGAAGACCTAAAGGTTGGATGCTGGATTCTCCAAGTCCGTACATCTCAGGACCAAACACTTCAGGCCCGTATACTTCGGTTCGAACCTCCTCGCTCAAAAAGACGTATTTACCATGGTCTGAGGGAGGAGTAGAAGAGCGAAAACTGTCACTACTGGCGTCATCATCATCGCCCCATTCATCTTGATCTTCAGAAGGAGGTGCTGCTTTTGGGGGATCTGATGCGTGAGTCTCCCCAATGATTTGCACTTCATCATCTGCAGTGCCCTAAGCAACAAGAGCTACAGAATCCTCTTGTAAAGCCGAGGAAATACTGACTTCAACGTCAGCCTGGCCAATAGGAGGAGTAGAACCCTTTTGAGTAATGGGAGCATGGTCATTGCAAAGAACATGTCCTTGGATCTGATGCCTCTTGAGGAAGCGGAGAGTTAAGCAAGAGTCATTTTCATCCTCCTTGGATTCCTCAACGAGGGATTCAGCAACTGGAGTGGGCGTTGCAGTTCCTGTCCCAGACACAGTGCTCTGCGAATCAATCCCCCGCGGAATAGTAGGCAAGTCGCTAAGACGCCTTAGTCTCTTTCGCTTATGTGAAGATTTCTCGGGAGAAGACTGCGACGGAGAAGTCTTCCTCGATGTTGGATCAGGAGAAGTATCAAGGGAGGCAGCCTGAACTGGTGCATCATTGTCCTCTTCCCTTTGCTCCGATTTATTAGATGCGATGTCCCCCTTGAAATCCTCCATCCCTGCCACTTTCGTGCTGTCGGCCTTCTTTTTCTGGGCATACCAAGTTCTGATCTCTCGCAGACTGGTATGGTGTATGTTGAAATTCTGAGGGGCAGAGTTAGCATCCACAAACCACTTACAGAAACAGAAGCTCATACTCGAGTTCGGGGTCTTGAGCGGAAGATCAAATTTTGCTTGAGTTCCACCTGCGACGAAGTGAAACCAAGCTCGAGCTCCCTCGAGGACATTCCCGACAAAACTTAATTCTCTATTGGGATTACCAACGTAAAGCTGATCATACCCAAACTGTCGAGCAAAGCGACTCAGGTAGTAAGGTTCTATATAACAAAAGTTCCCCAAACGAAGGACCAGATGCCCTAGGCGGATGTTTATCAACCACCAGAAATACCCCGAGGATAGGGTAGTAAATTTATCAACACCAGCAGTGTCCGCGATTTCTTTCCCTTATCCGGCATTCGGGAAGTATGGGAAACAACTGAACAACTCAAAAGTTAAAAAATGACGAAGGGTTTTGCGGATCGTGGTCATGTAGCCCCCTTTCCATTGCGACCTCTGGTAGTGCTGCACTTTGGGAGCACTTAAATCAATCTGCGGGTCTGCAGGACTCATCAAAGTGGGGCAATGTAGAACCAGCCAGGCCATCAAATAAGTATAAAGAAGTTCTACATGTGGATTAGGAGTCTTAATAATAGGGTCTCCTTTTTTTATCTGCTCCTTCTTCACACTGCAGAATTTATTAGATATTCTTCTCAATCCGCTTTGGATACTGCATACCATGGCAGACAACAAACTGAGTCGCCTACCCAATATCAGTAGAACGGCTAGGTATACAGCCCCAATGGGTATATTTTCCTACGAAGGAATAACACACTTTTTCAGCCAGACCAGCAAATAACCCGCCAAGAAGGCAGGGTCAGAAAAGGGTTGATGGGCCTGATAATGAAAACTCTCAAAGGATGTCCCAGCTTTGAAAACGTTCTCGTCAGATTCGGCAGCATAAGCATCTGTCCTGAAACTTGCAATTCTTCTCTCAACCTCCTTTTCAGAAACTGGAGAAAGGCGAAGAAAGTTCGGATTACTCCTAGAAAAATTAGGCAGAAGATATTGCAGCCACTTCTTTGGCTTCAAACTACGTGTGCCCGATGTGTGGGTGCAAATATGATAATGGCAGAGCAGTTCTCAGTAAGTATCATAAGTCAAAGGGTCCTGAGTCTTCAGCAGATGGAGTTCTTCTCAAGTAGGAACGTACTCTTCATACGGGACGTCTTCCATAGGCAAGCCCGAGACTTCATGCATCTTGTGGAGGGCGAAACCCAGTTCGCCTCGAGGGCAAAAGATTGTACAAGTATCAGGATTATACAATTCCAATAAAACAAAAAAATGGAATCTGCTAGCGGGAATGTCGTACTGAACTGCCCTGATGGCACGATACAACCCCGCATGATGAAGCTGATCTCTAAATGATCGCAGAAAGAAGTCAGTCAAGACCGCCCACTCTCCTTTCGAAGAACAGTGAACCCATCCACGGGGACGAAAATCCTGAACAGGAAACTTTCCTTGTGCATTGGTAAAACGGTGCAGGAAAGTCTGCACGATTATAGGAACCTCGCCTTTGGGGAGATCATATTTAAGCAATCCCGACAGCAATCCACGAAAGCTCTTCCCAGTACCACGAGGAAAAACACCTTGAGCAGTGAATCCCCCCAGCAAAATGTTGTCTTGTGACCTGTTTATGTGCTAGTCCATTCGCCTGGACACGGAAAGGGATTGAAAAAATAAGAACGGATAAGATCTCTCCATATTGGGGAGAAACAAGTAGCGACCTTCAACTTGACGAAGCCACTTGTAATCACCATCTTCCAAACCACTGTCGGGCATTGAAATATGGTCCCCAAACAAAAAGATGGGTTTGAGCAACGGAGACCGATCATCTCCTTCGAAAGGTGCATTGGTCATCAGCTCTCGCAATATTGAGCGAGAAGGATAGAGAATTTTGTCTTCTCTCTCTTGGTTATCTGAGGTTGTACAATGGAAAAATACATGCCCAAATCTGAACTCTTTCTTCCCATCATAGCCATCCGAATATCCGAAATAATGATCCTTTGGCCAAGGATTCAAGGCGTAATCGACTGCAAAAGACATTCAGATTGATTCAGAGATAAAAGAAAATAAAAAATGGGACTGCCTTCCGAATTTTTTTATTATTATTACCTCCGATTAAGAGTTCCTGCCGAACCACTATCGAACTAGAGGTTGCTTGAGGATCTTGATGACCACTAGCAGCAGCGGAGGAAGAAGAAACTTTCTTCGGCATCTTTTGCAGATTAAGAAAATCTTTTCGCATAGAGAATCGAAAGCTATAGGAGATTGAAGATGAGAGGTCTGAGGCGCCCTAACGAGAAACTCAAATTTCAAATTTTTTAGGATAAGAATAGCCTCTCTCATAAAGTGGAGTTATATAGCGGATGATTTGACGACCGAGATCTTTGGACAGACGTGATATCTGACCCGAATCTCGTGGGTATCTTTTCATTTAATGCGGCTCAGAGAATGTCTCAATTCTTACGCCGTAAAAAAGCAACCGCCTTCCAGCCTTCCCGCAACCAAAAAGGTGGAAGTTCGCGACCCTAATACAAAGCCGCTTTCTTCTCAAAAAGCGAAGTTCGCGACCCTAATACAGAGCCGCTTTCCTAATACAGAGTCGCGACCCTAACACAGAG
The DNA here is from genome assembly GCA_036321105.1 of Dracaena cambodiana. Taxonomy (NCBI): domain Eukaryota; kingdom Viridiplantae; phylum Streptophyta; class Magnoliopsida; order Asparagales; family Asparagaceae; genus Dracaena; species Dracaena cambodiana. The sequence goes on from JAYEPQ010000013.1 coordinate 33,293,889, forward strand.
CCGCTTTCTTCTCAAAAAGCGGGAGTTCACGACCCTAATACAGAGTCGTTTTCTACTCAAAAATGAAGGCTCGCGCCCATAATACAGAGTCACGCTCTTTCCAAAACGGGAGTTCGTGATCCTAATACAGAGTCGTTTTCTACTCAAAAATGAAGGCTCGCGCTAATACAGAGTCGCGCTCCTTCCAAAGTGAGAGTTCGCGACCCTAATACAAAATCGTTTTCTACTCCAAAATGAAGGCTCGCGCCCCTAATACAGAGACGTGTTCCTTCCGAAGACAATTCGCGACCCTAACACAGAGTCATTTTCTACTCCAAAATGAAGGCTCACGCCCCTAATACAGAGACGTGCCCCTTCCAAAACAAAAATATGCGATCCTAACACAAAGTCGTATGATCCAAAAATTGCAAAATGAGGCGCTAACACAGAGTTACATTTCCCTTCAGAAGCAGCAGTGGCGCTAATACAGAGTCACAGATTTCTGCAAATACTATGGAGATTCTAATACCGAATATTATATCCAAAGTATTCCGAAACTCCTCAAGGAATCATGAGAGTTTTGGAAACTTTGGAGGGGATTTTGTCGGTGAAAAATTCTGAAAAACTAAGCAGATCCACGAATTCAGAGACAGAACCCCGCAACTCATCGGATCCGCGAATCTAAAAGACTGAGGTTCGCGATCCAGACGACATAACAGGTTTGCGAATGTAAAGATGAGATTCGCTACACTACCCATAACTTTCGGGTAGAGGTTTAATACAAAGTCACCCAACCCGAACAGAAGAATTGCCATCTCAGATCGTGGGGCTAACTGCCAGACGAATGCAGCGGCGTTACTTTGATCGTGGGAGCAACTGCCTGACGAATATGACGTCACTTCTCGAGTAGTGGGAGCTAACGGTCGAGCAAATATGGCGGGACGTTACTCTAAAAACCCCTATAAAAGGCGGAGGAGCGAAAGACACAGACACAGACATAGACGGACGTCTTCTCCCAGAAATTACCTCTGGTGATCAAGAGTCGAGAGCCTTTCTTTTCCCTTTAGCCAACTGAGAGAAATTGTACGGAGTGTCAACAGAGAGCAGGATCATCCTCCATAGCTACCTAGAAACCCAGCCGTAAACAAAGAGAAAAAGCTATCTTCCTCGTCTTCTGTAAACGGAAAACCGTTAGATTGTAATCCTTTATTGAAAGATTGTCAGTAAAGAGAAATTCAATTTTTATGACGAACAGTCTTATGCATATGGGGGATCAGTTCTTGTACCACAACTATTCTATTTAATATACTTCTCTCGGCAATGAAATCCATCTGATAATCTCCAACCAAATTTTGTAATAAGAATGTCAGTTTGTAGCAAATAGCTTTGAAAAAAGTCTTGATCCTACTACTAAAAAGTGCAATATGTTTGAGCTATATGCACTCTCCTTCCTAGAAATAAGCATAATATTAGTATAATATAAGGCGACTAAGATGTGTTTCACCCTTATTAAGTTCAAACATGAGTTGAACTAAGTCTACCTTGATCAGGTCTTGAAACACCTTAAAAAAAAGACAAGGAACTCGTTAAAACCTGTGGCTTTATTGTTGTCCCAACACCAAACTACCTCTTTAATTTCTCTATCTATAAACTTTTCCTTCAATGATTGCATAGGAGCATCCCCCGATATAGTTGGCTTAAGATTGATGGTCCAATCCTAGTTCCGTATAACTATTTGAAGTGGTTATCAATATGCTTATGTATCATATGGTCCTCCGTTACTATCTGTCCCTAAATGTAATGCCTCCCATCCGTAATCTAGATGTAAAATACTGATAAGATATATTCTCACAGAAACATGTTAAATCTCCAATATAATATCAATAAATTTGTTATAGTAATACTCAGTAATAATAATTAATAAAATTCAACAAAAATGAAATTTCTTATTGATTAGAATAAAGATTGGATACAGTATAACATCGAAACTAAATAAGAGGAAATAAGATATTCTAATTTTGTATTAGATTTCGACATGCTTCTTGAAATACTCTAGATCATCAATCTACTCTATCATATCTTACTTCCAAATCTGGATGTGCATATTCATATTGTTGGTTAGTGATCAAAATAATATATGTAGAAATAGTGGAAAGAATATATGTAATATGCCAGTAATAGTGATATCCAATAATGATAATAAATAAGTCTTAGAAAATATTATATTAATATATAATAACAATATTAACAGTTATAAGTAAAACTTAATATCATTTAGTACAGTCACAACTATAACAAGCATTTAAAATGAGATGTAATTAGAAAAGTTAATCGATGGGTATCACTGTTTCGATTGTCTTTTGTACAAAACTAGAAAATCGTCACATGGGTTTTTTGATACTGAGTCGGATTTGCAATCACGCAAATATGAATAATCCAGTGTGATCTAGCAAATCACCATGTAGTTATAGTGTATGAAATATTCAGTTGTATAGCTTAATATGTCTACAGTCGAAACAAGATATATTTCCATTATTTAGTTTTTCTCCTATACAGAGTTATACAAGTATAGTTCATATCAGGTACTATATTTTAATTTGATTTTTTTTTTTTAGTTTATCAACAACATAGTTCAAAGAGTTCGTTTGATTTATACCTTACTAAATAAATTATAATTAGATAAATCAAAGAATTATTGATTTTAGAATTATAGAGATATCTCGGCCAGCTAAGTGTATAAATATTGGGAGGTTTTTCGTCCTATTGACGATCTTTAATTATATAATTAGCATACAAGACAATTTTTCTGAACATTGACAAAAGATTATATTATAAACATTATTTTTCTATGATTATACCAAATATATTGCGTATATTGATTACTTAAAATCTGGCTATGATATATGATTTAAATACTGTTTATGATTTGTACAAGATTACAAATCTAATAACAATTATATAACAAAGATAACATAATTTATATAACATGAACACTAATAAGTAGTTGATGATTTGTAAAAATAACAAATAATTTATAGAAAATAATTAATAAAATTGAAATAACAATTATGTAGAGTACCATGATTAGAGAGTCCAAAAGAAACTCACCTCGATTCATTTTATGTTATCGATTAATTAGCAACCAAAATGAGCAATCTATAAATAAAATTATTATATAAATGTTATAAATAGTTTAACATGAATTTAGTTTATTTTTAGGAGTTTTATCAATATTTATAAGGCACCCAAAAGTAGATTTAAAGTTTACATAGACTTACCGAGGCTATAATCAATAAACGAGTCTGGATCCATCTTATTAGGTTTATATGATGATAGATATTATTTTTAAATTATTAAGTTTGTTTTGGTGTGGGTGCGCTAATCCTAAATGTAACAAAGTTATATCTAGTAAGAAAGAAAAAGATAAAAACACACCTAACTCAATAAAACCCAATAGAATAAGAGGTGGATAGTGATGATGGTGGATAGCTCAGATGGACTCTGATGAAAGGCGTAATCACAGACGTGCTCCAACGAGACAATGGGCGGCTCTAACGAGATGCTCTGATATGGAGAGAGAGAGAGAGAGAGAGAGAGAGAGAGAGAATTTTAAGTGTGTATATAGGGGACGAAATGAGAAGATATGTTGGATTTGAATAATGTTGGATTTGGGAGTTAAAAAAATTGAAGGGTTCGAGAAAATTAAAGAGAATAATGGGGATTTATTTTCAATTTTAATAGTAGGTTTAAAAGTGGGTTGTAATGAGGAAAGATAAATATTTGGAGCTTCTAAGTTGAAGAAAATGAATAATCAAAACTAAGTTCAAATAGTAAGTTAATGGTCAAATTAATAAGCTAGCAATATAGATTAGTGGTTTGGACTTGTGACTTAGTTGGGAGTATATATGGGAGGTTAAGGAACTAATTCCTCTCAAAGTCACTTTTTATTTTATTTTTTTATTCAAGTTTTGGCTCACAAACATAGTCCTAAGTCGATAAATTCTAGAAATTAAAATAAATTTGGTTTTAGATTAAAAAAAGTAATTTTTAATATAATTTATATTTTTATTTACTGTTTTAAAAGCCATGTCTTTCAAAATAACATAATATTATCACAATAGGTAAGATAGTATTATACACTATAAGAAATGGATTATTGTATATGAGTCAGCAACTCAGGTAAGTTACGTGAATCAGCGGCGAAAAAATAATGGCTCCATTATTTTATTTTATTTTTTTTGATCCTTTTTCTCCATCTCTTTAGATACTTTAGGATTAAATTTCATATGGTTTTGAAGTTCATTATTCTTTCATCAGGTGGATAAAAAAATGTTTGTATTTATTGAAAACTGTTAATTTTGTGTCTACTTAATGTAATAGATTAAAACATTTTAAAAAAGAATTTAACTTTTGCAAAAAAAAAAATTTTAAACTTTTATCAATAAATAGAAAATTCATTTAAATTTTTATTTTTCACATCTCATTATTTTTTGTCTTTTCATTTTAAATAGATTAAAATTTTTTGAGGTGTATAGTTTGATTAGAATTTTTAGAAGAGAGGAGAAATGGTTGGGAGAGAGGGATATTTAGAAATTTAAAAAAGAAGGAGAAGCGTAATTTAGAAATATTACGAGTATACTTAGAAAATTTTCATTTTTTTTTTTTAATTTCTCAGAAAATGTATGTAACACCTCCTATCTAGAAACTAGTTAGTGGAATGCTGACAATATATTCTCGTAGGAATATGTCAAGTCTTCTTTGATGCAATAATAAAAATTAAAATAGTTTATAATTAGTTATAGATTCCTCCCTCAAAAAACTAACTACACTTTCTTTATAAATTCATGGGAATCATTATAAACTAAACAATCTTCTCATACCCGATGTAAGACTATTCAATATACTTAGTAAGAGAGAATACATAGAAATTAGGAGGTGTATTTAGAATCTTCATCATAAACATAGCTAATAGAGAGGCTACATAATAATAACGTAATAAGTTCTGACAGTAAACCATGTAACTTGGGATTATTTGGGTACGTTTTTAGAAGTATTTTCATACTTATGCCTTTTCTAAAGGCAACTAACGTAGAATTCTTCTTTACATCTCCACCATTATGATATCAACTAACAATTTTTATGCTAAAAGATATATGCCCATCATACTCTTCTTTTCTTGCAACTAGAAATGTGTTTGAGGACTCTTACCAAGAATTTATGCGGAAATTTTTCTATAATTTGCATAGTGTACAAAAAATTACATACAGTGGTTGGATGTAATGTAGGAGGTCGATAGATTCAACAAACCTATATGAAGATAAATTAACTCACGGCAAACCTTAAAAAAAAAATAGCAGCGTTCATGGAGATTCATTGTGTTTAAACACAAGAAAAGAAATTCCTCGCTCGTGCTACTTTGTCTTGGTACATGTATCTCAAAAAAGAGAAAAAATAAAAAACATTTCTTTTATATAAACATACTAGTATTCATTTAATACATCTGATTAGAAACAAAATTTTGAAAAAAAATTATTACGACATAAATCTATTAAGACACGTCATTAATAATTGAGTGGGCTGACATGATCAAAAATTGACTCCAAATAGCAAATGCATCATTTAATATAGTACCTTCTTGCAATAAAAATATCTTCTATAATTATTTCATGTGTAAAGAAATCTTATATAAAAACATGCTCTTATAATATTATCAAATGGTACAATATAACAACAAACTCTACTTGTACAATTAAGCAATGTATGCTGACTCCAATAAAATAGTAGACCTGCGCGAGCAATTTTCCCTTTATTGAATTTTTTTTTTTTTTTTTTTTTTTAACCTTCACCAACCGAGTTGCTTTCTACAACCTAGCACTTACTGTTGAATAGTGACGCAACAAAAATGTGCACTAAACGAGATTGTTTCTATAAAGAGCCCCTCTCCTCTCCAATCAATCTGCCCACAGCAGCCGAGAGAGCCAAACAAACACATATAATCTACAATAGCTACGCTAGAATGGCCTCTCTCACTCTAAATGCTTCTCACATGAATTTGAAGTCTACAACCAATTCAGCAATCCGAACATCTCCAGCTCTCACCAGCCTCAACACAACCAGACCCATCATCTCATTTCCCAAGGCCAAGCCTCGCCAACTCGGCCTACAACGTCACGTAGTTAGCTCGTCGGCCATGGCTGAAACTGCCGACAAACATTACTACGATGATATATTGTCCAAACCATCATCGTCGAGCTTAGAACCTCCTTTGAAGGTAGCCATCGTAGGGTTTGGTAACTTTGGGCAGTTCATAGCCAAAGGGCTCAGACGGCAGGGACATGTCGTGCTAGCCACGTCCAGATCCGACTACTCGGACTATTGTGAGCGGCATGGCTTCCGCTTCTTCAGGTATAAATTCATTAGTTTTTTTCACAGCAAGCCTCTGTGAACCGCTGGTATTGATTAGTTCTTTGTATGGAACTTCAGGAGCATGGACGAGATGTGTGCGGAGCAACCAGACATCGTACTGATATGTAGCTCAATACTTTCTATGGAGACGGTGGTCCGTGCAATTCCGTTGCATAAGCTTAGGCGTGACACCATTTTCGCTGATGTTCTGTCTGTTAAGCAATTTCCTAGAAATCTTTTCCTTGAGGTACGACTATATGCTCCGTAATTAGCTAATTCTCTCTCTGAGCTAATTGTTACTTATTTTTATAAATTTCTTATAATGTTGTTCTTAGGTTCTTCCACCTGAATTTGGGATTGTTTGCACGCACCCGATGTTTGGACCGGAGAGCGGGAAACACGGCTGGAACGGGCTGCCATTTGTGTACGAAAATGTTCGGATTTCTGAGGGTGAACAGGCTCAGAAATGTGCTCAGTTCTTGAGTATTTTTGAGAAGGAGGTTGATACTCTGATCTCATATCTAATACTAATTCTCTGGTTGTCTGATCATCACAAGATAACATTGAAACTGCCCTTTGGATCCTTCATTCAAGAAAACTATGTACCTACTTGCAAACCAAGTCAATATACATAGAAAGTAGATGAGACCCTCATACTATTTTATTGTTTTCTCTACCTATATAATATATTACTATTTCTGCTAGAAGTCAAAAAATTAAATTAATACATTTCCTACCAACCCACTAGATATGATTCATCTCCCTTGGAAAATTCAAAGTCAAAATTAGCACAAGTATTCCCCACAGAAAAAGTTGGTTTGGTCATGATGCATGTGCTGTCATTCATAATTAATCAACTCCTCTATCAAGTTCCGTCAATATTTCCATGATAAAGATAGAATATGTCTTTCTTTTTTTTTGGAAAAATTTATAATTACTGCTGCTTAACTTTCATTTTGCCTACGAGCAGGGCTGCAGAATGGTTGAGATGTCTTGTGAGGAGCACGACCGCCACGCTGCTGGCAGCCAGTTCATCACGCACACAATCGGAAGGTAACGATCGGAACATTGCAAGAAGGTAGAAATAAAATCTCGAATGGATGTTAAGATCTAAAACTCACGTGTTCATACTATTCCAACGGAACAGGATCTTATCACATCTTAACTTGGAGTCCACACCAATCAATACAAAAGGTTACGAGACCCTGTTGCAGCTGGTAAATTATTTCTCACTGCTGTACTTTCAGATAAAATGCAGAGTCCGATTACATTTTCATAGCTCTATAATTTTCCAACTATAATCGAAATTTGAATTGTATTGAATGCGCGGCTCAATTTTCTGAGTGCAGACTGACAACACAGTCAGCGACAGCTTCGATCTCTACTACGGGCTCTTCATGTACAATGTGAACGCTACAGAACAGGTGAGATCATTTCCAGGCCAGACAATTTAGAAACTATTAAGAACAAAACTTGACCAAAGCAACTAAGGACATAGTTGAATCTTGCACAGATCGATAATCTTGACCGAGCATTTGAGACAGTGAAGCAGAAGCTCTTCGGCAGGCTGCACGACCTACTGAGGAAGCAGATCGTAGAACGAGTTCCGATGCAGGGGACTGCGGCCAGCATGAAGGAAGCAAAGCCTCACCACCCTTACTTCCTTCAGAATGAGGAGATGAAAGATCTCTCTTCGTTCGCCATTCCCCCTACGCCCCAAGAAGAGAGAATACAAGAAGTTCATCCGTGTAACGCGAACAAAGCTTAGATTTCTTTACAGATGTATATCGGTATCATATATAAATATCAATATGCATAAGGATATAGATTCGTTGGATTTTTTTTCTTTTTTTCTTTTTTTTTTCCCTTGGGAGATGAGAGATGAGTTCATGTGTAACGGGTTCAATTTCGGAAGCAAGTCTTGGCACAGGAAGTTCTTGTATGCCTTGTTCATAGCTCGCAAGTAATGGAATAAATGTTTCTACGAGAAAAAGATTTCTAAGAATTATTTGGAATGTTTTAGATTTCTCAGATTTATTTGGAATGTTTTCTTCAGCTATAATAATTAGTGGAAGACTCTTGTCATTGTTTAAGAAGAGCTTCATTAACAGTGTATTTCAGTAATATATGTTTCGTTAAGCACTGATTAGTGAAATGCAGGAGGATTTACCGACCGTTCATGCAAAAAAAAAAAAAAAAAAATTGCATTCCAGGCACAATAGTTGGAGCAGCATGCGTGTAATTCCAACGACATTGACGCCTAAGAATACATGCGTGAAATTGCTTAAATTAACTAAAATTTATGTTGAAGGCAAATGCACATTAGGCTAACTTTAGTTTAAAGAATACCTGGCTTCTTAAAGTGTCGACTCATCCAGGGGCAGGCCTAGCGATTCGAACCGGAGACAGAGTTATTCGAGGATAGAGCTTATTGAATTAAATTACAATTTTATAAGTTAATACATTAACCTTGATAAAATTTGATAAAAATCTAAATTTTGTTTACTAAATAATGAAAAGAGTTTCTATAGAGCAAGTTGAAAAAATACAATGCAGGAAGATAAAAAATATGTTTTAGTCTTAAATATTGGGATTTGTGAAGAACCAAACTTGAAATTTAAAGGAGGGTATACTCATGAAAGTTATAGATATTAAGTTCAAAAAAAAGAAAAAATTGAGGAGAGGCGTCTGCCCACCTTGATATGAGGTGGATCAGCTCCCGAACTCACCATTCTCTAAAGGATCTGAATCTTCTCCGAAGCGGAAAAACTATATGAATTGTCCAAAGCTAGATTTTAGGGGAAAAAAAATATATCATATGTTTGATAATTATGCCTGTTTCCTCATCAATCGTTCCTTCAGAATAATCTAAGCAATCGACTGTTTCACTATGATCGAAAATACTCAACATGCATGTAAGAAAAGAAATTATATGAAAACGGAGGAAACGTCACTTTCGACATTCTCTTATTTAAAAAAATTAGGAATATAACAATTTTTTTTTTTCAAATTGGAAACCAGCCACATGCATCCCACCATTATTTGCTCAGTTTGGTAATGGCTCACATCATCGATCCATTGGCCTCAGGGGGAACAGCAAGCATCCCAGATCTTGTCATATATGCACCTCATTGATCACGTGTATTGACAAATTTACTAACAACATAAAAAAAAAAAAAAGTTTTTACATATTTGTTACTTATATCTTTAAAAATTTGAATTTAGTTTTTCAAATATCCATATTTTGAATTTAGTCCCCAAATTATTTAAGTTACCTCACTTTAGTCCTCAAGCATATTTTTTGTCCGAATTTTCCATTATATCCCTAAATTACTTCACTTTAGTTCTCCCTTCCCTCTTCTTCCTCTATTCCTCTTCTTATTGGATTTCCCACTCTATTTTTCTCATTTTTTTTCTTCCCTCCTAGTTAATCTCTAAATTGAAGTAATTCAGGAAAATTCAATAAGAAAAGAGAAGAGAAAATAGAGAGGGAAACGCAATAAGAAGAGGAAAAGAGGAGGAAGAGGGAAGGGAGGACTAAAGTGAAGTAACTCAAAGGTATAACGGAAAACTCGGGCTAAAAATATGACACGGGACAAAATTAAGGTAATTTAAAGAATTTTATGAACTAAATTCAAAATATGAAGATGTGGAAGACTAAATTAAAATTTTTAAAGATTTAAGCAATAGATATGTAAAACCCCAAAAAGAAAACATCGAAATTTGGGTGGGGGTTGGTGGTGAGTTAAACATGGCATACATGACGTCCAACATTGACGATCAAATTTCACATTCAGCTCGCCGCGCCTCTAACTCAACTACTTAGCTTCAAAAGCAAATGGAGCAGTTTTCCAGTCAATGAAATGGGCTGAATCGCTGCAGACCAAGCAGGGGGGTTGGTGTGTTGGAGAAACTCGAGTACGCACACGAGAGACAGGTGCCCGGTTGAAGGAAAAGCTCAAAAAGTCTATATCATTGTCTTGAATATTCGCCTAATTGCATGTCTAATTATTGTGGCCCTTTTTAATAGTGTTTCAATTTGAACGCGTCTCCCTACTACAGCAGTAGTATCAATTATGAGTTTCTCTATGTCCTTATGATGGGAAATTCTATTTGAACACACTACTTTGATTAGTGAGCCCACTTTTCTTAATCCTCGGACAGATTTAACATCGTTTCAGCGAAGGGGTAAAAACAAGATCAAGAACAGATTTAACATCATTTCAGCGAAGGGAAGGGATAAAAACACGATAAAAAAAAATAATGATAAACTTATAATTTTTAATAACTTCAGGATATGGGTTTACTGAGCAAATCTGCTTGCTCAAATAGAATTGTCCACTTTTGATGAGCTTCTAAATAAGGTTGTCTTGAGAATTGAGTGGGATTTCTTAGAATGAGAAAATATTAAAGAAAATAGGATGTTTAACCTCATCAATTAGCTCATGTGCAAGGTAAGGGATTGTTTGGTTTATGAATTTAGAAAATGAGTTTATGACAATGAATACTACTCACCAAATTCTTGTTCATCAAATTATTATTTGTTTCAGGGAATAAATGCAAGGACTTAGTGATAAGATAAATTTTTGGTTTCTTTCCATATTATGGAAAAAGAGTGTGGATTTGGATAAAATATTAATTAAAAAATAGAAGATGTTCTCTCTCTCCCCTGATAATTAATAAATAATAAATAAAAAAATATGACAAATCCAAGGAATTGGCATGATTTCCCCCCAAAAAAAAAGGAATTCAATTGAAGGCAAATCCATAGCTTTAGCAACTTTCTATGAACTAAATCCTTGAATCAAACAAGGAATGTAGAGAATTTGAAAGTTATTATCAGTAAATGGCACATCTAGTTCTAAATCCAGTCTCAAATCCCTGAACCAAATAGCCCCTTGAGATGCATGGAGGACTAGAAATGGTATGCCATGGGAACACAAAGAAGGCTTTACTATGCAAACAGGTGGTAGAGGGTTGAATGTTCTTGCAAAGGAAGGTTTTTCGCAAGGTCAAGATGATGTTTTCTAGGCGAAGAACCGCCAGTAACTTGTGGAAGGGGGTAAACAGAGTCGGTGCCTCTTCCATGATAAAAATATTGCGGTGCAATGATTAACAGAATGTCGACAGTAAGCTCCAAAAAGATAAAATAGTGATATGATGTATGCTTATTCTTACTTTCCAATTCATGTTTGAAATTTTCGAAGAAGATAACACGTTCTTTTTTATTTTATGAGAAAAACAAACGTGGTGTAATTTTTTTCATTTCAATATAACTTGAAATATTACAAGCATGGTATTGCTAATGGAGCCCATTACCGCAACAAGTTTCGGTCTATCGAAACGGGTCCAAAACCGATCCAAACCCGTTATGATATAATATAAATATGGGTTGTGGTGCTAGGGTTTTAGTAGCCGAAAAAAAACAAACAACCAAGGGTTTTTCTCTTTGTGGGGCTTGTGGTGTTGAAATTATTTTTGGTGAAATAATTTAGAGGCTATTCTTTGTGGGGCTTGTGGTGTTGAAATTATTTTTGGTGAAATAATTTAGATGCTACTGTGGCTGCTGTTGTTTGGTTTCGGCTAGAGAAAAGAGAAGAAGGCGGCTGGGTTATTTATTTTGTGGTGGCGGCCGGAAGAAGGCAAATTTGCTGCTCCTGCTGCAATTATTTTTTGGCTGAAGCAAAGAGGTAAATCACTCAACAAGAGATTAGGGTTTCATCTCAAAATCTTGTGTGATTTCTCTTGTGGTTTTGAACTAGAAAGTTGTAATCCTCTTTTGATATAGTGGAAGTTTTTCGATCGTGTCCCTGTGGACGTAGGCATATTGCCGAACTACGTTAAATCTACGTGTTCTCTGTCTCTGCTATTTTTCTCTTCGGTTAACTATTTGATTCCGCTGGTTGTTGCATTAGTATTATTCTGCTATTTTTTGCTAACAATTGGTATCAGAGCCCTGTTTGGGGTCAGATTTCACTCAAATCAGTGTTGATTTTGAGTGGGAGTTCTGGCGGAAGATAGGAAGGGAAAGATTGAAAATTTTGATGGGACAGATTTCCAATGGTGGAAGTTGCAGATGGAAAATTATTTATATCAACCATTGTTTGGAGAAAAGCTAGAAAAAATGACAGATGAGGAGTGAGAATTGTTGGACAGGAGGGCTTTGGCGCAAATTCGATTGTGCCTGACAAAACAGGTTATGTTCAACGTCTCCAAGGAGAAAACCACTTCAGCTTTGATGTCAGCGTTGGCTGAATTTTATGAGAAGCCGTATGCTTCAAATAGACTGTTTCTAATTAAAAAATTGTTCAACTTGAGAATGCCTTCTGATAGTTCAGTTGTTAATCATTTGAACGAATTTAACACATTATGGGCACAACTTGAATCCTTAGATTTTGTTTTTGCTGATGACATTAAAGATTTGATGTTTATGTGTTCGTTACCGAATAGTTGGAGTAATGTTGTTATGGCCATCAGCAATACTTCCAATACTGCTCTTAAATTTGATGATGTTGTGAGTACAATCATGAATGATGAATTGATGAAAAAGAGAATGAATGAGAGCACAGTTTCTACAAGTACTGCTCTGTCGGTTGATAATGACAGAAGGAAGGAAAGAGGTAGAACTTTAAGAAGGGAGTCGAAGCAAAAAAGAAGATCAAAATCTAAGGGGAAGTTCAAGAAAAAAGTTAGTGTGTTGGAAATGTAAAATAGAGGGTCATATGAAGAAGGATTGTCCAAACAAAGAAAAGGAAGGAGCGAATGTGATGAATCCAAGTAAGAAGTATGATGACTTGTGCTTGTCTGCTCATACAGAATCAAGGTCAGATCTTTGGTTTGTGAATTCAGGGGTTTCGTTCCATTGCACTGCTCGCAGAGAATGGTTTGAGAATTATGTCTAAGGTGATTTTGGGCATGTGACTGTTGGTAATGGGCAGGAATGTAAGATTGTCGGTAAAGGGACAATTCAGTTAAAGTTGCACAATGGTGGAAAGTTGCTTTTACAAGAAATCAGGTACATACCAGATTTGAAGAAAAATTTGATATCTGTTAGCAAGTTGGATGGCGAAAGTTATCAAATCTCATTTGAGAGGAAACAGTGGAAGATCAGCAAAGGAGCAATGGTAGTGGTCAAGGGTGAGAGAGTGGGAACTTTATATTTACTCTCAAGCTTGGTGGATCACGTTGTTTTTTTTGCCACCGTGAAGAATGAGAAGGCTATCTTATTGCATCAGAGACTCGGTCACTTGAGCGAGAGCGGCATGAGGGTATTGCAATCCAGAGGTATGTTGACAGATATGAAAGATGCTAATCAATGTTTAAAATAGCGATAACGCTAACGTAACGTTTTGCCTTTGTTAGATTATGTCGCATATAGCGTAACGTATAATGTAGGTTACGCAATTTACTATTTATTTAATAAAAATAAATATAAAATTATATAAAATAATCTTTATAAATTGAAAAATAAATTAAAAAATTCTAAAAGAATATATAACTATTTTGTAATACATAATCTATTCTAAATTTTTATTAAATTTTACAATAATTTTCACATTCATCCTCATAAATAATATTAAGTTCGCAACCGTAATTTCAGTCATCACCTAAACAAAAAAAACAAGATTACAATTCTTTATTTCCATTCTGGTTATTATCATTATTGTAATTTATATTTTCAAATATTCAATTTATCTTATTTGTAATTATTGATTTCAATTTAGTTAAAAATTCAGTAGAATCATCAAATATAATATTTCAGCAACCATATAGGAACTACAACAAGCGAATAAGGCAACAATTGTTAATGAGCAAGTTTGTAATTCAATAAGCAATCAAACAAGCCAAATCAAGTAACAAAATTTCAGTAATTCGCTAATAATCAAAATAATAAGCAACAAAAACATAGATATTACTAACAAAAATAATAGTAAATAACGAAATATAACGTAATTTAACGTAACGTTACGTAATATAACGTAAAATAAAATAAAAAATGTACTGTTACAGTGCACTGAGTTATTTTCAGTTGTTATGTAGCGCTGGAGTTCCGTTAGGTTACGTAACGCAATATAACGGGTTTCATAACGCGTTATTTTCAACATTGATGCTAATTTTGATTTCTGTGAGAACTGTGTATTTGGAAAGCAGAAAAGAGTTAGTTTTATGAAAGATGGCAAGGAAAAGAAAACCGAGAGATTGGAGTTGGTATATACAGATGTATGGGGGCCTTCTTCGGCAAAGTCTCTTGGAGGTAATTCTTATTTTGTCACTTTCATAGATGATGCAAGCAGGAAAATATGGATATTTGCACTTAAGCAGAAATCCGATGTCTTCAAGATCTTCAAGGTATGGAAAGCTCTTGTTGAGAATAAATCAGGTTTGAAAGTGAAATGTCCGTTGTCAGACAATGGTAGGGAATTTTGCAATAGAGAGTTCGATAACTATTACTCTACCTACGGGATCAGGAGAATAAAGACTGTACCGAGGACACCGCAGCAAAATGACATGGCTGAGAGGTTGAATAGAACCATTTTGGAGCGAGCTCGAAGTATGAGACTACATGCAGATTTGCCTTTGCAACTTTGGGGAGCTGTTGTAGATACGATAGTCTATCTGATCAACAGGAGTCCAGCTAGTGCTTTAGATCGAGGAATTCCAGAGGAGGTGTGGTCTGGTAAGAGTATGAATTATTCATTCTTAAAAGTATTCGGTTGTATAGTATATGCACATGTGGATCATGAGATGAGAAAGAAGCTTGATTCTAAATCTCAGAAGTGAGCATTCATTGGATATGGTGGCGACGAATATGGTTATCGCTTGTGGGATTATGAGCATAACAAGGTGATTCGTAGCAGAGATGTCGTATTCAATGAGGGTTGTATGTATAAAAACCGAATGAAAAATAAGAGTGAGA
The DNA here is from genome assembly GCA_036321105.1 of Dracaena cambodiana. Classification (NCBI taxonomy): domain Eukaryota; kingdom Viridiplantae; phylum Streptophyta; class Magnoliopsida; order Asparagales; family Asparagaceae; genus Dracaena; species Dracaena cambodiana. The sequence goes on from JAYEPQ010000013.1 coordinate 33,309,190, forward strand.
AAACAGTTGAGAAAGAGCACTTAGAGCTGGATAAGCCACAGGATGCAATGAATCCCATGGATAAAAGAAAGGAAGAAATATATACATCTGAAGAAGAAGAAATGGCTACACCTGAGAATACACAAGTTTCAGATGAGACCGAATAGGAAAGAGAGCCATTGACTGAAGTAGATGGTTATAGTACTTCATCAGAGAGTGTTCCCACTTTGAGGAGGAGCACGAGGATAAGGAAGCCAACCCAAAAAACTTTGTCTTCCATTATATCATGTTTTGTATACTGATGCAGGTGAACCAGAAAATTACCAAGAGGCTATGCAGGATAAATTTCGTCTTAAGTGGGAGCAAACCATGCGTGATGAGATGTCTTCTTTGGAAGAGAATCACATATGGGAATTGGTGAAATAACCGGAAAAGATGAAAGTATTGCATAATAAGTGGGTATATAGGGTAAAACATGAGGCAGGAGGGACACAAAGGTTCAAGGCTAGACTTGTGGTGAAGGGATACGGTCAGAGAAAAGGTATTGACTTCAATGAAATATTTGTACCTGTTGTCAAGATGACTTTTATCAGAGCAATACTAAGTGTTGTGGTTGTGAAAGAATTGTATTTAGAGCAGCTCGATGTGAAAACTGCTTTCCTTCATGGTGATTTGGAGGAGGAAATATACATGGAATAGCTGAAAGGATATGAAGTTAAAGAAAAAGAGAATTGGGTATGTCGACTGAAAAGGAGCTTGTATTGGTTGAAACAAGCGCCAAGACAATGGTACTTAAAGTTCGACAAGTTTATGTTGGATTCGGATTTTGCCAGATACAATTCAGATTATTGTGTATATCTACAAAATTTTAAGGATGGTAACTTTATTATACTTACTTTGTATGTAGATGATATGCTTGTGGCAGATACATGCATGAAGAAAATCAATGATCTGAAAAGAAAGTTGGCAGGGAGATTTTCTATGAAGGACATGGGTAAGGCTAAACAACTTCTTGAAATGCAAATTATCCGAGATAAGAAAAATAAGAAATTGTGGTTATCTCAGGAGGGGTACATCAAGAAGGTGTTAGAGAGATTCAACATGGAGAATGCAAAATCGGTAACTACAGCTCTTGGTGGTCAGTTCAAACTGTCAAAAGAGCAAAGTGTTAAGACAGATGAAGAGACGAGGCACATGGAGAATGTGCCTTATTCATCGGCCGTTAGGAGTCTCATGTATGCAATGGTGAGTACAAGACCAGATATTGCACATGCAGTGGGAGTAGTGAGTAGATTCATGAAGAATCCTGGAAAGGAACATTGGTAAGCGGTGAAGTGGATTTTCAGGTATTTGAAATGTACTTCAAATTATTGTTTGTGTTTTGGGGGTGATAACATTGATGTGCAAGGTTTTGTGGATTCGGACCATGCGGGTGATAGAGACAATGGTAGGAGCACCACTGGTTACGTCTTTACTGTAGGAGGGACAGCGGTAACCTGGGTTTCAAAATTACAATCAATTGTTGCTTTATCTTCGACAGAAAGTGAGTATGTTGCAGCTGCAGAAGAAAGTAAGGAGTTTATTTGGTTGCAGCGATTGATGAGTGAGTTGGGTTTTGATGGAGTGGATTGCAGGTTATTCAGTGACAATCAAAGTGCAATTCATCTTGCTAAGAACTCGGCGTATCATTCACGGATTAAACATATTCACTTGAGATATCACTTCATTAGATCCTTGTTAGAGTATGGTCAATTGAAGTTGGAGAAGATTGAGGGCAGTAAGAATCCTGCAGATATATTGACAAAACCGGTTGATGGGAAAAATTTGAGCTATTGCTCAATTTTGGTGCATTTGTGTTGAATGCTGAAATTGGGACTTTGAACGATCGAGATAAAAACTTTGGACACTGGGATTATCATGTATAGAGATTACATTTTTAGCAATAGGTCTCTAAGTGGGAGATTGTTGCTAATGGAGCCCATTGCCGCAACAGGTTTCGGTCTACCGAAATGGGTCCAAAACCGACCCAAACCCGTTATGATATAATATAAATATGGGATTGTGGTGCTAGGGTTTTTGTAGCCAAAAAAGAAGCCGAAAAAAAACAAATAACCAAGGGTTTTTCTCTTTGTGGCGGCTTGTGGTGTTGAAATTATTTTTGGTGAAATAATTTAGAGGCTACTGTGGCTGCTGTTGTTTGGTTTCGGCTAGAGAAAAGAGACGAAGGCGGCTGGGTTATTTATTTTGTGGTGGCGGCCGGAAGAAGGCAAATTTGCTGCTCCTGCTGCAACTATGTTTTCGGCTGAAGCAAAGAGGTAAATCACTGCAACAAGAGATTAGGGTTTCATCTCAAAATCTTGTGTGATTTCTCTTGTGGTTGAGAACTAGAAAGTTGTAATCCTCTTTTGATATAGTGGAAGTTTTTCGATCGTGTCCCCATGGACGTAGGCATATTGCCGAACTACGTTAAATCTGCGTGTTCTCTGTCTCTGCTATTTTTCTCTTCGGTTAACTATTTGATTCCGCTGGTTATTGAATTAATTTTATTCCGCTATCTTTTGCTAACACATGGAATATATATATATATATATGAGAAAAATAGAAATGAGCTGACAGCTCACGCAAGTTATCTGAGCTGTAGTTCATTTCCACTATCTCTAATAATCTTTTTTTAAAAATTTCTTTTGGATTATGATCTCGACCCCCTAGGGTTCACTCATAATCAATTTCTTGGGTTTTAGTTTTGATTTGGTACTCCATCAAGTTAACACAAAATTAATGGTTTTCAATGAATAAAAAATTTTGTATGCACTTGATGAAAAGGTAAATGAACTCTAAAATTTATGAAATTTAATCTGAAAGAAGTTAAGTAGTTGTAGATAGTAATTGTTAAAAAAATTAAAAAAAAAAGTAATTGGATCATTGTAGTTTTGCCGCTAGCTCACGTAACTTTTCCTGAGCCGGCGGCTCACCTACAGTAATCCGTGTGTGTGTGTGTGTGTGTGTATATATATATATATGGATTACTGTAGGTGAGCCGCCAGCTTAGGAAAAATTTCACAAGCTAGTGGTAAAACTATAATGATTTTTCTTCAATTTTTTTAACAATTACTATCTCTATCTTCTTAACTTATTTTGAATTAAATTTCATAAATTTTAGAGTCCATTTACCCTTTTATCAAATGCATATAAAATATTTTATTATTGAAAACCGTTAATTTTGTGTTAATTTGATGGAGGACCAAATCAAAACTAAAACCCAAGAAATTAGATATGAGTGAATCCTAGGGGGTTGAGATTATAATCCAAAAAAAAAAAAATTTTAAATCCAAAACATTTCCATTTTTCTCATATATATATATATATATATATATATAGAGAGAGAGAGAGAGAGAGAGAGAGAGAGAGAGTGGGAGAGTGGGAGAGTGGGGGTGGGGTGGGATGGCTAGGGCCCTAAGCTGTAGCCATGAATTTACAAAGTAGGTAACACGGACGATGAGAGATGTAACATCTCAACATTTGCCCTCGAAGATTATGTTGTTAAACTCAATCGAGATGCACCAAATTATGCTAGGGTTGTAGTGTCTCATGTTCGAGAGATTCATAATGACAAGTGGCAACGACGCCATTAGTATCAGAGAGCGTTGATGATAGGCAGGAAGTGATCAAGGTGGAAAGTGAACAGGAAATGTTGTCACGCTCGGTTAGCACATTCTTGGATCAACAGGAGATACGGTCAAAAGTGACTGCTACATGTCGCCGAGTGAGTACTTCGGAGGTGAGGAGGCGGCCGTTGAGTGCCATCCATGCAACAAATTTAACTTGGAGGGGGGGGTGCGCAGTCCATATGTTGGAGGCTACAGCCACTAATTGGGAGATGGGTGTAATGTGGTGGTAAAAGAAGGTGACGAAGAATAAGCCGGACATAGTAAGGGTCCAAGTTAAAAGCGGGGAAAGAGTGGAGAGCAAGCAAGGAATGTGGGGTTCAAGATATCGTCAAGAACTACGAAGCGACTAAAGCTCGGATTAGAGGCGATCTGAAACGAAGATGGGAAAGCAATAACACCAATCCAGAAATCTATATAAAATTGGATTTGATCGCCTACTCCATATACGATGTGGAATAGCCCTACCTTGAAGTATTTGGCACATCGAAGACCCCTTTCCAGAATGGGGAGTAGCGAGATGGGTGAGGGGGGAAAGGTCCATTGGTCTTTAATCTTAATAATAATTGGAGCACACTAGAGATTGTAGACAACAGAAAAAGTACATGCAAAACCACTTGAAAAGAAGTCTTAAATTTGCTAATCAAATCAATGTGTAGACGGAGAAAGTAGTTCATTTCTGCCGACGAAGACAAATCATTTTCACCGATGAAGGAAAGCATCTCCGCCGATGAAAATAAATCATTTCCGCTGACAAGTGGTTATTAAAACTTAACATATCATAGATATTATTTCACCATGATCTCTGCAAATCAAGGAGGAAGTTGGAACTCCTCACCAATAAAATAACACTTGAGACATCAAAGGAGGGGATCAAGTTTCAATTACTTGAAATCTAAAAGAGAGAAAGAGCGGAGAAAAGAAGAAATCTTGAGAGTTCATTTTCTTCCTCAAGTAAGTTCTTTGTTTGATAGTCAACGGGTGTGAAAAGGATCACTCTGTTCATACTTTCATCATCACTCTTCCCGATAGCAACTTTAGAGTAACCTTTTTGGATTGTAAAAAGTAAAATTTTCTTAAGTAAAGTACATGAGTGTTGCAATATTCTAAATACTATAAAGAAACTTTATTGTGCTTTCTTTCGCAATGACTTCATCTTCCTATGTTGTTGTTGTTAACTACGAAAACATATATTTCGGTGGCAAGGGCATGTTCTATTGGAGGAGCTGCTATAGATGTCAAGGCTACTAAGATTTTTTTTATTTTTATTTTTTATGGTTTTTTGGGCATACTTGAGCCCAGTTGATGAGGCAAACGCCAATATGGGCTTCTTTACGTCCTTTCCAGAGGAATGCTCTCCTTATCAAGTGGACCTCTTGATGAGAATAAAACGCCTACCCTTAGATATAAACAGTTTCCTTTCTATGGTGATAAACATCAGCTGATTTTGTCCGTAGGAGGTCGGTGTGGTTAAAGGCACACGGTTTGAGAGGGATGCCGAGGTAAATCAAGGGAATTTTATTGCCCTTGCAAACGTAGGATTGTGGAGGCCACAGTGTTTGTTAATAGAGGATTCGGGGAAGATGAGTGTAGGGCCTGATAGCTATTCGAAGAGATATAAGAGAATTTTCATGTTGGAGAGGGATCGTTGATCAGTGGGGACTAGCATCAAAGTATCATCTGCATATTGAAGATTGGTGAAAGAAGAAAAGTCATTGACTCCTATATAAACCCATCATTGGCGGTATTGGAGTGGATCTTATAGAATATATCAATGGCCAAGATTAAGAGATAGGGCGAGAGGGGATCTCGCTACCGTATCTACAGCGGATGTGTCATCCCAATCGACCATTAACAAGGGCATATGTGGTACCTATGATAACACAAAGGAACATCTATTGGCGCCATCTGGAACCAAACCCGTGGGTTTTGAGGACATCAAAGGAAGTTCAATGCAAGAGAGTTAAAGGCCTTTTGGAAATAAGTTTGAGGAAGATAGCGGGCCACCATCTTCGTCTGCAATCTGCCATGATTTCCTAGGCAACTGCTATAGTATCCAAGGTGGATCAGTTCTGGGGGAAAGTCGATTGCAAAGAATCGACGAGGGACTCAATGACCCGAGAACGTGTGGTGGAAACGATGATCATGATTTTGCATAGGGTGTTGACGAAACTGATGGGTCAAAAGTCATTAAGGTCATATATATCGTTATATCGTGGTATGTACCATGTTGAGCCGTTCAAGGTCTAGCTCGCCATGGTAGAATACATGGAATAAGTTGATAATGTTCTTATGCACAAGATGCAAATATCGTTGAAGAATAGGACGTTAGAGCCATCTGTCCCGGAAGCTTTGTCGGATCCATCCTGAAGAGACTTATGCCTTATTGGCTTGTAATTAAGACCAAGTTTAGTGATCAGGAACGTCCTTAAAGATTTAAAGTGTGCCTTTATAATTACCCCTTAAACTTAATAGACTTTTTTTTAAGGCTATATAATGACTTCAATGACTACATTCTCTCATAACAAAAACTAAATACATCTTTCATTGCGAGCTTCAAAAGCCATTGAGCAAAATTCTCATACCAAGTAACATTCGCATCCAACCGGAATCCTTCACTAGCAACACGCACGTATTATCTTCCTTCCATGTATGAAGAACATGGACTTAATAAAAATATCTACTCAGCATATGAGCATATTGGAGGAGAGGGTGATAACCAAAACTAACTGAGTGCATAAACAGAACCAGGATACCCTAGGTATTACCTTCCAACTCAAGTCATTGTCTAGGAATATTATCCATGGTCCAAGCAATTGCCTCCCGCAACCCTCGGTTTTTTGCTTCTAGTATTGAAGCACAGGCGATCAGTATACCACTAACATGAATCAATATCCATATCTCATTTTCCATATCTCATTTTCACTACAAATCCGGCTTTGGCCTTAACACCTTGCACAAAGTTGAGTTTAGACCAATCCCTGAGAGGTAAACTCCATGACATCCACCTAGCCATCGAAGGCTCTGGAACAAATCTTGTGAGCCCTAGAAATTCTAGAGGGCAGCAACATATGGAGGAATGGTCAATTCCCTTGGCATTCAAATCTCCTTGGCCAAAGCAACTGCTGAATCGGCAACCTTCTCAGAGTAAAAAGGTACCGAGTCAAAAGCCATCAAGTCCTACTTTTGCAGACGCAACTGGTATGCATAAGGACCAACCTTAATAGACTTATGCCCTATTGGCTTACAACTAATGGGCCTTGGGTGTTGACAAGCCCATATCGACACAGTTAAAAGTTAAATTATTCAAAGAATACTTAGTTACTCTGTATGATGTTCGGTTAAACGGACAATATTCCCTGGAGGTAACGAACCTGTTCTTGTTGTCCATTATGTTAAGCACTCGGATTCATTGCCACAATGTACTGTCTACCCCTAACAGTTAGAGCCATAAGAATACCCACTATTATTCGAGTTTCTGTCCAATTAGCACGGAAATGTTCAACAGCTCCCGTGTGCATTATTGACATGGCTAATTTGCACAAGTTTTCAGATCCAACAGCAACATCAACATTGACATGCACATCAGCTACATTGGGCTTCTCTCACCCTTGGACAGTTCTAGGCATATGGCATCACCGCGGGTGCTCTTGTGAGCATTGTCTCAAACATCTTGTTTGGATATCCCATGAGCTCTCTCGAATAGGTACTTGCGTTGGGCTTTTTTACAATAACCACATTAAAAAGGCTTAAGGCTTCAATTTTCAACAATTGAAACTTGTTTTCAAGAATGAGAGGATAGAGTGCACAGAAACATTTGGTTGGGGGTTGAAAATGGATATCAGCTTTCGACAAAACATCCTTCGCAGCCTTCCAGTGCAATAAAAAGATGAGTGAGAGTCTCGAGTCGGCAGCATAGGGGCACAGGATGCAACAACTCCAACAAATAACCCTACCTCTTCATTCATGTCTCCCTAGTTCATGCGACAACTCTACCAAATGACTCTTGCTCTTCATTCATTTCTCATTAATGCGCCTACCTCTTCATTCTTTTCTCCTTAGTTCATGCAACGACTCTAACGAATGACTCTGGCTCTTCTGTAATTCCTCATTAATATGTCGTTGAGTGTTCTTCATAGAAAGTGACAGCACTCTATGTTAAATCCTCTTGAACTCTCAAAAGCTTCTTTATAATTTGGGTCATTATTAGCCGAAGAGATCAAACAAACGCTTTTGTACACTGACTTGATCATGAAGATTCCATGACTCCAAATCATTCGATTTTGATGACCGTCTTACACGGAAGCAAAGATTCCATGACTCCACATCATTAGATTTGTATGCCTATCTTCATGGAAGTTACTAGGGGTAATCAGTAAAAATGCCCAGTGTTCCTCAAACTTATTTGTATAAATTCACCACATAATCATCCCCAAAATTTCACCATAAACATTTTCTAAATCAATAAACCTTTTCCAAAACAATGGAATCATATATGATAAAAAAAAAATTCCTTTCCCAAAGTTTGTAATTTAATCGCGCTGCATTCCCCACTGCATTCCCCAATTTCACCGCAAAATTTATTCAAGCACAGCATTTTCAAGAGAGTCCCAGCTTTACTCAAAACTCAGGAAGATCAGTCATATACAAGGAATGTGTATCACTAACAAAAACACTTACAAGTCACCAATCAAGCCAAGTTGAACAGGTACCAGTGCTACTCACATAGGTTTTTCCTGAAGTTACCGTAGCCCAGTTTCCAATTACGATCATATGCCAAACTGACGCAATATGGAAAGCAATTTGCTTTAACAACCATATATCCCAGATAAAAGGTGTTAGGATTCTCTATAACATACGAAACAGGTCAACATATACAGAACATGGTTTGAAGAAATGACCACATTAGGAGTACTTAGATAGTGAGCTTCAACTTCGTAAGAAAATCTAAATTTCAGCAAAAGAACCATGCTTGTAGTATAAGTCTGAATTCTAGAGGATTATGCAGCCTTAACCGAGACTAGGCACAAAACAGAATTTCAATAAGTTGGCCTCAAATAGAAAGTACTAAATTGAATCATGGAACAATCAAAGAGAATGATATCAAAACCAACGATCTTTGATATCTAACGGTACAAATATGGGGGGAAAAAAACTCCAGAAATAAAGAAAGCGACTTACATTAGATGATTGTATAGTCCCAGGAAGAAGTTAACTTTGACAGTTCTAGCATTAAAGTTTCATTCATTAGTCCCTCAAACAGAAGTAGCTTTAAAACTTCCATAATAAGGCATGTTATTGAATGAATAATGATGTTTGCCAAGACATCATGCCCCACTGGCATATAAACGCGTCCACTCCTTTGCTGCATCATACCATAAAAAAGCTATAACATGAAATGAATGCATACCTCAGAAAAGAAAATATCAAGCCTACTGAGTTCCATTAAGCTAGTCTTTATTTATTTATTTACTATTTTGAAATGTTAAAAGTGATATTCCATTTTAAGTATTATAGCAGATTCTTGATATGTGCCTGTGTAGACTGACCTGTTTCAACAGCTTCTGCTTCATTTGATTTCCAATGCTTCGCTATGTTGTCTGAAAGTGGATCATCCGGGTTTGGGGCGCTTAAAAGTGCTTGAATACTAATCAAAGAATGAAATTCATCATTTTTATAAGTAAACTTGTAGTTGTTATATATTAAATAATGGATACACGAATCACTAATGAGACAGATGCAGGAATCACTTCGTTTGACTTGACTCTGACTACAGAAGCCTTCTAATAAATATTTCAAACAAAGCACCAGAAGGAGCATTTTTTTAATCTCAAATATGTACACTAGTAGTTAGCAAAACAATGTGAATATTAAAAAGAAAGATATATAACCTCAACAGAACTGTTCGAATCTGGAGAGCTGGACTCCACTTATCCTTCAGAATATCAAGGCAAATTCGACCAAGCTGCATTGCATCAAAATCTTCCTTCTTCAGACTAAAAATTCAAAATTTTTAAGCAGAGAACAACAAAGGGAATAATTTCTTGCCTTGTCAATATTAGGATGGTATATTTTGGTGAGAAAGCGCACCTGTTCAGATATGCAAAACAGATTGCAAAAATTAGTTATTGATCAGAAAGTGACCCATATGTTCATTACAGATAAAGGAAAAAATGCTTGTCGAGGCACAACATTAAAATAATACACTTATTATTGTTGGTTTGTATTTTAGAGAACATTTGAATTGAAAGAAGAAACTATTGCAAGAAATTCTTAACTATTGGGCTTCTCATTGCTTTTGTTACAGTTTGTGGGACATTGATTCACTCAGACTCTTGGAGCTGCATCTTCTTCCTCTTTGCAAAGACATTTTCCAAGCTCAGAGTTACCAATGGTGACTCTTTAGTTGAATGAAAACTTTAGTTTTCATAAATAAGGAGATGGGTCTTCCTCTAGTCTATGAACTAGTGATGGAAATCGAATAAAATAAAGCGTTGGGATTTAGATAGGATTTTTTAGATAGAGTTTGAATTCAAGTTTTGATAAAGTTTCAATTAGATCATATTGTTGGGGATTTAGATTTTGTTTTTTATTCCAAATTTCTTCAAAATCTCTATTTTCTTTTGTTCTTCCCCAAATCTCCAATTTTCCCACCACCAAACCCTAATTTAGCTTATGTGTTGCGTCAAATTAGTATCAGAGCAAAATTTTTCATTCCCCGTCCTTTCCATCTCTTCCATTTTCATTAATTTTATTTTAGTTTTCTTTTTTTTATTTTTTTTTTGGAAAAAAAAAAGATAAAAAACGAGGAAAAAACAGAGAAGAAAAAAATGAAAAGATAACAAAAAAAAAGAAAAAAAAAATTGAGAAACAAAAAAGGAAAAAAGAAGGAAAAATCAAAGTTCTTCAATTTCGCCAAATCCCAAAGCTTCAAGTTCGAGCACCCTCAACAAGCATCGACAGCATCAAATCATCTTCTTCCATCAACTTCACCAAATCCACGATCTCGCCTCATTATCATCGTCGACTTCACTCAGCATCACCGATCAGATTGAACCACGAACCCCAATAGCATTGGTTCCTCTACCACCATCATATTCCGATTGAGAAGGTTTATCCAAGAATGTTGACAGGACATTTTTACATTTTTTATCTCTGAATTAGTGTTTTAAATATCGGCCAGTACACTGGTAAAACCGACCGATATCATGATTTTGAGACGAAAATGATATGGTAAGTCAATTTTTTTCGAGTTCTCATTTTGGAACGATATCGAGCAATAAATCAGCCTCGTGATAATAATATCACCTAGTAAACAAAATGGAAAATATTAGCGAGATTAACATATTACCCTTTTTTTCGTTTTTTTTGTCATGTAAACCCATTAAATTCGAACTCTTTAATAACTAAATCCATTTTATATATCATCAAATCTCTAATTTCTCATTATCCCCTAAATATAATCTATCGATGATTCGACACTTTGCTTCTTCCTCTTTCTCTCTACTCTCTCTTGCTCAATTAAGCGATCATATCAAAGAAGCCGCAATAAAATCTAAAACCTGTCTCTCTTCACTCCTACCACCGACTACCGAAAGTCTCTACCCACAACCCTGTGAGTTTCTAAGTCAATCGATGATTCGATACCTCGATCAAGCAATCGCACCGAATAGACCACGATAAGAGAGTTGCACCCCCTCCACTCTCAGCATCGACTATCGAAAGCCCTGACTTTAACAATCCTTGAGTGTCGATGACCATCTCTCTCACTCTCACGAATAGTTCAACTCCCCATAACTCTCTCAAACGGATCACCCTTCCTTTCTCGAGCAAACACCCCTACCCCTCGACTCTCAAGTTGATTATTTCTCTAATACAAATTAGCTTACAATAAGTATGCTCTAAAACTATGAACTTGTTTTAAGTAATTTAATATATTATATGAATGTAATAACATATATATTATTTAACCAATATGACACCGATCTGACATCCAGTATTCAGTGTCATCGCATTATATCGCCCGATATCCGATATTGATTATATAATTTTGCCAAAAGGTATATCGCTGATATCTGATTTTTAAAATATTGCTCTGCATTAATCGGGAATGAATGCATTGAAGCCGGGGAGAATTGATGGAAATTAAGTAAAATAAAGTATTGAGATTAGATAGGATTTTTTAGGTAGAGTTTGAGTTTTGATAAAGTTTTGATTAGAACATTATTATCAGGGACTTAGATTTTGATTTTGTTTAAAAAAAAATTCTTATCGTTATTGTTAGAAATTTCCTATAAATAAGCCTTTGTAAACAGAAATTGAAATACTGAAATGAAAAATAAAGATTTTGTAATAATTATTCTTTGCATAGATTCACATGTTAAAATCTTTATTTGTGGACTTGTTGAGAGTGGACATGGGTTCACCTGGGAGGATTCCCAAAATAATCTTTTGATATCTCATTATGAATTAGTTGAGAGTGAGTGAGAGATCACCTAGATGCTGAGGCCCAAACTAATATTTATCATTTTTTTATTTCTGTTCCAAATTTCTATGAAAATTCTATTTTCTTTTGTTATTCTCCAAATCTCTAATTACCCACCACCAAACTCTTATGTGCTGTGTCAAAAAGCTTCATAGTGTTAATCGCAAGAACCCTCGCTAGTTTAGAATTGCCACAAAAAATGAATCTAAACTCAAAAATGAGTGCATTAGGCTGATGCTTCAAACAGTTCACTATGTAATTCATAATTCCACAAACTCTAAATGATTTAGGGTTAATCCATGAACCTCTCACTAGTTTAGAATTGCCATTCAAAATGAATCTAAACAAAAATGAGTGCATTAGGCTGATGCTTCAAGCAGTTCTCTATAAATCCTTAATTCCACGAACTCTAACTGATTATTGGGCAAAAAACAAGAACTCTAACAGATTCTGCTCCAGATAGTGCTAATTCAGATTAGGAAACATAATGTATGCCATGTAGTTATGATGCATATAGCTTGTAGCTTGTCATATAATTCCTCATTAACCTTTCTTCCACTTCTTCCACTTCCACAGAATGAATGCAGTACTCTGACAGCAAGCTAAAGCTTCAATTGGTTCTACATGAATCCTTAATTCCAATAACTCCCATACAGTGCTAACTTAGATAAGCAATTCGTGAGGCATCTGTTTGTTATCTAGACTTAGTTATGACATATGGTGATTAGATAGTCATTTACGGGTATACTCCTATTGTTCACAATTCCTCTTATACCAATAAATCACATTGATCTCCGATTATTATATAGTTAATTAGTTATAGAAAGATTAAAAAAAAGTTAAAAACTAATTAAACAATCTTTATTGTTTGAATTAAATTCAAAAGCTTGAAATTTTTATTGCTTTTTTACTTTAAGCAAACCGGATAATGCAACTGAGTTAATAAATATGCCTGCATTTATTATAAATAAATATCCTGTGATATAGTTTGTTAGTTGGTAACTTGCATTTTATTTATAAATTTATCTATATATAAGCAATAAAATATTGCTTGTCATATCCCTGTATCCTGCCCAATATCCCTGTTTTGGGACTAAAACGATCTGGTAAGTTTTTTTTTCCTTCATTTTCGGCCAATATCGAGCGATATATCGGCCACGTGACGATATATCGCCTGATAAATAAGATGAAAAATATCAGCGAGATTAACATATAATTGCTTTTTCCCTATTTTTTTAATTTATACCTACTGACCCTAACTCTTTAATACATGAATCCATTTATATAAATATCATATCCTTAATTTCTCATTCTCCCCTAAATCTAATATATCGATGATTTGACGCTTCATTTCTTCCTATTTCTATCTGCTCTCTCTCGTTTGATTGCTTTTCTCTCTACTCTCTCTCGCTAGATCAAGCAATCGTATCGAAGAGGGCACAACAAAATCCATCATCCGTCTCTCTTCACTCCCACCACTGACTACTAAAAACCCGAACCTCCATAATCCTATGAGCCCCGACAATGACCGCGATAATCCATCAGTCGATCGGTGATTCAACGCCTTGCTTCTTCCTTTTCCTCTCTGCTCTCTCTTAATCGAGCAACCACATCGAAAAGGTCATGACATAAAGCTACACCTCTTTCTCTACTCTCAGCACCGACTACCGAAAACTCCGACCATAATAACCTGTGAGTCTTAATGACTCCTCTCACTCTCTCACAGGAACTACTCCCCATCCCTCTCAACTCTTAAGCATGTCATCTCTCTCAAGCAAATTGGTCATGATAAGTATCCTCTAACACCCTAAGCCTACTTTAAATAGTTTAATATGTTTTATGTATATAATAAAATGTATATTCTTTTGTTAATATGACATCGATATGACATCCAGTATTTAGTGTCATATTGCGATATATCGCCTAGTATTCAGTATGTAATTTTGTCGACCGGTATATCACCGATATCCGATATTTAAAAGACCGAGTTTCAATCAGGCCATTCTCTTCATACATCTTCACCCTCACTCACCCGTTCTCCACTTCTTCCTCTCCCCCCCCCCCCCCCCCCTCCTTTCCTAGATTATTATCCACCTAAACTTCCAACACCATTGGCGCCAACAAGCACACCCCCCCCCCCCCACCCCCCAAAAAAAAACAAAAGAAACGAGAAAATGGAGAATGAAAACACATGCACACACGCAAAACCAAAGAAAAAGAAGAAAACCAATGCATTTCCCACCCTAATTCTGACATTTTCGTAACGCTCGACTTATCAATTTATTTTCATTAATGTACAGCCCTATGCCAAATTTCTAGTCAGTTGAAAACTATATCAACTCGAGTTTTCCCCTTAAGTGTAAGAATTAGTGAAAAGAAGAAAAAAAATTCAAGTTTCTTTCTTAGAGCTAGTACTGAGGTTAGTAAATTCTTCAATCTTGAGGTCTATTTTGGTGAACTAGCTAATGGTAGAACGTCATCTGCCCTTGGCATGTTCGATAGTAAGGTCGTCAGATAGTGACTTAGGTTAACTATAAAATTCTAACACCATGAAAGAACTCCCCATTATAGAGAAAAATAACTTCTCATAAACACCATTTTATCTATATCTCCAATCATATCAAGAAGGCATGGTCTTTTTATAATCAAATGATAACTAAAGGACCAAGTAGATAGATAAGTCTGTAAGTATTCAAAACGATTTATTTCCAAAAACTAAATCCTAAACAAAGTTTAAAAATTTGCCATATCAATTAGGCATGATAATATTTTTCAAAAAAGTACTTCTAACTAATGAACTATTCTAACAAAATGTAAGATTCCTAACTAAATGATGAAAATATTCTACAACATAAATTATAGATTATCCTCTTTAAACTTGAGTAAAGCAAACCACAAAATAGATGTGAGAGAAAACTCTAACAAGATTGGTGAGAAAATAGAGAGGAAAGGGTAGAGGGAGATTTGTGAAACATCATGCATGAGAAATAATTGGATAAAAGAAATAAGAAGAAAAGAAAGAGTACGTGGGTGGGCTTTAGCTTCTGCAATTGAGAAGTCGAAAATATGGCCCGCATTAGCCCATGACGAGTGAATCTTCCTTCTACTATATGCCTTAGTGGCATTGAGTTGGTAAAGCAAAAAAAGGCACCAACCTAGTCCATTGATGACCCTCTTTTGTTTAGTTACCAAACTCCATCTTGTTGCGCTCTTTCCCTCTGTCGGAATAACCCTCTAGAATCGGCTGATTTTGATCGAATAAAGTCGGAGGTCCCCTATGAGCATATCGGATTGATGGTTCCCATAGGAATCTCTCATCAGGGCTCAACAAAACAAAAAGTATCATGGCAAGTCGTCCTTCCCTGAAATGACCTAGACAAACAATTGAAAAAGACGCATTCCCCCCTCCCCACCTCGTCATTCCAAATAAAGTTCCTAACCCCCTTACTTTCTAACGTCAGAATGGTCTACCCTCGACGATCCCAATGTTCCTAGCTAAGGAAAGCCACTTCTTCTTAAGATGGCTTTCTTCTTCACAAGATCAACGAAAGAACTCGCTAGTTTCAAAGATTTGAAAATCTCCCATACTTGGGGAGAAGTAAACCAACCGGTCAATTTTCAGGCAAGCTTTAACTATGCATTGGTAGTAGATATTTTTGGACATCCAAAATAGCAATTCCCTTCTTCGCTTAGGAAAGTCATAAAGCGAGTATTGTGAACCCCTTATAGTACGAGATTGGACAGCTATGATTGGATTTGATATGCCAGTTGTAATTGCGCTACTCTCGACGATTCCAAATGAAGTTCCTAACCCCCTTACTTTCTAACATCAGAATGGTCTACTCTCGACGATCCCAATGTCCGTAGCTAAGGAAAGCCTCTTCTTCATAAGATGGCTTTCTTCTTCAAAAGATCAACGAAAGTACTCGCTAGTTTCAAATATTTGAAAATCTCCCATACTTGGGGAGAAGTAAACCAACCGGTTAATTTTCAGGCAAGCTTTAACTCTGCATTGGTAGTAGATATTTTTGGACATCCAAAATAGCAATTCCCTTCTTCGCTTAGGAAAGTCATAAAGCGAGTATTGTGAACCCCTTATAGTACAAGATTGGACAGCTATAATTGGATTTGATATGCCAGTTGTAATTGCGCTTTCACCCATCTAGGACTGGTTACATCCGATTAATAGTACCAAACGCCCTATTCGTAGAAAAAGACTGCACCATATCAATATTGACGTACATAGGCCTGTTATGAAGCTGGTCAATATGCATTAGCCATCCCAGTTAAATCAAACGATATTCCATCTATAACTGAAATCATTTGTTATCTTGCTCCATTCTCTTCCTTGCACGCTTTTCTTTCCTGGACGAATGAGTGAGTGCGTTGGTTATAGGGCTGAGGAGGATTTTAATAAATGCTCATATTTTGATTTGGGTTTGCTCAGCCCCTTAGTCCCCTTTCCTTCGCTCTAGCTCTCCTTTTCTTTTCCTGGTTTTTGATGGTGCTTACTCCTTTGGTCAGCAAAGACAAAGAGCCGAGATCTGGACAAAAAAAGTCAAAACCCGTGCAGTCATTGCAACTTTTGACTAATCTTACCCTAAAAGAATATTTTTTTTAAAGTATGATTACCAGTCAATTTTTGCAAAAGGGTGCATTACCAGTCAATTTTTGCAAAAGGGCGCATTTCTTTAAAAATGGCAAGCACCCCCTCAAACACATAGATGCGAAGTTTCACGAGATTGTCTAATGGCTTGAGCCACCAAAACTATGAGAAATGTAATTTCTATGCAAATGAGTATGAACACCAAAAACTATAACAAGTATAATCTAGAGTATTTTACTAAGCAAATGAGAAAATATTTAACTATAAACTATAAAGAAAGCCTTCTGTACCAAGCTCCACCATCTGACAATTTCATATTGGCTGCACATAAAGAGTTGTTTGATGAAACAATTTTTTTCTTCTATGGATACACTAATAAATGATAAGTAATTAAGACTACAAGGCAATTCAAATTTTATTGGTCAAGCTTCATAAGATATTAAAACTGGAAAAGTGTTTTCAAACTTTAATGCCACTTCGAATAATCTCTTCCATATGAGATCTCTAATACCATTACCTTCTTTTCACATGATAATGATATATATTGAGCATGCTACGATAACAACATTTCCGAGTGTAGGACTTGCTGTCAAAGCATCATCATTTATCTTAATAAACGGTTGGACACCTATTAGGACTGTGATTGGGTTAGGTTCAACCTGAACCCAACCACCCAACCCGCTCATTGGGTAGGGTCCAGTTGGGGGTTTCAGAATGTGAGTGGGGCTCAGATTGAAAAGAAACAAACCTGGCATGTTGACACGGCCGGGTTAGATTGACCAATAACCTAACCTGAACCTGCACTAAAACCCAACTCAAATCAGGTTGAATTAAGAAAACTATATGTAAATATTTCAACAAGACTTATTCGCTAGCAAATCAACCCTCTATCATTCTTTTATGAATGGTCAGATATTAATTCCATGCCATATACAAGGGGCAAGTCATTTATCTAGAGCTCCAGGGTATTGATTATAAGTTCAAGTTTTATGATTAATATTTGTGCATGTGTGCATGCACTTGTGCTGCTTCTACAAATTCTTGTACTGTTATATTTCATATTTATTCCAGGGTGTTTATTAAAAGTTCAAGTTTTCTTACTAATATTTGTGCATGCTTGCATGTACTTGTGTTGCTTCTACAAATTCTTGTACTGTTTTATTTCATATTTGATATTTTTTGTACAAATTTATGTGTTTTTGCATTTCTTGATCATCTTCTCCTTCTTTAAGTTTAACGCAACTGTACTTGATCCCATCCAACCCGAGTTGTAACTTTTAGAGGTTAAGAAGGTTGAGGATTGGTTATTTCCCAACCCGAGGATGAGTTGGGATAGGATTGAGATTTTATACCCATTGCCCAATTTGCAACCATATTAATTCACGATTTAAAGCACGGTTTTAAAATATCAGCTAATATTGATAGCCATCACAAATATAGTAAGGACTTAAGAGGTATTCATCAATGATGTAGACCCTTTAATATTGGCAACCAATATTGCCGATATTTTGCCAATAATATTGCCAATTTTCATGCCATAAAGGATCAGCGTATACTTATACCAATTCCAAGGTTTTAAACCTTGGCTTAAAGATGTAACATTTGATATTTTATTATAAAATAACAATCCGCTTCAATTCAGTTAATATTTCCAATGTTTAAAAAGTTCAAAAAAATGATATTTTTTTCATGCAACATTTAAGAAATATGACTGGCATATTCTCAGTTATCATAATTGTTTTATTTACTAAAATTCTGCTTCGACTTTTAAATCTTCCAGAAGTCAAGGATGAGAACTAAACAAGAACTATCAAAATAAAAAGGAAAAATACCTTATAAAAGGGGCATGGTCCACTAGTCCAGTCAAGAAACAGCTAAAGTGTTGTATTTGGCATGAGATACCATGTAAATGATCACTTTATTTTACCAGACAGGTTATGATTAGTAATCATAAAAGATCTTTATATGGAGATAGAACTTCTTGCAGGGTTCATGTGACCATGTCGAAATAAAAGATTTTTTTGGCAATACATGAAAAACTTCTAATATCAAGTAATCCAATAATAAAGACTATCAAATTGTTATTCAGATGATGAAATTAGTCAAAAAGTTAACTCACCTCCATAGCTTTATGGTAATAGTAGTTAAGCTCACAAAATCTGACTGATGTTTCTGGAATGCTTTATACAAGATTCGGAATCAGGCAATAAGTCATGATTCTAGTATGCCTTTATTTATCAATAATCAAAATTTTGGCAGTTTCAATCAGAACTATTGACAGTTCTAGATCAAAATGGCATGCTTCAAATCTGAGAAATGGGTATTATCGTCATCAGATTGATATATCAAACCATGATTTAATATTTAATTCTCTCTTATTTTCTGAAGTATCAGTATACATTGACTCAGCTTCTACAATTTTTTTCCAAAAAATTCAATTTTAATAATTTTTCCCAATAACAAGTTTATAATATAGTCATTTAATACAACCACAAGCCCTTATTAGTTGAATAGCAATAACTATTTGTAATTATTATCTACAATGTCCAAGAAATTAACATTTTAATAATTTTTATTATACTAAACTGTAAATAGAATGATTTACAATGATACACCTCCAATTGCAAACAATCAGTTCTAACAGTACCTGATACACATATCTGAATAATGTGTGAGACGAAAAGATTAGACAGAACAGATGCATACCTTATCCAGATATGACAAGGTACCAAAGTGACAAATGGGTGTATCAAACAGCTATTAAAATTTCAGATAGCCTATAAAAGGCTTCAAAGATGAGACATTGACAGAGATAGGAAGCAACGAAAATATTTTAATATGGTACAGAGTATAATCATTTAGCCAGGATAGTAATTGCCTGTGTGCTGATAATTGTTGATGGAAGTGTGTTTAAGCTAAGAGAAGGATATACATGGTACTTATTTCGATGAGCAAAAGTACGGAATCATATCTAAAGTTCATTCGAACCTTTCATACAACCTGCACAGTCCTTGCAGATCATATGTGCCTCCAGCAAGCTCTAGTATAAAGGACAAAGATGCCACAGTGATCATATAGTAATACGGCATACAACAACATATAAGGTATGGAATGCACCACATTAATCACAAAAGGCATCTATACACCTTCATAACACTAAAGGACAAAGAATAACATGTTCAGGAAGCTCCAAACTGTAAGTACTGACAAAAATATCATATTTAAAATAACTGAACTTGATGAGCTTTAGATCGTGTTGATGCATATGAAATAATAGATCTTTTCGGGTCTCCATGGGTATAAAACGTGTACAGTCAATGAGTTTGGATCACGTTTTGATTGTCACAAGATTTGATGGTCACAAGGGTAGCAACATGCAAAGTTGTCATATCGAGATACATATAGTGTATCATATTGTATATCGTATCGTAAGATACATTAATATGTTAGCAATCAAGCATATAACAATATACAACAACAACAACAACAACTAAGCCTTTTATCCCAAGTACTTAGGGTAGGCTACATGAACCAAAAAAATAATCACGCCGGATCTATCACGTTGATAATCCTTCTCCAATCATTTCTATTAAGTAATATCTCCTCATTTAAACTTTTAGAATCCATATCTTTTTGTATCACCTCCATTCAAGCATGTAACAATATATTATATAAAAAAACATATAAGCAAATTTAAAACATAAATAAACAAGCAACCAAAGAAAAACACTAAAACTGGTAAATATGTTAAATATAAGTCAATAGTTATATATAAATAGATAATTAATATCCAAAGTGCAATGAGTATGAGGTTATTAATCAAAATTACATTACATTAGCAAATATGCTGCTAAAATAATTTGAAGTTAAAAATAACATTCATTTCTTCACCCTCTTCTCTTTTGCTCCAACAAACTTCTCTTTTAGTACTCTTACTTTCCTTTCTTTCTCTATATTTATTGTTTAAAATTGCATTGAAATTAAGGGGCCCTACCAATAATTATAAAATAACTTATTAGAAACTAAATATTAGTAATAAATAACTAATTATAAAAGTTTACATTACATCTTCTCTTCCATTTCCTTTTAGTTGTTTAGTAAATCCAATGTTCATCTTTCAACTTAAACACGCATTGAAATCCATCCAATCAACACTTTTACCTCTTGTAAAGGTTTTATTCTCAGCAAACTATTCGTAATCAAATTTTATATCCAATAGTTAAATTAGATCATATATTTCTTCAACCACTTTCCTTTTTTATTGTCTCAATTTCGTTTGTATACTATTTTCAAAAAGAACAGTTTTGAGCATAAGTTCATTATCCTTCTGAAAAAATACAAAACAAGTAAATATAATATCAATTAATCATTATCCCTATAGATATATCCTCATCCATAAGAACTTTTATTTTAATTTCTTCATCTTCATCTATCAAATCTATACAAGTTTTTCATTTATCGAGATTTAGTGTATAATAAATAAGCTCAGTTGTAACTTGATTTGAGAATTAGTAACTAAATAATTATAGTATTTATAAATTAATAATATACCTAGTTTGCTGAGTTGTTTCAGTGTCTTTATCAACTAAAAGAAATATTATGAACTCTGATATTCTCTGTTATTAAATAACTATAGTTATTTAGAATTTGCATTCAATAATCAATTCAAAAATTTCGTTTGAATGTTTTTTAAGTCCATTTATAAGCCAAATCAGCATATTGTTACATATCGCATCATTAGATAGATATCAAATATTGTATGATACACTTATCATATCGTACCGTTTAACAAGATTTGGCAAACTAAAAAAATGCCAAATGAATGGAGGAATAATACCTAGTACCTCTGTATAAAAACAATTGTGATATTCAGAATTGTTCTAATTATCGTGGAATAAAACTCATGTGTCATACTATGAAGCTTTGGGAAAGGATAATTGAACATTGATTGCAACAAACAGTTAAAATATCGGAGAACCAGTTTAGATTTATGCCAGGGCAATCGACGACAGAACCTATTCATTTACTTCGTCAACTTATAGAGCGATTCCGAGACAGAAATAGAGATTTGCATATGGTATTCATTGACTTAGAGAAAACCTATGATAAGGTACCACGAGAGATATTTTGGTGGACATTGATGAAGAAAAAAGTTCCCATCAAGTATATCGCTATAATTAAGGACATGTATGATGGAGTAGTGGCCAATATCAGAACATGTGGTGGTTTAACAAGTATTTTTTTTATCACAATTGGATTGCATCAAGGATCTGCATTGAGCCCATTCTTATTTGCTATAGTAATGGATGAGCTTACTAGACCTATTCAGAATGAGATACCTTGGTGTATACTATTTGTTGATGATATTGTCTTAGTTGATGAGACAAAAGCAGGAGTAAATGTCATATTAGAGTTATGGAGGCACACATTAGAATCTAGAGGTTTTAGATTGAGTAGGTCTAAAACAGAGTATATGGAGTGTACATTTAGTAAACGACAAACCATAGACTATAATACTGTAAAACTAGATGATCAAGAGATACAAATGAGCAGTCAATTTAGATATTTGGATTCTATTATTCAGAATAATGGAGAGATCAATAATGATGTTAACCACAGGATACAAACTGGCTGGTTGAAATGGAGGAGGGCAACGGGAGTTTTATGCGACCGTAACATTCCGTTAAGATTGAAGGAAAAATTTTATAGGACTGCTATTAGGCCAGTTTAATTATATGGCACGGAACATTACGCTATAAAGAAACATCATTCACAGAAAATAAGTGTAGCAGAGATGAGCATGCTCCGCTGGATATGCGGCAATACTAGGAGAGATAAAGTGAGAAATGAATATATTCGTGTTAACGTAAGTGTAGCTCCCATCGATGAGAATATACGAGAAAATCGCTTACGATGGTTTGATCATGTGCAACGTAGGCCTACAAATGCACCAGTTCGACGAGGTAAGTTTATCAATATAGGATAAGTTAAAAGAACGAAGGGAAGACCAAAGAAAATATGGATGGAGGTGATACAAAAAGATATGGATTCTAGAGGTTTAAATGAGGAAATATTACTTGATAGAAATGAATGGAGGACTATCAAAGTGATCGATCCGGCGTGATTCTTTTTCTTGGTTCATGTAGCTTACCCCAAATACTTGGGATAAAAGGCTTAGTTGTTGTTGTTGTTTACACTTATCATATCGTAGGATACAATGATACATAATCCAATAGTATCATTGAGAAGATATGTATAGATTTCCTAATACATCGTATCATATGATTCATATCATAGGATACGTATCACATATTGCCAGATGTTGACAACTAAAACCCAATAGTATCATTGATGAGATACATATTGATTTCCTTACGTATCGTATAATATCGTAGAATGTGATATGCATTCTGTAAGATACTGACAACAACTATGATGGCATGCCATTAACTTGAAACTTGTTGACAGCTATAATATACCCTCATGAATGGTAGAATTGGATGACAGATAACTCATGAGATTGCACAAAAGGCATGGCATAAAGACAGCTAGTTGCAACAGAAAAATGACGTAGAAATCATTGTATAAGTGTAGAGTACTCAATTTTTTTTTCATATAATGAAGTGAGAAGAGTAAGGTTTACAGCAAGGTTTTAAATATCTATCAATCGTGACACTTATCGTGAATATCGCATCGGATTTTGAGGTATCCCAATACAATATAGACCCTAAAATAATACTGGCAACTGTTTTGCCAATATTTCTGATATCTTACATATATACTCAATATTGCCGACATAATATGTCCATTATAGCCAGTTAATGATACCATAAAGCATCAGCTAAAACCGATATCAACATTTATTCCGAGATTTTAAACTTTGGTCTAAAGACCTAAATGTACATGGAGCAAAACCAGTTGATATCAACTGGCTGGTTCAGAACAACGATACATGTTTTAGTTGTGTTGCTGAAAAATGCACAAATATCACATGTAATCAGAAAAATAGATAATCTTTTTAGCTGCATATTGCAAAAATGGCCACAGAATTGCACCAGGTGTGGTTATTTAAAAAAAAAAAAGAAAAAGAAAAAAACTGGCAGAAGTATCGCAAGATCAAAGAAACAATAATATGATGGTAAAGCTTTCTCACCTTTGGTGCAGCCATTGGATATTCTTCAGGCAGAAACAATTCAAGCTTAAAAACTCCTCCTAATCAAATAAATAGAATAAAAAACAGAAATGACATTTTTCTATATGGAAAATCCTAACTAAGTGCAGAAACTTTAACAATACAGTGAAATAGCTCGTGGAAATGTGCATCGTTAGCAGTTTGGCTGTCCTACTCAAGTAGTTCAAGCAGATCATTAGCAGTATCAAATATTAACTTGTGGAAATGTGCATCATAAAACCAAATCCGGAAGGGCCCAACTATTCTCAATCATCACGAGAAGCACACGACATTCAAGCACTACAATCACAGAGGATACAAATTTAATAAGTGATTAGCAAAATCATCTTTTTTTCCTAACCTCTTCCTATACAATACTGTTTATAAATATTGGTTATCCTACACAACTAGTTAGAGCAGATCCCTTAGTGAAGACTACAAGATATTAACTTGTAAAGGTATGTCTCGTCAAACCAAACTTACAAGAAAGCATGTATATATTCTCAGTCATCATGAATGTGCTCTAAGATTCAAACATTTCCATAATGAAGGATATGAATTTAAGATGAGCAGCTGTTAGCAAAATCATCTTCTATCCTTTACCTTGTAAGTTGTCATGAGCTCCACTTGGCAACCCAACTTTAAGTCCAGAAAACTACTAAATGGAATTAAGAATTGACAGAAACTCTATAGCCTACAACAAAACCCGATGTCAATATATGAAGAAAGAACAGTTAACTTTGAACAAGGCCACATGCCAACTATGTGAAACATAAGGTGTACTACAAAAGTTCAAAGGCCCGGTTAAAAGATAAGTTTAGTTGTCTTTCTGGAAATATAGCTTTAACTCCAGCAACAAAAAAGTGAACTTCCAAATTACGCTAGGAATGGAAAGGCTCTAGAGATCTCGATTAACCGGAACCACATTTATTTATTAGGCAATATAAGCAAAACAGCCCAATGGCTTTAAATGTGACACTTAAAGTCTAGATAAGAAAGCAGGGACTAGCTAAAATACGGCATAAACAACTTCCATATATGAAGAATTCATGCATATTTCAAACATCATTTGCATTAATAAATAGAGAATTCATGCATATTTCAAATATCTTTTGCATTAATGATAACATTATTTACTTTTAAGTGACAATATCATTATGAGTCATGTACAAATCTTCATAAAGGGAAGATAACTTCTTTTGTTATTAGAAAGAGTGAGCAAGGCACTGTGGTGGGATTGGTTATATGAAACCTATACATTCAAACCCATCAAGACCATCTTCTTGGTAAAATTAGCTACACTTATGTCTTTATGAATTCCTCGACACCATTTTTCGTCTTTCTAGATGACAACAGTAGTAGCACATTTAGTAATGGTCACTCTTACCAGCATTTCATCTGCACCTCCTAATTAGCAAATCCTTAGACTCTATGTGCTCCAACTACATCAAATGGTGTTCATTGTCAACTTTTCTTCAGATGCCTAAATCTGATCATATTTTTTTGTCATATATATGAACACGCATATTATCATTCTCATTTTGACTACAACGATAGTTTGAACCTTTTTTTCTTCAAAAAATACTGATATTCCAATATCGCCCCATAAACCTGTCATTGTCACTATTATGAAATAATCAGAACCAATCAATCTTCTTTATTACGAGTGAAGATATATATATATATATATATATATATATATATATATATATATTTATAGGTGTTTCAACACTATAAAAACCATACAACAGGTGATATGAGACTAAACCTAAATTAAACCAAAATACAATATAGTTTTCTAATCCAACACTCCACCTCAAATTGGAGTAAAAATATCAATTATATCCAACTTGTTACACAAATTAGAAAACACTCCTTCAATAATACAGATTAACTTGAAGTGGATGAGCAGCAGCCGACAGTAATAATAGTAACAGTAGCAATAAATGAATCATTTGAATCATTAGAGCACGCTTCTATTCGAGAAGCAGAAGCAGCAGCAGTAGCAGTAGTAATAGATAAACTTCTTTTTTAGAAGCAGTACTAAATAGAAGATAATTTTTTTTCTTAGAAGTGGTAGTAGGCAGCAAACTTTTTTTTTAGAAGCAATAGTAGGTAGCAGCCAAATTTATTTCTTAGAAGTAGTAGTAAGTAGTAAATAAACTTTTTTCATAGAAGCAATAGTAGGCAGCTAATAAACTTTTTTCTTAGAAGCAGTAGTACGCAAATGAAGGAGCAAAGAATAGCATCAAGCCTAGATTACACCCTTACAGTCGAGGAGGGACCAGTCAGAATCCCTGTAGTCAAGAAGTAGAGAAAACATAGAAACTGAAGCAGACGCAAAATCAAATTGGCAACGTGATTGCGGAGACGGAATCAGAATCAGAATTGGTAACACGATTGCGGAGTCGAAGTCATCGTTGTAATCGGAGTAAGCCACCAATTAAGATAGTTGAAATTGACGTCTGAGATTTATTTTATAACGTGCTCTGATACCATATTATGAACCGAAACAATCTCCTTTATTATGAGTCAAGAAATATATATATATATATATATATATATATATATTTGTGTTTCAACATCATAAAAACCATCCAACAAGCAATATGGAACTAAACCTAAACTAAATCCAATACAAGATAGTTTTCTAATCTAACAGTCACCACGGAGAAAATGACCCCTTCATGCAAGTACTAACAGAAAAACCCACTAGACAAGCATCTTCTAAGGGAATTAACTCCTGCTACTGATGTCATCATTACTTTCATTCATTTGGCCAAGACCTATAACACTACTTTGGTGGAAACTCTACATTCCATGTACTTATGCCCAGTGACAAACTTCCCTCTCTTTTGAGTATGTTGTTGGCTCAATTAACAACCATCGTCATTGTCTACCAAAACATAATGATTGGAAATGTTTCAAAATAGGTAAGCATGCAACGCAAGACAAGCTCACACCCTTCTTCATCTCTAAAGATAGGTTGTCCTAACTATCTAACCGCCATTCTATCCCTGTTATCTATTAAGCCCGCCCTGAATAATCATTTTTACCAACATAAGATCACCCAACGTTCTTTTTTTCTTCATTGGCGAATACATAGGCTCTCAAAAGCCATTAAATCTCCCTATCTCCGACCTTTCTCTGAAGCTAACTTTACTGGTTGTCCTTTTCTTAAGAATGATTTCAAGATCTCTCTTATGTAATGCACAAAAATAAGCAGAGCATATTTAATTCGGCACAATGGCTAACTCTAAATAGTCAAAGGTCCACTTTATGGATGTGCATCTCTTTCTTAAACGAGTGTCAAGGATGTAACTAACTTCTAAAAACACTCAACGGGTTAACCAAATTAACATTGAGAAAGTAGGACAATATATAGAACAAGTGAACAGCCATAGATGAATGTACCATCAAACAACAACAATTAGTATTGTTTCATACAAAAGTGCTTTTGTAAGAAAACGCAAACAACATGATCCACTCAATTTCCTGACTACTAGAAATAAAGTAGTTATAGGATCAAAAGTAGAAAAGACCGCATCATATTCATTTACATGAACCCCATTTCTTTGATTATTTCTTTATTCATCAACTACCCATTTGATAATATGACACCAGACTACAAGATTAGTTCCAAATGCTACTTTAGTTCATCATCACAGCAAACACTATGCATTCTATTCACCAACTCCGTCGACACTGTTGCAATATTTAAAAACAACCAACAACAATTGAGGAACAAAAGCCAAAACCGATTAGAACCATCCATATGAAAGAGTTTAAACTCAAAGATACAAAACTTGGCTAGTATTACGGGATTTATCTTCGTAGGTTTTATAATTTCAAGTGGTAATTCATGGTTTTGCACAGTCTACTTTAACGTAATAATACATTAAAACACATGAAAGGGCCTAGCTAAATCACATATTTTAGAGCTTAAAATCTGAGTTACCATAGATGGATGCTTCGGACAACATTTAACAATTATGTCCTAATAACTCCCTAACTTGTTCTAAAGTGGGAAACATGAAGTCATTTAACTGAAGAAACAAAATCAATAATGCCTCTTTCATGCTTTAACTAATTTACATGTTCCTCTATATTTGAATTCCCATAATTGTCCACCCTTCATATAGAAAGAAAGCAGTTATTCGCCCAGGCAAAAAAAATATCCATCACCTCCATATTTTTCTCAACCTGAGACCCTCCAAGAAACATCATTTCCTATATATATATTTGCTAAAAATATGTAATCTGCTGTAAATGTCTTCATAATTTTCCAAATATCTATCTAAACATGTATTCAATTCCAAAACTAGGGGATACATGAAGGTCCAACACCTCTACCATTAATATGATAGAAACAAACTACATAATCACAGCACATGAAACAACACATATAAATGCTTTACATCTTTTCTAATTATATAGCTAACTGCGTCATAAATTCAATCTAGAAGACACGTCAAGCTCTCACATATCTACCTTTAGCGTCAAAACATACAAACGAAACACAGGATCATACGACATAAAACAACACTAAAAAAAGGTGAAATTTTAAGTTTTTCCAAGCAAAAACATTACACAGAAAGGAAGATTGCTACAAGAAAAATAATCTCAAACAATTAAAATGCAGTAAGATCCCCATAACAGACTACATTAAGAAAGCAAACAATCAACCTCGGAAAACAACTGAATTAAGAAATCACCTTCATATGGGGACTGAGTCGGACCAAGAATCATGACATTGAAGTAACGCATATTCTCCTCCGACGGCGAGGCACTGATTCCAGGAGCTGCAACCCAAAAATAAATCCAAGACCTTAAACCAAAGATGTCAACTTCCCCCAAAAAGACCCTAACTCCGTCAACTAGTACAAGCTCCCGAGTTGACTAAAATTGATCTAACAATTGTGCAGAGGGAAATTACCAGGCTCGCTGAGGAGACGCTGAGTTTCCTGTTCGAATGCAGGAGATCGAGAAATTAGAGATCAGACAAAAACCCTAGGAAGCTAGGAAGGGGCTGGGGGTGAAGCGAATCAAAAACCCTAGGAAGCTAGGAAGGATCGTAGTACCTTGATGATTCGTCGGGGGAGATTACTGTTGGCCATTTCCGATTCTAGGGTTTTCTTCGAATTTCGCAGGGAAATATGTGAGAGAGAGAGAGAGAGAGAGAGAGAAGAGGTGAATTGAATTGCCCTTTCAAGAAGAAAGAAGACGGAATTTTGGACCCCCACCGATGGGGATGTCTTTCTAATAACGGTAAAAAAAAAAATAGTAAAAATTATTTTTTTATTTTTCTTTTACCTTTTTGGAAAAATCGGAACATATTCAAAGCAAAGAGCAAAGTTGGTCACAATTTTGATGAATGGTCACTTTTTATTAAAAAATAAAAATTTTCATACAGTTTACGTGCTATTTTCCATTTAGGTTAATTGTAATAAGACTCATATACTACAGAGTTACATAACATATTATTCATTAACTTCAAAACTCTCACTTTAATCTTTTGGATAGTAAACGAAGTGAGGGACTTGATTGTACGGGGAGGAAAAGACGGTTTTACTTACGCCGTCTTTTTTTTAGCATGTGCCTTCGTCTGCCACCCATCCCTCTACTTATCTATCATCACCTCCTCCTCATCCCATTCCCTCCTTTCCACCCTCTCCACCCCAAGAGATGTTTTCCATGTCTCCCTCAACCTCACCCATGCCGCCATGGTCCGCTCCTTCTATAAGGTCGACAATAAGCTCATCTATCCCAACATTAGTTGTGCTCTGCTAGTGCTAGACATGGGGAGCAGAGGGGAAAAAAGGAAAGAAAGAAATAGAGAGAATGACAGATAAACTAGTGGGTGCACATATCATTAACGTCCATTAAACAGCATGGAAAGTTGTATATTTCTCTTTGATGGACAAGTTTTCAGTGTATGGGAGTGAAATAAGTTCTGTTCTCATGTGTCAAGAGAGGAGAGATTTAGTTGCAGAGTTAGAGAGAGGAAGAGAAGGAATGGAGGGAGGAAAGAAATGAGGGGGGAGAGAGAGAGGTAGAGGGAACTGAATGCTAGAGTTTAGGGTGAGTGTATAATTGAGAGAAAAGAGGGTATTATGGAGTTCACATAAAAATGGTGCAATTCAGTTTATACTGAAGTGTAAATAACACAGAGTTAACAAACATCGTTAGAATTCAGAAACCAAAGTGAGAGTTTTGAAATTAAATAATTATAAATTACATAATCGTTATAGTACATAGGGTTTTATTGCAATTAATTATTTCCACTTTAAATAAACCAATCAGCTCCTTGCATCCACTTTCTTTATTTTGGTAAAGAAAATACAGAAACTAACAACCTGTATTATTAGGAGTATATCAATAATAGATTTTTATTAAAAAAAAAATTTATAGACAACCCTTGAGAGAAGATATAACTATAACAAAATCTGTTTTCATGTGTCTTTATGTGAAAACAATTCATAATGTGGTTTTAGTGATACATTTCAGTATTACAAAAATAGTTATTAAATTAACTTTTTAGGCACAAGCAAAATCAATAACTCAAGATCGCTGCATGAGGTTGAGAAAAATCCAAACTTCAAGATCATTGTATCGGCTGTTGTATGAGATTAAATAATTAATACTTATTCATGGAATGTCTATGAAGTAAATCATTGGCGTTGTAATTTGTGGTTATGTGATAACATTTTATTTATCTACTTATATGATCCATTTTTGTTAAATGAAATGTTTTGGAATAATATAAATGTGAT
The DNA here is from genome assembly GCA_036321105.1 of Dracaena cambodiana. Classification (NCBI taxonomy): domain Eukaryota; kingdom Viridiplantae; phylum Streptophyta; class Magnoliopsida; order Asparagales; family Asparagaceae; genus Dracaena; species Dracaena cambodiana. The sequence goes on from JAYEPQ010000013.1 coordinate 33,339,869, forward strand.
TAAAAACTTTACCAATTTTTTGGAGCTTTATAATAATAGCTTATAGCGAATATTGTAAATATTATATAAATTCTAATTGAAATTTTACAAGATAAAGTAAGTTTCATACTACATGAATATGTTGTTTATATGAACAAAGTTGAAGTTCTACCACAAGTATAGTTTTAAAATCTCTCGTCATGTAATGGGAGAGATTCAACTGTAGAACTCTCAAGTGGGCCGAGGACTGATGATGAATATAAAATGATTGAGACTCATTGATTTCTAAAATATAAGAAATTTATTTCGGTTAAGAATGAAAACAAAATTATCTAAAGCAATAAAACTATATAAGTATTTTTTTTTAAATATTGAAAAAACTAATATGATGTCTTAAACAATACAACTTAAAAAAGTAAAGTCCGATCAATTAATGATGAAGATAAACTTTTTTTTTCCAAACAATTTTTCCGTTATCTTATCGAAAGTCAAATTTGTAACATCTGACAAATTAGAGAGAGGTGATATTACTAAAAACAAAACTCATGAGCTTCGTTTCTTTATTAGATTTTGCACAATCTCTAAAAGATTTAATGCTTTCTCAAATTTCTATTTCTTGTCTTCTTATAATCTACGTTTCTTCTTCGTATAATTATGTTAAATATGTGCATACATACTAGCTATCAAATTGGCATGCTACTAATTTGCTTCCTATTTTGATTTTATCCATAGGATTGGAATAGTTTGACAGTATATCAAATTTTAGTTGGAAATTAGTAAAAATCATTTCCCCCCCTATCAAATTTCACCAGTATATCAAAAATTATTTTTTCCCCTCTAATTTAACTCCGTCTGTTCTATGCACTGTCTGTTCCAAACCAGGATAAAGGAGAAGGGTTGTAGTAGGCCAGTAACAGCCAACGTAAAACATTGTCACGTATTATGACATGAGTCAAAATATGAATTTTGTTGGGCCGTTCCCTACTAAGCGACGCACTATATCGGAGTCCGAGTATAGTGAAAAATGTGTGAAGGTTATTAGGTCGTCGCTCAGAAGCGATGCGCCACGTCGGCGCCCGGATGTGGTGTTAAATATAAGAGGGTTTCCACATCTTAATGAGCGAGTGGGGATAAAGAAGTAAATTTCGGTTGGCATCATACAATATAGATTCCCTTACAGATAGATTAGCAGAATTAGTTGATACTATGATTGGAAAGAGGGTTAATATTTTGTGTATGTAGGAGATTAAGTGGGTAGGTGAGAAAGCTAAAGTCATAAAGCCTTGGTGCTATAAACTTTGGTATACGGATAGAGATAGAAATCGTAATTGGGTAGGTGTGATCATAGATAAGTAATTATTTGGGAATGTAGTGGATGTTAGGAGAAAGAGTGATAGAATTTTATTAGTTAAACTTATTTTAGATGGAGAGATTTTTAATATCATTAGCGTCTATGCATCACAAGTAGGACTTAATGAATCCAATAAATATCAATTTTGGGAGGATCTAGATGAGATAGTACAAGAAATATCCACTAGAGAAAAACTATTTATTGGTGGTGATCTCAATAGGCATGTAGGAACTAGTCGTAATGGGTTTGATAGTGTACATGGAGGATTTGATTTTGGAGAAAGAAATGAAGCAGGTAATTCAATTCTAGATTTTACTTTGTCTTATAATTTAATTTTAGTTAATACTTGATTTAAAAAGAGAGTTTTTCACTTAGTTACTTTTAAAAGTGGATCGAATGTAAGCCAAATAGATTTCTTTTTAACTAGGAGGGTAGATAGAGCTAGTTGTATCGATTGTAAGGTAATGCCAGATGAGAGTGTAGTTACCCAATACAGACTCTTAATTTTAAATATTCAGATTAGACAGAAACTTAGAAAAATTAAGTGTAAATTAGATTTTAAGATTAAGTGATGGCGATTCGAAGGTAATTAGAAAGTTTTTATAAATAGAATAGTAAAAGAAGCAGATTGAAGGGACCATAATGATCCTAATGTAATATGGAACAAAATAGCTAGCTGCATTAAAAGGATAGCTAAACATATATTCGGTGAGTCGAGGGGCGGGCCTTCACCATGTAAGGATACATCATGGTAGAATGAAGAGGTAAAAAATACTATTAAGATCAAGTGAGACCTTTATAGAGATTTGAATAATAATAATAATAATAAAATAAATTTTGAGAAGTATAAACTAGTAAAGAAGGAGGCTAAGAAAATGTTCGGAATGCAAAAACTAAATTATATAAACAAGTGTACGAGAAGTTAGATAATAAAGAGGCAGAAAAGGATATATATAGAATTGTTCGAATAAGAGAGAGAAAGTCTAAAAACTTATGTACTGTAAAGTGTATTAAAAATGAGAATCAGACGGTTCTAGTTCAAGACGAAGAGATTAAAGAAATATGGAAAAATTATTTTGATAGATTATATAATTGTAGTTTTACTCAAGATTTGGGAGATTTTACTACTCAATGTAAAGATATGAATCGTAGCTTTATTTGCAGAATCAAAGAGTTTGAAGTAAAAGAGATTTTGAAGATGATGAAATTAAGAAAAACTGTTGGTACAGATGAGATTCCTATAGAGATATGGAGATATTTAGGAGAGATTAGTGTGAGGTGGCTAACAGATCTTTTTAATAAGATTTGGCAAACTAAAAAAATGCCAAATGAATGGAGAAAAAATACCCTAGTATCTCTGTATAAGAATAAGGGTGATATTTAAAGTTGTTCTAACTATCAAGGAATAAAACTCATGTGTATGAAGCTTTGGGAAAGGGTAATTGAATATAGATTGCGACAAACTGTTAACATATCGGAGAACCAGTTTGGATTTATGCCGGGGTGATCAACGACAGAAACTATTCATTTACTTCGTCAACTTATAGAGCGATTCCGAGAGAGAAATAGAGATTTGCATATGGTATTTATTAACTTAGAGAAAGCTTATGATAAAGTTCCACGAGAGATACTTTTGTGGACACTGATGAAGAAAAAAGTTTACATCAAGTATATCGACATAATTAAGGATATGTATAATGGAGTAGTGGTTAATGTCAGAACATGTGGTTGTTTAACAAGTGATTTTTCTATCACAATTGGATTGCATCAAGGTTCTGCATTGAGCCATTCTTATTTGCTATAGTGATGGATGAGCTTACTAAAACCATTCAAAATAAGATACCTTGGTGTAAGCTATTTGCTGATGATATTGTTTTAGTTGATGAGACAATAGCAGGGGTAAATACCAAGTTAGAGTTATGGAGGCATACATTAGAATCTAGAGGATTTAAATTGAGTTGGTCTAAAACAGAGTATATGGAGTGTAAATTTAGTAAACGATGGACCATAAACTATAATGCTATAAAACTGGATAGGCAAGAGATACAAATGAGCAGTCAGTTTAGATATTTGGGTTCTATTATTCAGAATGATAGAGAGATCGATAATGATGTTAATTATAGGATACAAACTGACTGGTTGAAATGGAGGAGGGTAACGGGAGTTTTATGCGACCGTAACATTCCGTTAAGATTGAAAGGAAAATTTTATATGACTGCTATTAGCCCAACTTTATTATATGGTACAGAATGTTGGGCTATAAAGAAACGTTATTCACAAAAGATAAGTGTAGCAGATATGCGCATGCTCCGTTGGATGTGCGGCAACACTAGGAGAGATAAAGTGAGAAATGAAGATATTTGTGCTAAAGTAAGTGTAGCTACTATCGATGAGAAGATACGAGAAAATCACTTACGATGGTTTGGTCATGTGCAACGTAGGCCTATAAGTGCACTAGTTCGAAAATGGGAGTTTATCAATGTAGGATAAGTTAAAAGAATAAAGGGAAGACCAAAAAAATATGGATGGAGCTGATACACAAAGATATGGAGTCTATATATTTAAATAAAGAGATATTACTTGATAGAAATGAATGGAGAAGGAATATCAAAGTGATCGATCCGGCGTGATTATTTTTTTGTTTTGCAGTCTAACCTAGTTAATTGGGATAAAAGGCTTAGTTGTTGTTGTAATTGAACAAACTTATCGGATTTAATCAACAGAAAAACAAGAAAATAAATGGGAATCTGAAGCTTGTCAAGTGAATATTATCTTGATTTCTCCTTGAACGACATGATCAAGAAGTTAATTATCTGCAATTCGTCGTACAATATCTGAAACGCGAAAGAAATAAAGAAAAATCCTAGATTTGCTCGAGTAATGACTTGACAGGGTTAGCGTACGTTTTGCTTTGCACACTCCCTGACGGCAAGGGGAGGGGGGTGTAGGAGAGAGGGGAGAGTGGACGGGATCCAAGAGCCGCGGGAGAAGGAGGGACCGGGTTTGAAGTGCCTAAGCGACTTGGGCGGATGCGGGGAATGGAGGAGGGACATGATATTATAGGGGACGTCGTCAATTTAGCATTGCAACATCGATTTAACAAGGGAGGAGTGGAATCGCGGGCGCTCTGGTGGTATGTCGGGTTAGGTTCAGGGGGATGCCGGTGTCTTTGGAAAAGAAAAAAAAACGGTGTGCCTTAGAAAATATTGAGTATTTCAAAATTGGAAGGGGCCCTCAGAATAGATGCGCCCTTAGATATTTGAGAGCCTTGCGAATTTTTCAACGGGCATTGCTTGCCATTCTGTTGCATTTTCATAAAAATTATGAGGATCTTTCTGTGACGCATAACTCACTGCCAATTTGGAACCCTAAGCAATTTCATATAAATTTTGATCATTTTTTTTTTTTAATTATCCATTAACAATGGGAATTCTGAATTCTTTGTGCTTAGCTGCTAAATTTTTTTTCTGGGGTACAACCTTTGAGAAGGGACTATTAAAAATATAAAACTATATTTCCAAAAATTTCCTATGCTGGCAGCATAAAAACCATTTCCCCATAATTTTTTAAAATTTACGTTCTTCACCTCCTTGGTTTGTTAGGGATTAAATTTTAAACATTTTGTAATTTATTTATCTTCAAATCAAGTACATACAAAATGTGGTATCAACCTAAAACTATTAATTTTAGGAGATCTAAAATCCATAAAATTAGTTATTTGAAAATTATGTGTTGGAGATTATTTTAAAAAATAAAATAAAAACAAGCAATTTTTGGTGCTATCAGCGCAAATAAAATATCCGGTGCTGTCAACACAAATACATTATTCTCTTTAAAAAATAACAACATAGAAATTCATCCAGGGGATATTGCCATCAGCTTTCATTTTGACTAGAAGAATTATTTTTACAAAAATTCCCGCAGGTATAAATAAACTCAAGGAAATACTAATTATTCATCTAGCAAACAGAAAGGTATGTCATCAGGGAGGCTGGCTATTCAAGTTACGAGGTTGGCGTCAGTCAGTCCAAGGCCAACAAAGAGTTAAAATTTATATTAAAAAAAAAAAAAAAAAAAAAAAACATGAGAGTAACAGTATAGAAGAAACCGGTCATGCCTGACACAGCCCACCAGTGAAAGGAGTGAGCGGGCGGGCCAGCCCAATGCTCCTGGGCAGACTCGGATATGGCTCGCCACGAGCAGCACTAGATCCATGCTGTGTCCATACCAACCAGAAAGAAAATTTAAAATTTTAAGGAAAAACTTTAAAAAAATATTTTAAAATTCTTATAAATCTTTAAAAAAAAAAAAAAAAAACTTGAAAGATTCTTAATAATCTTAAAAAAAAAAATACAGAGCCACATCTAGCCCAAGCTCGCCAGACAGCTCAATCCATTGCCCCCCTGACCTTTGGCACCCAACCCAACCCAGGTCCACCTGGCATGTTGTGCCACCAGACACGCCTAGCCCACTTAACACCCTTATGAGCAAATTCTCAAGATAGCCAAGACCGATCCGAATTTTAAATCGGCAACCATTCACCAACCCTTTCCTTTTTACTTCTTCAGAAAAATATATAATTTGAGAGTGGAGACTCCCAAAGAAGATAAAAATTTATTTTAAAGTACGCAAATAACAAGGAAGGCCGCCGCGAGCAGGAGGCTTTATCCATTCAGTCATCCACGATTCAACAGTAACCAGCACTCTGATTAGTTGAAACACAAAATATCACGCACGAATTTAACAGTAAATAGTACGATAAGCGAAATTGCACGGCGGAGAAGACGTGAGTCTCTTTTGCAGCATTACATCACATCTTTCAGAAACATTCACAGAAATATTTAGAATGCAATCATGACGCTAACAGGTTGAGTTATAGATCGCAGATGAAATGGATAGTTTATCACAAACAGACTACATGTCCTCAAAAGTCCAGAGTAAAATCCACTACACTGAAGGAAAATGAAGAGAGATGAAAGCTTGGAAAAAAAAATTCTCAACCATATGCAAGAAAGGCCAATAGCATCATGCACACTAACATCCTCTGCATTCCCGTTATACTTGGCGCCTGGCTCCAGTTAGCACCCGGTTCACTGCATTACAAGAATTGAGATTTTAGATAAGATGATGCACTTGAATTCCTAAAGTTGAGCATGTGGTATATCCGATTTCCAGAAAATAAGCATGTGTTATATCTGATTCGATGGGGAAAACTGTGAAACCCACCTCAGCATCTTCAACTGTAGACCCCTTTCCAGCACCCTCCTTGGCTGCATCATCTGTCAGAATAATATCAGATAAATGACCAACAGGAAAACCTCTGATAATACTAGACATGGAATGATCTAATTATTATTTTTACAAGTTTACTGCCAATTCCATAGAACAGAGGAGGAAATAACGCGGTTTGACACTTTTCATAGAGAACACAATTCATGGTTTCTGTTCGTGAGGGCACAAGGTGGACAAAGAGCACAAATGCACAACTCAAGATTCAAGCATTTAGAATAGGGAAACATAATGACAGTGAACAAGAAGTGCTATCGAGAAATCAGGATACTTCAGAGAGCCAAGCAAGGTTTTCAAGAAGGCAAATTTAGATGGTCCCAAAAGCAGAGATTACTACATTAAGAAAACATAAGGATTTATAATAATGAATAGCAAGGTTTTCATTGTCATAAATCCATTTTCAAATTCATAAACCAAACAGCCCCTGATCATGACTCTTTTCCCGAGATCTTCACCACCTTTGTTTAGCATTTTTCTGCAGTACGTGTCTTTATCATTGCAGATGAAGAAATAGCCTTTTTAAGATGGTCTTAAGCTAATCTAAGCTCTGGGCAAGGCATCCCATCATTAAAACAGATCCTCGTACTGCTGGCATATAAGTGATACTATTGCTATTGAAAAATTATAATTTGTTCTCGAGATGCAAATGATTAGAAATGAATGACAAGTCAGGTCAAGCACATCTACAGGGAACACAATCAAACTTCATTCTTCCTATCACAAGCCACAACGGATTCTCTCTCCCTCATTTCTTCTCCTTTTGGTATCCCCAAATAACTCAAACTGCAAACTTATCTGACCTTTCACAATTTCCAAAATGAAATTCTAAGGGTAGTGTAGTTTTCTTGTGAATTTTTAGATATTACTACGGTATTGTTGTTTCCATCTAGAAGCAGTACTCCCTTCAGTTTATCTCTACTTAGGTAAGTTCTAACCCTACTCCTTCCGTATGTTCTTTACCATGATAATAAAATTTCATTCGGCCAGCTGGGGTCCTGGGACCAGCTAAATTTTAAAAAATTATGTCATCTAATGAAAATAAAGTTAAAAGTATATCTTATCTATGGCCTTCAATTATAATGGCCTCCATTTTGACAAGCAAAATCCAGTAGTTTGAACTCTCCTGAAGTATATAGGCATAAAGCAAACATTTCAGACTAATGCCAATCCTATACGCTATTTAACGAAAATCCAAACTACATAGGAGTGAGAAAATTATTTATGGACTCAACAAAGTATATGGCCTAAGGTGAAAGCAAAATGCTTCTACTTCCAGTGTATTAAGAGAGCGTAAAAGTCACTTTAGCTCTTTCAAATTGCCCACCACCAAATGATAATAGTTGGGAAATCGAAACTACATTGAAGAAACAAAATTATTTATGAACTCAACAAAGTATATTGTCCAAGGTAAAAGCAAATGCTTCCATTTCCGGAGTATCAAAGAGATCGCTAACAGCTCTTTCGAATTGCCCACCACCAAATAGTAAAGATTACAACCATTACTGAAGTTCACAACAAGAACCCATATAACCATGACTGGAAAATTTTAGCATGACGTAAATACTCTCCCTTGGCGTGTGTGCGCGTGCATGCATGCATATATTTGAGTCTGTGTGCACGTGTATATGCAAAATGAAACTGTGCAAGCATAGACATGACTTTGCAGTTCCAACCCATAGCTATAGACTAAACTGAAAAAGGCAGCTCCCAGCATCAAGTGTATACATCTAGCAGCTTCCGAAACAAGAAAGTACAAATAATCGCATTAGATTTAAAATTACCTCCATCTTCAGGAATGTCGGAGGTCCACAAGGTAAGGTTATCCCTCAAAAGTTGCATGATCAAAGTACTGTCCTTGTAAGATTCTTCACTCAAAGTATCGAGCTCAGAAATGGCCTCATCAAAAGCTTGTTTTGCAAGGTGGCAAGCCCTGAGAAACCAGTCAAGCAAGCATCAGCTACACTTATACCTTAGTCAAAAACATGCAACTCTAGACATGTTCAGATAACCATACCTTTCAGGAGAGTTCATAATCTCATAAAAGAAAACTGAGAAGTTTAGTGCCAAACCCAATCTAATTGGGTGAGTAGGAGAGAGGTCTGCCTCAGCAGTACTCGAAGCTGCCTGTTGATGGTAGAAAATAAGGTCAGAAACAAGAATTTAACACACATATAACTCAGCAATTAACATATGTCTAGTTCAAAACTTCAGGGGGAAAATAAAACATCAGTTGTCTTCGGACGTACAAATAGTTCAAGTTGACAAAACTCAAAAATCCAAAATGCTTGCGGGCACCAGAAAGAAAATGGCTTTAAATGGCATATGCATCTAACAGCTTTAACCAGAGTTCTGACCCAATTATGCCCAATTCTACCCAAATAGTATGATATAGGTAAGCTTCTGAACTTTTTCTAATTCAATAGATAATACCAACAAATAACTTCACTGCTATAGTTCTTCACAAATAACTAAAAAATCACAAAGCATTATAAAAACAGTGCATATAAAAAGTTATCTTAAAGTAAAAGCCAGTTGAACAGTATTATCCAAGGAAAAAAGAAGCAGCCACTATATATGTAGTCATAACCTGGACACTATATGATTTGGATTTCAAATTGCCAAAAGACTTGTGAAACAGATTTAGACATCCTTACGGATCAGATTTAGACATGATCTGTTCTGAACCTAACAACAACAATTATACTAATCTTCATATATATACACCATCAAGTGTCCAAACTACAGTACTCAAACCTCAAATTGTTTCGGAAAAGTAATTTAATCCCAGAAAATGATAGTTAAGTCAGCTTCAATGGACAGCTGAACCAACATGTACTGTGGAATGAATTAAATTCAAAAATCTAGCTTGTATAAAGCCTAGGCTGGTATGGACAAAAACCATAAAATTGACATCCCCAAAAGTCATATGACTGTACGGGCTAATTCTAATTCTAATCCACTCTAATAAGAGATAGACCTACTTACTAAACACCCACATCAATGCACACTATCTACTGTATGATTTAACCTCTGACAAGCATATAACACAAAACCATGAAATAAATCAAGGCTCAAGCAGATTAGAAATTGGCCTTTGATATAGTTAGAAGATGAGATCTTCAGTAAATATTAAGCAATTTGCTTCTTTTTCATTTTATTAAAGAAAAATACAAAACGTGCTAGCAACTTTAAAAAATTTCTTTATACCACATCCATCCCATCAAACAAAGATGCAATTGTCTAAAAGTATCCTTCTACAAAATGTGAAAATATATCTTTCCCCGGAAGGGTTTGGTGAAGAGGATCCTTGAAATGACATAGCACATTAGCAAGAATGACAATATTCTTAAAGAAATTTATCATGGTAGCCCCACACCTAGAGATAAAAAGGAAGAAAGACATGTAATAAGATCAACTTTCTGGCTGTTTGGGCATATTTAGTAGTGGAATTATACCAGAAATGAAGCGCAAGCAAATGCTTATTTATGGAAAACAAAATTTTTGCTCTTAAGCTTGGTTTATTTGCTTGAAATTCATTAACTTGAAAACACCTGTAAGTTGTTTTTTAAAGTATTGGGAGTTACTGCTAGGCAGCTAGCCTACATAAAAGTGTTTTCCTTACAGTTACAGGCAACATAAACTCGTGGATCATCAACAAAGAGCCATAGCAGTTGAAACTAACAATGACAACATTGACAACACGTGTAACTAACATTTCAAGCAAATATGTAAGTGCCCAAAACTAATTGATATTTGATCATTTGGCGAACCGTCCTAAACTCACTTATTGGAGAACCGCTTTATCCTCCGATAAACAAATGATTGAGTATAAGTCCCACTGATGGAATCTAATTTCTTTCCGAAATAACAAAATTACAGTTAATCAAAACATATCTCTTCAAAAGGACCAGTAGCTACCAGCAGCTACCTAAATTTATGACTTTTCCATGAAAAAAGTCTAAATATCATACCTGATACGCCTTAAGTGACTGTTCCGCAGCTTCTTTCTTATCATTTCCGGTCTTAAACTCTGCTAAATAACGATAATAGTCCCCTTTCCTACACACCACAAGAAACACAAAAACACACCCAATCAATCAACCAATAAAATTCAACACACAATCACCCTCCCTCAGATCTATCAGATCTAACTCACATCTTGTAGTAAAACACAGAAGACTCTCCGGCCGAGGACGAAGGGATGAGATGCTCATCAATTACAGTCATGACATCATTACAGATGTTGGAAAGCTCCGACTCCACCTTCTGTCTGTACTCTCTGATCTTCTTCACGTGGTTCTCGTTCCCCTTCGCCTCCTCCTTCTGCTCGATCGACGACAGTATCCTCCACGAGGCCCGCCTCGCTCCGATAACGTTCTTGTAACCAACCGAGAGCAAGTTCCTCTCCTCGACGGTGAGCTCCACGTCCAGCTTCGCGACGTTCTTCATCGCATCCACCATCTCTGTTCAAAGAGAAAGCGACCAAATCAGTGCCGAAAACCTAACCCGAGCCCCCCCAATTCGAGAGATCTGGAAGTCAAAAGACGAGATTTTCCTTACCGTCGTAGCGCTCAGCCTGCTCGGCGAGCTTGGCGATGTAAACGAAGCCCTCTCTCGACGCCATGGGAGCTCAGATCTGAGGATCTCAGGTTAGGGCTTCAGACTTTTCTTTTTTTCGGAGAGAGAGAGAGAGAGAGAGGAGAGAGAAAAGGGAAGAAAAGCAAGAGGAGAGAGAAAGTGAGAGGTGTCCTTTCGCTGGAGAATGGCCGGCCGCCACTATTTATAGGATGGGACAGCAACGGCGGGATTTTTGAGGGGGAATGGTTGTGGGCCGTTGGATTTGGGCCCGATATGGATATTGTTGGTGTGGGTTGTGGTAAGGTTCTTGTATTGTTGTTCCGAGTTTTAGCGTGAGTGTTAGGGGGATGAATTTGTTGAATTCAGATGTTTCCAATGTCTTTGTTGTTATTTTCGGTAATTATTTTTTGTTAGAATAATCTTTGAGCTTATCCTTTAAGTAGAAAATACAATTTATCTAATTTATTATTAATAAATTTCTCCGGGCTCAAACGTAAACGTGAGTTGATTATTTGCATCACCTTGAGCTTATAAACTAAAATTATGGATTAATCTAATGCGATATATAACTGATGAAATTACATCTATTCTGAATTCCATTTAATTTGTTATGCAATCGTTATGTCCTCAAAAACTTGTAATTCTTTTGAAGTTTAGGATTTTCAACATGTGATTTATTTATGAGATAATTATTTTTTTCCTATCAAACTCACATTTTTTTTTGACAATATTATTCAAATTTAGTACCCATTAAAACTGTGCTTGGATGTCAAAAATGAAATGTGCTTGGATGTCAAAAATGAAATGTTCTGGGACATTTTTAAAGTGCGTTTTGATGCATTTTGGTATTATGTGTTTTGGAATATTTTGATCATGGAGTTTGCAATGTTTGAACTTATAATTAGAAGTTTAATTTTTTTTTATGGATTTTCATTGATTTTATAAATATATAAAATACAAATATATCCAATTAGAAAAAAAAAAGGAAAAGACGTGGATTGGAGCAAGGAAAAGAAATAATATTTATTTATAAATAATTCAAAACACTCCAAAACACCCAAATTTGAAGTATTAAAAAAAAACACTTCAAAATACCTATCCAAAATTTTTGGAGTGTTCTAAGGAAATTTCAAAATACTTGTCAAAAAACATACAAATAAGTATTTTTATGAATACTTTATAATATATTCCTCTTAGAGCACTTTAAAACTAATATCCCAAGCATAGCGAATTCGAAAGTTACTATAGACAAGGCTCATTGGTATTTTTCATTATGAAGTTAATGTCATAATGTTTAAATTTTTTTAACCAACCATCCTTTGGTTATGGATCGTTTAGTTGAAGAGTAGTCATATGGATAATCAAGTAACTGGTATTGCATTCCAAATTGTTACATGTTTTGTGATTGGAAGATTAACGGTCTACCTATCTAGAATCAAACATTATCTCTTGAAATAGGATGACTAACCTAGTCCACTAATCACCAAATTGGTCAACTAACTATGGAAATATACATAACAAACTTTAAATTGGTCGACCAACCTTACAGCTGGTCGACGAATCCAAATTATATAGAATCACACGTACAGCAGATTGGTCGACTTAGAGAGAGATTGATTGACCAATATAGAACATATAGAGTCATTAATATATAGTGGATTAGTCGACCAATAGAGACATTGATCGATTAATCATGATATATTGTTAGCTGCAGATTGGTTGATCAGTAAAAAGATTGGTCGGGAGGGTGATTCTATCCTCCTTTCATGCAAATAAAATAATAAAAAGTAGGGTGAATGATTTTCTCTTTTGGACAGATTTAGGGCAAAAAGCGGTTAATTCATACCTCCCCATTCTCCCCATTTTTTTATGTTAAGTAGAAAAAAATGAGTAATTTTCCAAAAAAACTAAATTTTGCAAGACCGATCTATGAAAATTAGAGAGAGTGAAAAGTTTATTCTCTATAGTTTTCAAAAAACTTGCTAATCCACTTTCAACAATCCAATCAGTCCCTATGTAATATGCACATAAATATCCTTCTAATTAAACACAACTAAAATAATTATATTAATTAATGGCCAATTTAACTTGCTAAACAAGAAATTAAAAAAATTGTTTTGGAAATAAGAATATTTTTATATAATAAGTATTTAAAAGCAAATAATAATTTTGATTTGACTATATAAAAATCTAAATAACACAAAATTAAAACTGTAATTAAGATAAAAAGGTAAATATCAAATTTAAGACCAATTAACATTTTTAACAATTAAATAAAAAAACCAGGTGGACAGTCCCCCTCTAAAGAGAAAAATTAACAGTGTCAACATTTTTTATTAGTCTATCCTCACTCAAGTTTACAAGTTTATCAACTCTCAATTTTCAAGAGTCGAGATTTTAAGTTTAGTATCTTTTTCCACACTCTTTTGATCTCTCGGTACTATCTCTGTCCAATCTCCTTGAAACTAAAGCTTCAACAAAAGCATTGACATAGTCGAATCTTCATTTTTAATTGGTCAAACATTATTTCCATATCTAGCAGTATTTTCTCTCTAGTGAATTTAAAATTTTTTAAAAACACACTTATCAATATCAAGATTCATTAGATAAAAATATATCTTCATATATATTAACTTGCAAAATTATAATTAGAATTATCACATTTATGTTGCTACAACTGGACTTTTCAAAGTTGGAGGCTCCCCCTTGCACCCTTCTGGGGGCGCTTCTTATACCCATGGTAAGCTGTTTAAGCAGCTCGATTGTCGTGCAACACTATATAAGCACAACATGATTTACTATACAATTACAATACCCATACTTTTGAAATACGCCGTCAACTCTGACCCGAGAATTTGGATCCACCCCTATTGGTGGGTCGCAGTTGCCAAACTCCTTGTATGGTGTAGTGGGTGTGGGATATAAGAATATATTGTTACTTGACTCGGCACCTATTGATGGTGCATTTATTGGTGTGTTATGTTGAATTGTAAAGTCGCAACACCTAATTGTGGAGTGTGCCTCTGTGTATTGTACTGCCTTGAGCATTCACCATCCTCAAGAACAAAACAAAAAGGAAGATAGAGACTTACAAAAAAAAAAAACCATAATGTAGAGCTTTCCATCTCTGCTTCTGTATAAGATCGCATAAACGATCTCAGATTTCTCCTCCCTCTCATCCAAGCCCTGCCAAGTTCTGCTCGTTAAAGTAACTAAACTTGACCCAGTAAAATAACCAGTCGTATTCAGCAGAAAATTGTATTGGCATAATGTTATATCATCAGCTCTGACTTATTAAACATGTTACAACTATGAAACTTCTTCTAGGTACACAAATACATGCGTCACCTAGAGGCTTGCAGTTATAACTTCTCGCAATTCTTGCTGCTTTATACTATCTGCAACATGAGCAATGACACCAGTGCCAGCATTGTGAAGCCATTCGCTCTTCACCTGAGATACAAATACTAATCTTGTGACCAAACTGAGCAAATAATATAAGAACAGTCTCAGTGCGAAAATGTGGAAACATACGTGGATGTTGTTATGAGCAGAGAATGGCCAAAATGCAGCGTGAAAACTGACATCAACTTTCTTCCACCCTACTCTCTGCAAGCCCCGTATCATTTCCTCTGAGTTCATATCAAAACTATAAATCATTGAAATGTATGCAATAACAAAAAGGATACATAAATAAGACATTGCCAAATCTCAAATTGTTGCCTTTAGAAGTACTTGCCTTCCGTGATATTGTGATAGTCAGCTGTGTTCAGCGTGTTTGGTGCCGTTCGGGCGGCCTCCTTCGCTTTGGCAGCTTCAGGAGGGAAATGAGGACCTTCAGAAGGTACGGGGGGACAATACTGTACATCTACAACATGCTTGTAACCATCTAATGACTGACGAGGGGGCTGAAAATTAGAAAAATTGAATATCACAGAGTTAAGATGTATGAAACTGATAGGCCTGTCAACCGTGAGCGTAATTACTCAGGAGGAGGAAACCCCTAGCAGAAGCATCAAGGTCAGGGTCATTGCACATGCATCCATGTTTCCTCATACTCACATCACAGTATGTATGTGTGTGTGTATATTTACAAAAGCATTTTGTTCAGCATTTAGTTGTCAAGGCATGGAGTCCTAAAAGAGTGTATAAATTAATGGCTTCTCAAAAACACACAAACCAGAACAGATTCTAGAATTATTCACAGTGTGTGTGTGTGTATATATATATAGAAAATGGAAAATTCACCAGCGGTGAAGGGAGTTCCTTCACCGCCGCTTAGCTGGCCCAATAAAATTATTACACGTGGCACCACTCAAGCTAACAAATAAAAGAACTCCCCTAACTGCCTTTTGAGTGGCGCCATGTGTAATAATTTTATTGGGCCACCTAAGCAGCGGTGAAGAAAATTCCTTCACCGCCAGTGAATTTTCCATTTGCTCATACATGCATGCATGCATGCATACATACATACATACATACAGGCCCGAGCCATCAGTGAGATACCATTTTGAAAGAGATAGAATTCTAATCTTGTGTCAGGACCTACGAGACAAGGGATAGTCTCAGGTAGACAGTTTTTATGGGGCGTAGGCCTCCCAAAAGGTAATGGAGGTGTGCAAAGGTTTCCTCAGCCGGACGGAGATTGACTCTCGAGTGTAAAGGTATAAGGGAGCTTGACTGCAAGACCCACCCATTGAGCAGGGGCGAAACTCAGTTTTAATGATCCGACGATACCGAGTGGAAGGGTCGTCGCTCAACGGATAAAAGTTACGCTAAGGATAAGAGACTAATTTTCCCCAAGAGTTCACATTGACGGGAAAGTCTGACACCTTGATGCCAGCTCTTCGCCACCTAGGACTGTAGCATGTTCCAAGAGTTGGGCTGTTCGCCCATTATATATACGCACACACACACACTCTTTTAGTATCTGTAGCATTTAGTGTGTGTGTGTATACATATACTGAGAATAGATTTTAGAATCAGTTCTGGTTTGTGTGTTTTTGAGAAGTCATTAATTTATATACTCTTTTAGGGCTCCATGCCTTGACAACTAAATGCTGAACAAAATACTGACAATTAATTTATACACTCTTTTAGGATCTGAATACTCTTTTAGGATATGTAGCATTTAGTGTGTGTGTATGTGTAGACATATACTGAGAATAGATTTTAGAATCTGTTCTGGTTTGTGTGTTTTTGAGAAGTCATTAATTTATACACTCTTTTAGGACTCCATGCCTTGACAACTAAATGCTGAACAAAATGCTTTTGTAAATAAATCAATTTCTTATTACTTTTACCATGCCTAACAAAATTTATTGCTTGTATCGAATCTATTGATATTTTGCAATAGAAAAGTCATAAAGGGAGCCTAGGAAACAAAGCCAAAGGTATACATACGTCAGAAGTTCAGATCATTTTACCCACAAAGAGAAATCTAGCATACAACCATATAAATTAGTGAAGAGCTAAATTTGAGGAACTACTAAAAGAAAAAGTCAAGCCAGAGACATCCAACTAAATGTCCACAATAAAGACCAATAGCTCATGATCTTAGAGGTGATGTAGTATTAAAAATGTAGATGGAAATGTGGGAAAATGCTAATATATTCTGTACATCCCTCTGAAGTCTAGTGCATTGATAATTTAGTAGCCAAGTAGTCGTATTTACTGACTGCATATCCTAGGGGTAATGTTAGAGAGCTTCTATCACCAACTTCAATATGATGGCCCCATGGGCTAGCCCCTGTAACTCCTAACTCCTAACTCTCTCTTTTATTATTGTAAGTTAAATATGAGCTGGACAGCTCTGTGTGTATGCATGCTAACACGCATTGGAGGGCTAGGAGGAGGTACAAGGAATTGTAGTTTCTACCCTCCACTAGTAGTTCTAGTTATAAACTGAAATTCCCAGTTGCCATCTACATGCCTGATATAAGTCATTTGACATCTCTGTCGGAAGCCTAATGCTTTTTTCCGCTGAAGGGCCTTTGCGCCAACATGTGATCTAAAAAATACTGGATGCAGAATGCTTATATGTCGGGTTTCTTGTGCTAAAGGGCCCTTTCATGGATGTGTGATCTAAAAAATACTGGATATAGAATGCTCATATGCTAGATTGTAACACCTTAAACTTCAAAAATATAAGAAACACAGACACACTTCCCCCTCCTTCCCCTTTCAGCAGGTTTTGTATTTTATGTGTATACTTTAACTACTTGAACATAAATAATTATAGGAAAAGAGAAAATTTGCAAGGATTTATACTGCCAATTTCCTTTCTCAATACAGATCAATTCTAAGCCTCTCTTTCTGTATAAACAAATATGCTATGGAATTCAAATCCTTAATGTGGCATTACTCCATATGAAATCTATGAACACTTCTCTAGGCTCCTTTTAGACATAACTGCCATATCCCACATGACAGTGGACACGGTTTAAACCATGGGCTCATTTCCTATTGACTTGACGTTCTTCTACAGTTCTACCTTGTATCTCAGGGTATTCTTGCTCCATCTCTTCATTCAAAGTTTTGATTCACAAAGATGAACTCAATAGCTTACCCATGTTGCCCATTCCCTCTTAATATGACAACACTAGATAGCCTAAACTAGAACTGCAGGAGGCAAACAGTGGTATCATAGGATGCTTCCATCAGGCTAAAACTCTGAAAGAGTTGTAAAGTGGTATAGGTAAATAATTATCTAAACTAGATACCTAGAAACAACAAACTATCTGCTGTTAGCACGTTTCATGCCAAACATGCATTATTCACAAACTTGTAGTCAACAGGACCTTTTTATACTTTGAAAACCCTAATAACTATTTGTGGAATGAAACAATTTAGACTTTTACTAGTTTCCCGGTAGCTGAGTAAATTGCATATTCAGAATAAAGAAGAAACAAAGAACCTTCCCAAGCTCAGATTCTCTCCTTATTGAAGAGGTGCGCCAGCCAACCATATCTTATCGGCATCTCAGGAAAAACTAAATGGGAAAGAATGGAGTCACTGAACTAAAAGGATAAATGAATCAGCAAAATGCACCATACTTGATTTTAGAATAAATTTAAGGAAGGATACGGTCATATGAAACATTGGCATAAAGAATATGGCTTTTAAATGCAGCAAGGGCAGATCTGCAAGAAAGAACCACAAGAGCCTTTAATTAGGAACATATAGTAAAACTCTTTTAGGAATCATGGTTCTCTTCTACTTACATAAACTTTTTATCTTCGTAGTCCGATGCCATTCTTAGGAGAAGGGGAGCCTTGCTTGGTTTACCATCTGTAAGAAACAGTTGACGACCAGTTCGACCAATTAATATGGGCGCTAAAGGTGGAGCGAGTTTTTCCAAGATAGGCACTCCCAAGAGAAATGGAAGCTGAAAAATAAAGTAAGCAGAATATATTCAAAATTTCACTGTTTGGTAAAGAGATGGTGAAAACCATTTTTAAAACCAATTTTCTCTCTTTTGAAATAAATATTGACTTACACGAAATCTTAATACCAGTATAAGCAATTTAAATTATGAGTCTTCATTTCAACTATTAACAGATAGTCTAATTATCAGCCTAAGATCCCATTTATTATTGAATGTCTATTAAACAGAAACTGGATAACAGCAAAAAAATGCACTGTCCAGAAACATACTGTATAATATATAAGCTACACTAAACTAATTAAATAAATGTGTCGACTAGGACGTGAGAGATGTTCTCTTTGGCTGGGGATGTGCAATTGCCTCTGTTGAGACCTCTTCAAAATGATGAGTAGGCATCTCAACTAGGACTACAATGATCACATATGGTATGGATATGGGGCCTTACTGTATTCGTATTGATTTTTCAATAATGAATACAGATATGGATCAAGAAAAACTCATATTCGTATCCGCTTAAATCCAAAACGGATGTGGATTGGAAACAGAAAAAACAGATACGAATAAAAATTGGATATGGATACAAAAGGAACGAGAAAAAATAAACACAAATGTGAACAGAAGTAAATTATCTAGTGATAAATTAAAGTGATAATATGTTTATTTTTATAGTTTTAATTTGAAGATTCTCAAGATTACAATAGTTAATCATATACAAATAAATAATTGATAATAAGACATCAAATTTGAGTACTTAATTTAGCTTCTTAATTTCATAATGACTTACAAGTGGCCGGATCTCATAAAAAAAGTTAATCTTATTACAGCAAGTTGAATATAATTATCCGCACTACTATGAAAGGTTATTGGATTTTGGTCATGTAAGAAATTCATATAAAATTTATTGGGGGGTTTATTGTATTTATAAAAGTTAGTGTGCTCAAGAATAAATCGACTTCAGAAAAGGGGTATAGGAAAAAAATAATCTGGATATCCGGAATCCATATCCATATTGTATCCAACTCCATATTATTTTCTAATCCATTACCCAATCTGTAACCACTTAAAATGAGGATATGGATTTATGAATGGAACCCGGATTATCTGGATTCGGTGAAACCCATAGTCTCAATTGTCATATCTATATTACACACATATCCATACCAACATTTAACAAGGTATGCCAGCACGCTACAAATTCTAGACGATGTTCTACATTGTATGACCTTAGAGTAGAAATTTTGACCTGCATACCTTACCATGTTGATACTATTAGAATCGACAACAATTTGGTCTTATTGAGCCAGTTCATCCACAATCGACAAGAGAGGGATTACTAATTTTTTTACTATTAGAATACGAAGTTATAATCCTCAACTCTAACCAAAATCTTGAATTTTTGGCACATTGGAAGGGACTCTAACATGATATCAAAGTAATTAATTGGGATCCTATAGGAACTTGGAAGACTTATCCTTAAAGATGTAAGAGATTGAGTCCAAGCCATTTATGGGTCAATGTATTTTATTTCAGTATAAACTAGTTACAACTTAATTAAGATTTCTATTTTTACTTGGTTTTATTTGATTTATATATATGTTGTATATGTTGTTAGTTTTTGTATAAAAATTGGCTTGTAAACTTATTTCATCTTCTAATGAGTGAATGCGATAGTGAAAAATTTTCAGACCCGAACTTCCTAGCATGTGATGTAATTTTAAATCTTTTGTGGGGGATTTGCAAAAATGAGTGAGCCAATCACGTGAATGCAGAGCAAAGCACTAATCCCTTTGTTCTTCCCAAGTTTTAAAATTTTCTTTCAATCTCTCCAGGGTGTTGCATCAAATTTTGGTATCTGAGACTAATTGTAGATCCTAATTCACCTTCTTCAACAAACCTTAACATTAGATCCCACAATCTTCTTCGTCCCTCTTTTCATTTTTATTTTTGAAGTTTGATTTTGGCATTGAAAAGAAAAGAAAGAAACATAAAAATTCAAAAAACCTAGTTTAAATGGCTGTTGCCGCTTTTTATCATCTACCTCCCGTGTGCTCTTGAAGCTCATCAAGCATCATCGCCTTCGTTGTATGTCTTACAACCAAGGTCCAGTGATCTTGATTGATGTTGTTCGAGCACCATCGACTTAGCCAACAACACCTCTAATAAGCCTTTGTTGCTGTGGGCCCTCCCTAAGCCTGACTTAAGCTCACCAGTGAGTTATTGCTCCTGATCTATAGCGGACTCTACTCAGCAAGTTTCTTGTTAACCCTTGTTATGAAACATGACATAATCATGGACCCCCACTTCGACTCCCAAATTGGAGCCGTGCCGATGGAAGTCGGCAAGAGATTAGCGGACATCAAGCCAGCTTCAATTTGATACAACTGAGGGTGGGGTCAAGACCAAACATGAATCCGAATTATACATGGTGTTGTAGCATAACCAGACCCGATCTGGCCCGATCCGAAATTTATCTATTGTTAGCTATTTTATTAATTTGTCAAACTCTAGATCCTTACTATTCCCCAAATCCATAAAATCTCTCACCAGAAATTCTACATAGCTTCGTCCCTTTGCCAATAACCTAGGTTCAAAGCCCATTGGTACGAATTTTAAAAGAAAGAATGTCGTTGCACAAATTCGAGGTTTTAGCTAAAAAAGGATGCTCAACCGGCAACAACGTCTTAATTTAAATTTATAATCCTTGGCCCTCTCCAACACAGTGGAAAGGACTTTAATAGTTTGCTTTCTTGACTAATATTACATACTACTCAATAAGTTCATTATATCTTTTTATCAAATTCATAAGGCACGATGAGATACTGCTTGACAAGACAATTGAGATATTATGTATTGCTAGATACAACCATATTCCGAATCATCATTATATTCATTCAGAGAAAGGTTTATAGACTTTTCCATGCAACTTTAGGCAAGGGACAGATCCATGCATCAACAATGAACTTGTAATTAACCACTTTACAAAAGATGTGTTCATGAGAGGCCATTATATCCACCACAACCATTAGATCAAAGGGCTAAGATTAATTTGAGTTTTAAGTGGCAAACTATTAATGTCCTTCGTTGTGTTTAATTTACTACCTTGAAACCATTTCAACCACTCACTCAAGTGAACCAAAATGGAAAAGAATTGAATTGTGATTGTCAAATGCACAAATTATCTTACATATATCTACCATAAAATGTCAAAAAGAACAATATAAAAAAATGTGAAAAAAATCCTTGTTGAAATTACATGAAGTTCTTGAAATATTGATAATTCTTTGTTCAATTGGCAACTTCATTTTTGTAAGAAATAATTTTACATCTTCAAAAATGTAAAAAAGATCACATTGATGGAGAGACTAGGGATGAAAAGACAAGGATCAAGGGATAATAAAGATTATCATTGCTTCTTTTTCCTAATTAGAGATTATCATTGTTGTTAATAAAAAAAGGAGGAATCAAATAAAAAAGAAAAAAGAAAAAACAGAGGCAAAAAAGGATGCAAAAAATTTTCGGAACAGAAAAAAAGTGAAGAGAATTTTAAAACAGAAGAAAACTAGGTTTAAGTAAGGGGAAATGGTGTTAAAAGAGGTAAAATAGCCACTAAAATCTCAAATTAATCTGAACCAAAGACAAATTCTGGAGCTTAAGAAGTGGGTAAAGGACTATCCACTATTTTTTTGCGGTAGAGAGGGTCAGAATCCTAAACTTTAGCTCTAACCATGACCAATTTTTCAAAAGGTTAGAGTCTGGGCTAGACTGTTGTTGCAACTAGTTTTTTATTTTTATTTTTGTGTGTAGGGAAGACCCTTAGGCCACCGCAACCTATATGGCAAAAGAAGGTGAGTGAAGTGAAAAATTGAAAAGTTATAAGAGCACCCTTCTAGTCTTATTTGGGGATGGTAGCATCTGAGCAAGGCTAGAAGTGGCTGTCGCTGCCAAATATTTTGTTCTCTTCTTTTTAGGTGCATGAGCGGAGGAATAAGAATCAAGATTTTTGGCTCCATTCTGCCTTTTCTTTTCCCTCTTTGCTGTTGAAAGTACAGTTCAAAAGTAAAATTAAATCCAGAACTTGCTAAAGTAATTAACAGCAAGTAAGCAAACTACATATCTATCGCTGCGCGACAGGACAAGTCAACAGTCACCTTGCATGTATTTAGCTTTGGTGTCATACTCATGCTACAAAGCAAAGAAACTAGGGACCTGCAGGCTTTGGTAGAACGTTGCTCTAGCAAAGCCCAGAATATGCAAGAAAAATGATCCTCAGGGAGGTCAAGCCTATACGAGAATAGAATAAAGACTTTCATTCCATGAGAAGTTTAAAGAGTAGAAAATGAATGATGGGAATTTTTTGAGTAAAGCCAAGTTGTTCCGCAAAGTGACATAATTCTACTCCATGAGCCACTTTGAAACTCGTACAAAAGTCTTGTGACTCAATGATATGATACTATGATATAAGATACTTATGAGGCCAATACACTGCAGCGTTAATGGTACTAGATGGCTTTGTATCTCTCCTCAGTGGTCTCACGCAAAGTTTTAGAGGGTAACTTTCCCTTTGGCAAGGAGATAGAGGCCCTTCAACAAGGAGATTTACGAGGGGGAAAAAGAATTCTAAGAGTGAAAAACGAGAAGAAAACTGAAGTTAATGAAGATCCATTACGAAGAAATGATTGCATCATCTCATATCGCCATTTGTTGTTCAGAAATATTGAAGCATTTTGAAGAGGATTTTCCAATCAAGAAAAATGATGTTTGGATGAGCTAGGTGTTCACCTTGTATCGACGACCCAAAGAAAAAATGGGATGAAACTTCAATGTGGTGATTTGCTAACATCCTTCATGTGGACCTCACTGCTTCAATTGCATGAAAAATTATTTCAGTAAATGAATTTGCAAGGAAGTTGTTCTCAGAAGAATAAAAACCACTAAAAAAGGCACTGCAACTACAAAAGAAGAAGAAAAGACGAGGCGATCAAGATTTAGTGATAAGAACTCCAATGCAACATCTAAATGCAGAGATGGGTCCAGACCTCTACAAAGGTAGAGGTATTTTTAAAAGGAGAGGATTGTGACATGAAGAAAAAAAGAAAATTGAAACGAAAACAGGAGGAACAATAGCTAGCGAGCTACTACTGGAGATTAACTATAAACTGTACTGGAAATGAATATAAGCCTCTCAAACACAATAAAATAAGTCTTTAATTCAAATCACAACTTGTTGAGTTTATGATTTATATTGAATATTAGTAGTAGCTATAATTGTAATATACTTCTCTCTCACTACTTTATTTACACTCCTGCATCCACATCCTTACTCAGTGAGCGCGTCTTATAAGATAGTTTAGTTTAATTTGTACAGCAAGTCCCATTTGTTCTTCTAGGAAGCCTTGAGCACTACTAGGTGGGATTGGATGGAAGAGCCCACATTGCGACATATAGTCAGACTTAGTAGTGTTCATAGGGGAAGAATGTTGTTTTGTCTTACCTATTTTACTAGTAATTGAATAGATTGTAAATGTGAGTGCAAAGAGCTGCTTCCTCGTACGACAATTGGCTCCCTTTCTCTCATGTGACCCACACCTCTTCCTTTGTAAAGATCTGGGGCCCATATTAATTGAATGCAGCGACTAGCACTCTCCTCTAAATTCCCATGGCTCTTCGTTAGTTTTATGAATTTGTTTGTATTTTCTTATTTCAGTCTAAAAAAAAGATGATAAAGCGACTATACATTGTTAGTAATTAAGCATGGTTACTGACTGCTCATAGAATAGATTATTATCAACGTAAATACCCCTAGAGACATTTCTACCTTAAAGCAGAGTTATATCCTTTAGCTCTATTTGTTACTGTAATAGGAAGTTAAGGCCTGATCATAAGATAGCTATATTTATGATGTCAAGCAACAAATAAATAAGCGTGTTGAGAATAAGACTAGGAAACAGACACGTGTGATGATACGGGACGGTAAGGGTATGTGGCACAAGTTTGTAAAGTATAGGGTATGGGAATACGGCCACACACACACACACACACACACACACACACACACACACATATATGCATGCATATATATAATGTACCATACACATACAAAAGTGACAAATAACACTTCAATCTTAAAATGCATATCGTAGATGAGATTTTTTTTTTTTTTTTTTTCATTCATTAGTTTCTCAAAGTTGTTCCACTACACTAAATAACTTTGGTATACAGATGAACATAACCATATAACTCAAACTTGTTAAGTAAACAAAAAAGTGTATGAGAAATATGCTTGTCAAAGAAGTGTCCAGACTTGACTAAAACTATATTCCAAAATTGAAGATATGGCTAAGAAGTTTCCAACACATGTCTAAGGAGTGTCCAAGAACTAGTAGTGTCAGACATGTGTAGTGGGAAACCGCTAATTTTCGAAGTGCCTATGCTAGATAGGAGGGAGAGGAAGAGAAAGTGGACAATATAGGAAATGGTAATTGGTAAAAGTGATAGGAAAAAGGAGACAAGGAGAACGGACCTTTGAGTGCGATACATACAGGTTCAATTTTAACGTAGACAGTCAATGAGTACCAGGTTTCAGCTCAAAAATCGAAGTCATGGGCAAACTTTATTTCATTATCAGTTTTCTTTCCTTTATATAAATTCAGTTGTGTTGTATGATTTGTACAGAACTGATAGGATGTTGCCACCATAGACGAGCTACAATCTTGCATGGCAAAAGTTCAATAGTTTAGCTGAGAACAATTTCAAGCCCATTATATTTAAAATTTAAATTCTATGTCTGTGAAAATGAATTTTTTTTGCTTTAATAAATACCTAAGATATCAACATGTATGCATTTTAATTGTCATAGAAGGTGTAAAAATTGATGGAGGATCAAAAGGCATATAAAAAGGATGAGATCGTCCCTCCTTTCCAATTGATTAGCCTTCTGCTGTAACTTGTTTGACAAACTTTTTCAGATGCATTACAGTTATAGTTAGCAAGTTATTACTAATATATTGGAGAAAAATTATAACCATCCTCACCAATCACCATTATAGTCTCGATTTAATTTCTTCTTTTTCCATTTCTAATTGACGTTAGCTATCAGTGAAGGGAGGGAGAAGCTGAATAAAATAGCACAAGAGCATTGTTAAATTCAAAAAGTAAATAAGAGAAAACTTAAACTTCGTAAGCAGTACTAAGACACGGTTGTTCCAATCTAAGTATTATTCCAAACTATTTGTTGCAATCTGAACTGAAATAACCTAAATGGTTGATTCAATCCAGCTATAATTTCAAACTAATAGTTGCAATCTGAACTGAAATAAGCTAAATGGTTGATTCAATCCAAGTATCATTTCAAATCCTTCAGTGCAATCTGAACTGAAAGCGGGAGTTATTGAACAAACAGTAAAATCCACTATTTAATTCAAAATCTGGTCTGATCTTTAATATGCTTAAAGGCTTGTTTGAATTATACGATTTCCAAGATCAATGTTATCTTTGTATACCACCGGTCATCATCATAGTTGATCTTGCAAGAGGACTTTCCAGATACCAGTTCTTCACCAACAAAAAATATGATTAAGCAATTCTCCTCCCTCTGTCTCCCATCTGCTTCAATTCTACACCCTACAGGTTTTGAAGATTAAGAAACTGCTCCTTCCTTATCTCCATGGGCCTGCTGCCTCTGTATTTGCATGCTATACCCCTATGCTATCACAGTCCTTTACTTGTTCTCCTCGCCCTTCTGTCAATTAATGATCCATAAGTCATTAAATATCGCACAAACGAAGTTTGTAATCCTTGGTTTTCCTTCTATGTAAAGTTTCCATAATGACTTAATTTCCATAATGACTTAATTTTTGTTTAAATACATATCATATGACATAATGTAAGTATACCAAAGATAGAAGGTTCTATGACTTACTACACATTGTCTCCTTTAATCCATTTGCGTTTCTTCTTAGATATCATTTATAAGTTAAATATGTTGCTTGTAAACTAGTTTTTCACCTTTCTCTTAATACTATATATGATCGCTATTACTAATTGTTAGACTCCCTTCTTATTTCTACCATTTTGGACAAATTAGACTAAACAATCTTGTACAAAATTGTCAGAGTTCAATTATCAGAATCCAATTCATATCTAAGGTGATCCACCTCCTGCACCTTCATCCCCCAGGAAACATGAAAAGTTAAATGTATATAAAACAAAGTTTTCCACAGTGCACTTTTTTAATAGAAGTATCACCTTAATATTCTACACAACATCAGTGAAGAACAACCACAAATACGAAAATAGTACATTTATATGCAGGTTCAGTATACAAAGAAACAATAGGAATCATTAGACAAGAAAACCAAAGTATCTACATCAGAAGATAAAAGGTTAAAAGTTCTAATATACCAGCATTGCATGAGCAGAAGGAAAAGAAAGCTTTATGCAATTACTATAAGAATAAAACAAAAGAAAGCTTAAGCATGACCAGTAAAGCTTACCTGCTTTTTCCCTCTTACACCAAGATGTGGGGTTGCCAAGGTAATAAAATTAATTGGCTCCAGATTGGTGATTGACCCTAATTTTTTGGTTAAAAAAAAGAAGTTATATTAGAAGTGCACATTAATTTGTATCGAACTATAGGTTTAGAGCTAACAGGTTTTATCAGGCTCACCAGTATCTGAAGAATAAAGGATAGCTATAGCATATCTTGCAAACAGCCCACCCAGAGAATGTGCCAAGAAAGATATCCTTTTTAAGCTCTCTGTTCTCTCGACCACATTCAAAACCTTTGCAAAAAGATGAATTAACAGTACCATTACTGGTAAGAGCTACCTCTTAGTTAAGAACACTGCATATAGGGTAACTAGGTAAAAAAAACACTGTAAATAAAAAAAAAAAAATTGACCACATACTTCGTCTGCTAGGCGCCTTCCAGCTCCATCAATTCCACCAAATGTTCTAGTATTGCTATTGGATGAGCTCGCTGAACAATGAAAATAAAAATGTTTCTAATAAAAATTAGAATAAAATTGAAAAACTAATTAAACTTGATGTATGGTAGATTAGATCAGCATAACGCTATGCAGGGGAACAAATTCAATGGCATAAAAAGTTATGAAAGTATAAAAAACCATACATAAAGCATAGCATATGCCATACCATAGATCAAGAAATTGCTCCCCAGTCTTCTTTTCAACTCAGCATCTGCATACGTCCAGTCACTAGGACTGCACAATTAAATTAGCCCAGCATCCGAGCTTTAACTATGGGCAAGTTTTTACAAAAATCAAAATTAAATTGTTGGAAACAATAAGTTCAGCCAGTGATGAGCATTAACCCAATTTTGTTGATGAAGCACGTACAGAACAAAAATAGAAAGAGTACACTAAAGAATTCTTGGGCTGACTTCAACATAGCCAATTGTGCAATAGAAGAAATATGCCAGATTGTGAAAAGCAACAATCTTTTAAGAAAAGCCAATCGCTTCCACATAACTCAATGGTCAAGCAACATAGATAATATACCAGGGTTGAGAAATTATTAACCTACTTTTCCTCATACGAAGTTTGAAAAAGAAAAAATAACTCTTTGTTAAACTTAATTAGTTAATTATATACAGTTCTCAGAGAATCAATATCTCATTAGGCCCTTATATGGTAGTATATAAATTAGGAGAAAAGGTGGAGTTCTTCAAGAAGGTTTAAGGTATTGTAGCCGGTAGAAGAGATATTAGATCAGTAATATCAGGTGTATTTTATTGGCCAAGATAAGAAGTGGTAAATAACTGATTGAACTGGGATATGCATATTGATCTTAGTAGGATCTTTTTCTTCTTCATAATTCAATCTATCGCTATCCTCTTTCCTTTTAATGGCAAAATGAAGCTTCTCTTGAAGGAAATGGAAAAAATAAAATAAAATAAAAACTTTGATTCGAGGGAAAGTCGTCTAATTTCTTATCTCACTAATGCTCGTGGTGCCAGCTACGTGGGATATTAGTTAAATATTGAATCAAGAAATAATGATCTGCTCATAAATGACCATCCACTTTCTTTCTGGCTTCCATTTCTCCTTGACAATAAAGATGAATTTTAAAAAGAGTCCCTAGCAACCGTACTTCCTACAAGCACATCTGCAGAATAAAGGAACAAAGGCTCCCATTGAATATTCTACTTCAACGCTAAAAACTTGCACACAACTCTTTCCACTTAGTCTTAGAAGCCTCACTCAAAAGCCAGGGGGTTTTATTTTGCTGTTTGGGGGGGGGGGGGGGGGGGGGGACTTCATAGCTGACTAGCCTCCTCCCTCCCCCTACTCTAAATTCATATTGATCTAAAACCGTTATTACATAGGTTGTTGAGGCCAGTTGGTGAAAGATAGTGATGGTGAGCGACAGATGACTATACCTGAACATTGATACTCAAGGCTCGCGACACAATTTTCTCATCTCATAAATAAGATCTGCATCCTTATTTGGTTCAGCCAGGACATTGAGACGTGGTATTACTCTCTCAATCTCAGAAGAGCTCAATGCCGACAAAATACTTATCATTGACTTCATAAAGCTGAGTTGGCATTGTACCCAAAGTAGATAATCAGGTGAATAGAAGGGTACAAGACAGTCGGGGAGTGCAAGAGCACGAGGATGCCTGCAGGGCACAAGATTTGGGGCACGTACAATGGGGTTGCTATGGAATGATGGAGGCATCGTCAAATTACCAAGCCAATCACGTTATGACGAGCAGGGAAATCGACTCTCCACAAAGGTAACTGCAATGGTAAGTTTCATCATTAAAGTTGGCAGAGTGAGAAACTCAAGGATTGGGTAGAAGGTTCAAGACAAGTTGGGTCGGATGTTAGGCTAGGAGAGTACCAGTAAGATTATTCAAGAAGGTTATGGCTTAATCGAGAGAACGAACATATATTGTTGAAGTCTGATGATGAAGGGTGCTAATCATCGTTGGGGAATATCGGAGTTGGCTACTTCAGATATGGGATTTTGAATTTTGAATTCAAAATTTTAAATTCAGTTTCCATGCCCTTGGAATACGGCCTCTGCTAGACTCGGGGCTCGAGGAGATGTACTGTTCAGCCTAGGGATTGATTGGGACCATGTCCACCAAATATGAAATATAGAATGTAAATTCTGTATTTCCAACTGTATTTGCAACTCATATCATAGATGGCATTTGTATATTCACAAACTTTTTAAGTTAATTGAATCGAGCATTCATATTTTTTGGGAAGAATTCTAAGATCCGTTTGTGTATCACAGGAAATGTTCCCTGTACACACTCAACCATCATCCTACTTGATGTTTCCTCGATAACCTCTTCTCCAGATGGGAGGAAAAAGGGGAAAAAAAATTCTAAACCCCAAAACTTCGGTACCAGAATAACAATCAATAAAATCTTAAATAGACTTAAGCTACAACATGTATCAATCCGGTCCTCAACAGTTCACATTTCAGATGTTCAAAATGTATCTGCTTTGTTCTGCTAATGTTATTTTAGAAAATGTACAAGTTTACGATGGTGGAAGGGGGTCATGAAGTCGGTTCTCTGTACACCACTCAATGACTCAGAAGCTAGAACAGTGTTCCAAGCAAGTATAATTTAGCCAAATCTAACCTTTTGATCAGGGGCCAATTTGTGAAGGAAGAAAGAAGAGAAACAGGGATCTCGAAGTCTAAATTTCCTCATATATACACTAGTCATGGAACAAAAAAAAAAGTACAACCCATCAATTTAGAAAACATTACATGTGTAGCAGAAGATCATATACCTGCAAGTCTAAAGTAGGTGCACCAAGTGGTTCTAAAAAGGGTGGGAAAACAAGCTATTGCTTGTGCTAAATATGCACTCATTATTGTTTAAGACTCTATTGTTGTTGAATGACTGTAGCTGGCCTACTATGCAATCTAACAATTTTATTGCAAAACAAAAGAAGGAGAAGAAGATAATAATAATTGAGAACAACTAAAGCATAGGCATCTAGGGGTGATTTATTAAATTGTTCTACTTTGAATATAGTCAGTATTTCCTTCAAAACAGCTATCCATATTGACGCAGAACAGAAGCGAAATTAGGGTTAGGATTTTGAAAATTGGGGTTTTTTGGATGAATTGGGGAAAATAGATAAATTGGAGAAGAGTTTACAGGGTTTGGGAATCCACCCAGGCGAATCCACGCCCACTCTCCACTCTCCACGAGGAAAGATTTAATTCAGCGAAATCCACACCAAAAATTTCTCAAAATTTTCAAAATATTATCCATCTCCCAATTCTCCATACAAAACCCATATATATAGGAAAAGCTTAACAGATAAAATCCTAATAGAATCCAAACTCCTAATCCAATCAAATATCCTAATAAAATCCAAAATCCAATCAAATATCTTAATAAGATCCAAATCTAATCAAATATGATCTCCATCACACATTCTTAATATTAATCTTCATCCCGTGTTATATATCATATAAATAAGAGAGATCAATCAATTAGTAACTTCGAAACAGAAACAGACATGTGCACATAAAATTGTAAAGGAAAAAAACAACTTTAGTATTGAGAGGAATAGGACTACTGTCTATTGGAACTTTTCAACTGATATGAGTGAACACAATTTTTTTCAGTTAAAAACTTGTTCATTTTTAATCATTTGATCCCCATGTCTGATCCCAGAACATTCAGCATTTCTAGAAATTATAAAAAAAATGCAAACCATGAAACGACCATCCTACAATGCATTCTAATGGCCCATTGCACACTACACCAATAAGTATCAGATAGGATATGATGTGGATGCTCGATATGCAAAATTTTGAAAAAAATTAAGGACACTATTCGTTTTGGATACATCAAATTAATAAAGTAATTAATTTGTTTTACAGGAAAGATGAAGTTAATATTTTTTCAAAGGGTTAATTATAGAAACTACCACTGTTCAATTAACACCTTAAGAATTTAATTAGCAGATGACCCTCCAAAAACTGGAATGGGGTTAACGAATGGTCTGATACCACCCTAAACGAGGCAAAAGGACCAAAATGCTCTCATAGACAAAAAGGCATTCCCACCATCATCTCATTTTTTTTTTAAATCTCTCTATTCCTTTCTCTCAACTCAAATTCAACATCAACAAGGATTGGATCCGATTGCAAAAACCTCACAACAAGAAAGGAAATTCTCTTCAAATTCCTCTTCCTCATGCTCCTCACTGGTCCATGAAAAGCCGAGTCCCTTGATAACATCGTCATCACCAAGGTAGACCACCAAGGCCAGCAAGCCTTCAAGCACTCCCTCGCCGACCCCGAACAACCTTCGCTCTTAGAACGACACCAGCCTTGAGGCCTGCTTCAGTATGTGAGCCTTCTTTCTTAAGAGGTAATTAGTTTGATTCTTCTTAGTAACACACTAATTCTCTTAGTTAAAACCAACACATATTAGTGAAATTGGCTTGGGTAACACTAGATTTGCGCCTATGCTGATTCAGGATTAATCCAAATTCGGCATCCAATTCATGCACCACTCAGCGTTCATTCAGATTTGACACATGATCGTGCACGTGAATTGGGCATGGATTAGGCCTGAACCAGAGTGTACCCAACATCCATACGTATTAGATTCCAGTGTACAACTCATATGCAATGTATAGGATTCAGCTATGACACCTGTAAATACATGTCGATGCAACATAGCATATTAACATTCTGAACATGACAGTTGAAAGAAATAATATGTAACATATATAGTTTTAAAAGATCTTTTTTCAACCCAATTTTATATTTTACTTAATACTTGTCTCCAATAAGGAAACGTTACGTTACCTTGCCATAATACCGTGGACAAGAACAAGGAGATGATCTGGTCGTTGATTGGAATTAGATATGTCCTTGAACGTTGTAAGACATCCACAAGTTGTACCCATCATTTGAAGCTTAAATCTCAAGAAACTCCAAATTATACTTAGACCTGCAAAGACAATTTCATAGCATTTCCAAGAAAAGGATTAGACTCTTAACCCAAAGTTCGAGACAAATTATGCCTCAAAGGAGCCCTAGAATAGATGAGATATAAAAATAATATATATCACATGCCAAATAAAAACACCAATACCATTGAGGACAGATTTTCATATACTAGATTATTCTATCATTTCTACAGTCAATACAATTCATTGATTTTCAAAGTTTAGAAATAACAATAACAACAACAACTAAGCCTTTTATCCCAAGTACTTGGGGTGGGCTACATGAACTAAAAGAGAACCTTGCCGGATCGATTAAATTGAAAAGTTTAGAAATAATTCATTTTAATTTTTTATCAAAATGTATCTAACCCATATATTAACTTATTATATTAATCATAATATCGGTTTTTTGTTATTTAATGTATGGTGATTGTAATTATCATTTGTTGCGCCTAAGAATATATTATCAGTACTGATTCATTTTTTAATAATATACGAGTTAGATATTTTACTAATTGTAATAGCCAACAAGATGTGAGTACGATTGAGAAGGCTAGTAAAGATGAAAGCTACGTAAAAGCTCGTCGGTGCTTGTAGGGTAATCAAATGATCTAAGACTAGACACAAATTGATGTTTGATAAAGAAAATAAACATGAACATAGTCATCCAAACTTGGCTCATGTCCGGTCTCAGATTAAGGGCTCTCCTCAAGCTCGACTCGTCTTGGACTTGTTTAGACTCGGTTCAAACTCATATTTGAGCTCAAATTATTTGGACTTAGTCCATTAGCATTAATACAGTTAAGGTGGTAAAGGTGACTAGCAAGTTCTACTATCACCTTTCGATGGGCCTAATAAAAGCTCGAGGCTTGAGAAGATAGGCAATAAAAACTCAATTAAATATCAAAATAATCCCACTATTTTCATAGTATAGTAATGAAATGATTAAGCTAACTCTAGCTTGCCTGGGCCTGTGAAAAACTTGATCAAACTTGTGCATTAAAAAAATAGACATAAATGAACAAAAATCTAGCTTGATTAAATAAATGAGTGAATATAAGCAGTCTAAAGTTTGTATTTCACTTGTTTTACATCCCCAAGGTGTGAGCCACTTTCTGACTCCTAATAAAAATTGAGCAAAACTAAATATACTTTTTATGCGTCAATTTATTTTTATATAAAAAAGTTGAAATAAGTGGAGCAATTCTACCTATACCATTCATCATTTTTTAAAGTTCACATAAAGTATCACTTTAATAGGAGATTGAAAGAGTCCATAACTTAGTATATTAATGAAAATTATCACATATTTTATTAATTGTAATTTTTTATTTGCTTGCATGCTTATTATAGTTGTGATTAAACTCCCACTTATTTTTTTGCCATATTAGCTAGTTAAGTTCAATAAATTCTCACAATTACTCCCTTAGTTAAAGTTACTGTTGCAATATATCACATAACCTAGTTTATTATTTTTCCAATTAAAATATCTCTTTCTTACGTTTCAGAATAGCTATTAATAAAAAAAGTTAATCTAACTAAAAAAAACCACTAAAGCTTATCTCTGCTCCTATCCTGACAATCATTCTTTGAATCTTCATTTAGCTCTCAAACATAAATTTTCATAATATATTAGCTTATCATCTCTTGATAATCCTAACCACAAACTCAACGCCCCTTGATTATCCATATTACTGACTCTAAACCCAATCTAAGTACCAACACCCATTAGGTTCTCCATTATCCTAGCCCCAAACCTAATAACCCTTGATTTCCTATATATAAATCTAAACTCAACCTTAGACCAAACACCCCTTGATTCCTCATATCACCGGCTTAAAAGCCTAAAAGAAGAGAGGAGAAATGGAAGGGAAGTATGAACTAGGGTTGGGATTAAAATAAGAAGGAAACAAAGGTGAGGAAGAAAACGAAATAGGGATAACCATAATCCATAGCTGTTTGCCCGAAAATTGCATCTTTGATTCCATTGCAAAATTGATGAGTTACAATGAAAATTCAGATTACAAAAGGAAAATAGGAGTTACAAGAACGGGAATATTAATGGATTCCCTTTTTAAGTGGGTTCGGGTGGCGGTGGAGTCTTGCTGCTGCCTCCGTTGACTGTCCAACTTGGAAGGGGATCTGTGAGCTCTCGAAGAAAACCCGCTCCTTCTGATCTCTCTCAACTCTCTATCCGGAATCGCTCTGCCAGCCCCCCTAGTCCCTTTCTCGAATCCAATCTTGTATTTTATAGACTGAGAGGACTTGAAATCCGGATCGATTTCCTCCTGAAAAATCGGATCACGAAATATTAGCAACGAAAACGAAAAAAAAATACGGAAAACAACCCGCGGGTTGGCACCTGCGGGATCCCTCCCACGGGTGCCAACCCACGGGAGCTCCCGCGGACCCGCGGGTTGCATCCTGCGGGAGCCTCCCGAGGGTGTGCTCACTTAGCATTTTTTTTTTTTGTATCTACATAACCCCCTCCAAAGTTTTCGAAGTTCTGTATTGAACCGTACTGAATTTCGAAATACTTTGGATTATTTAATTTTGGTTATAAACCTTTTAAAAGATTTGGTCGATAGAGATAACTGTTAACATATTCATTTATTCAATAACAAGCAGAGGTATGATTTTAACGTACTCATTAGATGACAAGCAGAGGTATGATGTTAACGTGCTTATTTTAAGTCAAGCAGAGGTGTCATGTTAACGTGCTTATTTTAAGTCAAACAGAGGTGTCATGTTAACGTGCTCATTTTAATCCTAACCGTTCAGTGACATCTGGTATGACGGATCAGGGAAAGACAGAGGTGACATTAAACGTGTCTTGGAGCTCAACCTATTCAGAGGATCTGGTCATGATAGGGACAAGCTGACTAAACAGAGGTGACGGTTAACATATTTAGCTTTGGAGTCGGACTATCAGAGATAACTGTTAACTTGATAGGGGGATGATTTTTGTCAGAGGTAATTTTTAACTTAACGACATCAAAAGCACGTTCATCAGAGGTTGTAATGTTGGACTTGATGAAATGTGAATTTTCTTTTCTGTCAGAGGTGAATCTTAATGTGACAGGGGATCGATTTAATAAGGATTTTATCTCTTGATTTTGAATTATGATGTCAGAGATATGATTTTAACTTGACAAATATTTTGGAGTGTCGTTTACTCTGTTGGAGAAAAATGACGAGAAAAGTTTTATTGTCAGAGGTGAAATCTTAACGTGACAAGAGATTTATCTGATTAGGGTTTTTAGCAAACCTCCAGCTATCAACGGATTTGATTAGCCTTTACCAACTACCGTTTGAGTTGGGCTAGCCATGCTATTCCCCTCAGCATGGTGAGTTGTCGAGAATTTCATTTGGGCTTAAATGCCAAACTTTTCCTCTTCCCTTTGCCTTAGCAGCGTAGGGCAGCGATGTATCCTTATATTTGAATAAGGATACTGTTGTGACATGTTTGTCATGGGATTTTTAGCAAATCCCCAGCTATTAACGGATTTGATTGGCCTTTACCGACTACCGTTTGAGTTGGGCTAGCCATGCTATTCCCCTCAGCATGGTGAGTTGTCGAGGATTTTGTTTGGACTTAAATGCCAAACTTCTCCTCTTCCCTTTGCCCTAGTGGCGTTGGGCATTTCATACTTTTACCCCCAGTATGATAGGGTTGACGAGAAATTTATTCTCTTCCCTTTGTCTTGACGGCGTTGGGTAATTCATACTTTTTACCCCCGGTATGATGGGGTTGGCGAGAAATTAATTCTCTTCCCGTAGCTTTGTTGGCATTGGGTAATTCATACTTTTTA
Source organism: Dracaena cambodiana (assembly GCA_036321105.1). Taxonomy (NCBI): domain Eukaryota; kingdom Viridiplantae; phylum Streptophyta; class Magnoliopsida; order Asparagales; family Asparagaceae; genus Dracaena; species Dracaena cambodiana. Next base: position 33,376,229 of record JAYEPQ010000013.1, read on the forward strand.
CCCCCAGTATGATGGGGTTGGCGAGAAATTTATTCTCTTCCCGTAGCCTTAGCGGCGTTGGGCAATTCATACTTTTACCACCAGTATGATGGGGTTGGCGAGAAATTTATTCTCTTCCCATAGCCTTATCGGCATTGGGTAATTTATACTTTTTACCCCCAGCATGGTGGGGTTGGCGAGAAATTTATTCTCTTCCCATAGCCTTATCGGCGTCGGGTGATTCATGCTTTTTACCCCCAGCATGGTGGGGTTGGCGAGAAATTTATTCTCTCCCCGTAGCCTTGTCGGCGTTGGGTAATTCATAATAATTTTTTTTTTATTATGGGAGTTTAAATTAACCGTCCTGAGCTTTTGGGAATTGTTGTGAGCCCAAGTGGTACCTTTAGACCACACACATTAGATGTGTCGGAGTTAGCTCTAACTCTTTTTTTGTTCAGCTTTGAGCTGAACTGCTCCAGCGCCAATCAACGCTTGAATTTTATCTTTTAAGATAAAATAATTTTTTGTGGGGTGACCTACAGTCCGATAGTATAGGCAGTAATTCGGATCGTTAGTCTTCCCAATTTCTTCAGGTCTCTTGCTTTCCGGCAAGTTGAGCATCTTGCGTTTACTGAGCAGGTTGAACATAGTAACAGTATGTTTATCCTTGAACGAATACTGCTTTTGAAGTCCGGGCGACTTTGCTGTGTTGCTTGTAGTTGGCCATCTTTTCTGCTTCGGTGTACTTTCTACCTCCATTGCCATTATGTCTTTCCCTTTGGAACGGAAAAACTGGAATGGAAGTTCATTTGTACTGCCTCCGGTTGCAGACTGTTGTTCTTCGAGGCGTCGAAGTATTTCTTCAGCCTGTTCACCCTGTTTAAGCAGATCTTTCCATGATTTGGATTCGACCGAGCCCATCTTGTCTAGTATATCGGTCAACAAATTGTGTCTGCAGGTTTCCACAAGCGTGTCTTGCGTCATGCCATGTGGGCATCGAACAGAAAGCTCTCGGAACCGCTCGACATAAGTTTTGACCGTTTCGCCTTCTTCTTGCTTCGCTGCTAGCAAAGATAGTATAGAGACTTCTGTATCATTTTCAAAAAATCGGGCTAAGAACTCACGTTCTACATCGGCCCATGATTTAATTGTTCCCTGGGGTAGCTGCATGAACCAGGTAAATGCGGGCCCCCGTAAAGTGCTCGCAAATATCCTAGTCATAGTCGGATCATTCCCCATGAGGTGTCCTGTCTGCGATATGAAGTAGAAGATGTGCTGTTGCGGCGAACCTTTACCGTCGAATGACTGAAGATTCAACGGTTTATATTTTGCAGGGTAAGGTACGGTCTCCCATTCTATGGGATAAAGACGTACTACCCCCACCTCTTGTAGCTTCTTGCGATGAAGAAGAGCTTGTAGTTGGTTCTCCATTTTTTCTATTTTCTCTGCGTGAGGGTTGATGGTAACCTTCATTTCCTCTTCCTCTCTTGAATGAGGAGGAATTTCTTCATTGTCATCCTCGCTGTCCTCATTTATCTGGACAGGCTGTTTTCCTTTCTGCCGACCAGAAACGGATGACGAGAATTGGTTCTTTCTAGTTTGGGCTAACAACTCAATTAAAAGTTGTTTCATTTCTTCTATGGTCTCCTCTTGCTATTCGAGACGTTTTTCTTGTCTCTCAAGTCTTTCAGAGACTTCTTCTAGAAGCGCGCCCTCTGGTTCGATAGAAACTCCTTTTGAACCTGGAGTAATTTCCTTATCCGAAGGGTTGTTTCCGACCACCTTTTTGCCTTTATTAACCATATAGGATGAAACGGCAGGCAAATCATCCCCGGAGCATATCTTTTTCACTATCCGTCTTCTCTTTGGCTCCGTAATCCGCTCGAAAACGGATGGTCCTGACTTACATTTGCAGCTTGACAGAACGACTGAGATCAACCGTTCACAATGACAGTGAGAAGTGGATTGGGATGTGCTCCTCTTTTGAGTAAGATACTCTCTCAAATCCTTAGACATGTTCCCATTTAAATTTACACTCTGACGCCTCTTGCGTCGCAAGTTCTGTTCATAATACTGGTTGGTTTGTAGTATCTCAGGGCTGAGAGCTTTTCCTGTATCAACACGCTCTCTTTTATGGAGTCATCTAGAGTGTGTGCTGGCTTGCGCAGTTGCACGGGCCCCGCACGCATCTGACTTATTCCTTGGAATATGTTCATCCGAAGAGAAACTTGAAGACATCTCCTTAGGTGAGTGCATGAGCATATCCTTATATTTGTTTGAAGAGGAACGGGATGGTACACCTGAGAGAGTAACCAAAAAGTTAGGTGTGCGCTGTGTGCTCACTGCGTGTGTGCCCGAATAGACACCAGAACCAACCCCTGATTTTTTCTGCGGAGTGCAACTCGCGGGTTGCAACCCGCGATGTGCAACCGGCGATGTGCAACCGGCGGTTTGCACCCGCGGGGTGCAACCCGCGGGTTTGCACCCGCGGTCGCAACCCGCGGTTGGAACCGCGGGTTTGCACCCGCGGTCGCAACCGCGGGGTTGCCCCCGCGCGGTGCAACCCGCGGTTGGAACTGCGGGTTTGCACCCGCGATCGCAACTCCGGGGTTGCCCCCGTGCGGTGCAACCCACAGTTCTGCCTGCGGATTTCCATTTTTGGAATTTTTCTTTCCTGATGTTGCCTGTGTCAGGATTGTTTCCTGGGCTGGATTTTCTGACTGTAATTTCCCAGAGGCACTGTTGAGGCGGACCCGTTGGGTTTTACGCCTTAAGTTTCTTTTCTGAGAGCGGGTGAGAGTTTGGTTCAACTTAGGAGTAGGCGATGACGCCACATATTTTCTGACAGAGTCAGTTTTAACGGGCGATGACGCCTCATAAGTTTTAATAGGCGATGACGCCTTCTTCTTTTCGGTGGACGATAATGCCTCACCTTTGTTCATCATAGCCCGGCGATGACGCCTGAGCTCCGAATCAGAGGAAGAGAGAAATTCCTCGTATTTTTGCTGATCGACTTCTACGATCAGCGTTTCGACAACAGATCCGATGGGTACCAAGTCGGACTGCGCCACAACGTTCTCTGTAGTGAACAGAGAGGCTCCCACTGTGGTCGTCAGTTCTTGTTTGTCCGAAAATTGCATCTTTGATTCCATTGCAAAATTGATGAGTTACAATGAAAATTCAGATTACAAAAGAAAAATAGGAGTTACAAGAACGGAAATATTAATGGATTCCCTTTTTAAGTGGGTTCGGATGGCGGTGGAGTCTTACTGCTGCCTCCGTTGACTGTCCAACTTGGAAGGGGATCTGTGAGCTCTCGAAGAAAACCCGCTCATTCTGATCTCTCTCAACTCTCTATCAGGAATCGCTCTGCCAGCTCCCCTGGTCCCTTTCTCGAATCCAATCTTATATTTTATAGACTGAGAGGACTTGAAATCCTGATCAATTTCCTTCTGAAAAACCGGATCACGAAATATTAGCAACGAAAACGAAAAAAAAATACGGAAAACAACCCGCGGATTGGCACCTGCGGGATCCCTCCCGCGGGTGCCGCGGGATCCCTCACGCGGATTGGCACCCGCGGGATCTCTCTCGCGGGTGGCAACCTGCGGGAGCCGCGGGAGTGCCCACTTAGCAAATTTTTTTTTTTTTTTTTTTTTTGGTATCTACAATAGCCATCTTCAACTGTGTTTCACAAACAATTTATTTCATAGCTCTTTCCATTAAGCCATTAACCTATCACGAGTATATGGGCAAAACATGCCATTTCAACTTTCATGTTATCGAATAAAATGCTTATGGGAGACACAGTGAGAGTCCGTGAACACTTAGAGGGGTTTAGTGATTTTTACCCAACTTTAGAATAGTATTTGCCTTTTTGACATTATACCTATTGAATTTATTCTTAGGATGAAAAAGTAACACGCTGTAACATTGGAAACAAATGGAGAAATCCCCTAACTTCTTTTTGTTCATTTTGAACCCTATGATTGTCAAGTAACTAATGGCAATTATTTTTGGAATTGTCTAATTACATTCCTACCATACTTAATAAGATAAACTCCCTATGAGATTGCAACCACCTCTATTGAGATCTCTCTCTTTCCTAGTCTCCTATTTGTGATCCATTTTTTTCTTTATGGTTCAAATTGGAATCCACCCACTCATCAGCATTCAATATAGAGATGTTTCACAAAATTGCAATTATTTAGATCGAGAGAGTCTTCAAAAAGTAAAAAAACTAGGAAAAACCCCTGTTGGAAAATGAAATCCCAAACTCAATCAAACTTGACAGGTTATTAAAGCATTTTCATTTTTCTGACTAGTGTATCTTTGATTTTAAGTTAATTATAATTTTATTTGCTTTGTTAAAGATTATCCACTATGAGATATATTTTGAGGATGTGAATTAATTGCATTTTCCCGAAGGTTGTTTTTGGTTTCCACTTTAGATCTTGAGTGACAACATAATTATATTTTTTTTTCTATAGTGGATGCTAAGATTTTTCTTGTTCTTTATTTTAGTTAATTGTTGACTGTGTTTGGTCCCCACTAAAATAACTAAATAAGTAACTAAAGATCTATAATTAAAATAGTAAAATTTTGAATAGGTGGAAGGAGGAATGATATGCACTTATGTACACTATAGAAATCATCGTTACATAGTAAGCTAAAATTTCTCTTTCAAACAAAAGAAGACTTGAAATTTTTGTAAAAATGAATAAAACCAAAGCAAATGAACAGAAACTCTAATGACGATAATGTAGCAAGTGACTTTGATGAAAAGAGAATCCTATGACTGAAAAAAAGGGATTTCCCAAACAGACTAAGATCTCCAAGGAGATTTTTAAGGGAGGAAAAATAGGTTAAAGAGGGAGAAAAAGGTAGTTCTATATCTAAGAAAGTAAGAAAAGATAAAAGAACATGTATTCTATATTTAACCCTTTATTTTGCACTAATCATGGTTTAATTAATATCTAAGATACTTTCATGTTTTTTAAAATTTCAAGTCATACACAAATAGTTGTTTCATAATCTAAATTAGTTTTATACTAGATAGAAATTATGCATGAATGAATAAAGAAGTTACAAATTTTATCTTCAAATCAGCAAACATTAATTATTTTATTAAGGAGTAAGGAAAATTCAATCATATTAGATAATCTTAACAAATTTGTTACTATGATTCTTTTGCTATACTTCATTGCACCCATAGATCTTACATTAAGTATAACTTTCTTTCTAGCCCTTAATTTGATATTATTACGAATTCCTTTTTAGGTTAAATTCCGGGTTTAGGTAGGAGCTACTATGATAACTCGTTAAAATAATCAATTAGAATGTTGTGTTTCCGAACCCTTTTTTTTTGCACATATCGAGACCATTCATCTTCTTTAAATTTTAAAAGGAAATTCACTGTAATTAAATTTATATAATATTAATCAATCAAATATTTTATTATTTTTGAACTCTTCATATTATTTTATTGTATTTGGAAATTATATTTTGACTATGGTGTCTTCCTAATTTGTGTCAATTTCATTTGATATTAATCATGATTTAGCCATGAGATAGTATCAACATCAACAAGGGCTAAATCAAGAAATTGGACAACTACATAAATCCTTTCATCCATTAAGCTCGATTAAGGGTGATCTACATGCATAAAATAACTACTCTCGTGTCCTTTTATATTGCTTCCATTCATGTTCGTTCAAGCCTATATCTAGCCATTTTTACTCCATTATCTACGATTTTATCACTTCTTCGAAGAAGTACAGTTATAAGCCATCGTTCCACATAACACAATCAATTCTCATTTTATCCTCAACAGGAGTAACTTCTAACTCCTTACACATGCATCCATTTATTCTCACCCCATAGCATATTACAACTTATCCATCTTAACATTCCAATTTACGCCTCTCCTTTTTTGAACATTCTTATTAACTGCCTAACATTATAAACTATATAACATTGCTAGAAAAAACTTATAGCTATTCTTTAAAATTTTTCTATCGACTTCACCATTGTTTTGTGATCACAAAAGATTCTAAAAGCACCTCTACGTTTCAAATATCCTGCTTTGACGATATGCACCACATTTTCCTCAATCTTACCATCTTCCTCAATCACAATCAATGTTTTCTCATTTTATCTTCAACATAGTAACTTCTAACATCTTACAATTTGCCAATCACTCATTTCTTCCTGTCTTTTAGTGTGTTACCACTTGTCCATCTTAATATTTTCATTTTTACCACTCACTTTTCTGAGCATGTATATTAATCGCTCAATTTTGAATGATATAGCAATGTTGATAACTTAAAACCATCCTCTAGAGTTTTTCCTTCAACTTCACCGGTCACATAGCACTCTAAAAGCACTTCACTATTTTTGCCATCCTGCATTGATAATATGTGTCATATCTTTCATAATCTCACTATTTTCATGAATCATTGATCCTAAATATCAAAAATGGCTAGCTTGATAATATCGTAGCCATCAATTTGAACTATATGCTAATTCCTCACAATTTGCTGAAATTTCAGTGCATATATTTTGTTTTTCATATGCTAATTCTATATCCTTCAAATTTTAAAACTTTTGACTATTTTTCTACTTTGATATCCTTATCTAGTCTCACCCACTAGTACAATATCGTCAACAAACAACACATACATAAATTCTACAAAAAGAAAGATTGTTATAGAAATTTGTTACATAGCATGTCTTACTCAATTAAAATGTTTGGTTTCAAAAAATTCACTCCTCTAAGTTACATGTACTTGTTATACGGTAGTAATTGTTTAAATTCGGGCTGTTATGCCAATTTTTTGACAAATGGTAAATATTTTGGCCCCATTTTGGAATATTGTTAAGTTATCCTACCTTTGCTTTTTTAGAGGTAAGATAACTTAACTCTAAAATAATAACTAAGGGTTGTTTGGGACTAATTATATAGATGGGATAACTTCGGTTATCTCTACTATAACTCCAAAAAACGTGGAGATATGAAACCTTCAATTTTACCTTTTTTACTTCATAACTCCATTTCTCTTGAAGCCAAACACATCATACCATGGAGTTTAGATAACCAGAGTTAGATTCTTGAAAACTTGACTTTGCACACCTTTTACATCCACTTCAAAAATAACTTCAGTTATCTAAACTCCATTGCTAAACAAGGCCTTTGTAGCTCAAAGATATCAACGGTTTTATTAACCTTAATCTAAAAGGTTATAAGAATGCACCACCTATGTATTTATGTCAGCCTTATGGATCACTACATGATAAGTTAAAGTTTTACATATCATCATATTCACAACTGTGACTTTAATGCCAACGACCATAGGGATGAGAATGGACAAGTTCAAGGCCAATTCTTGGCGTATTCTATTCAAACTTTTGAATTAGAAAAAAAATAAATTTCATATTAAATTCAAATTTTAAATAGGACGGTCAGTTAACCATAGGATACAAGCTGGCTGGTTGAAATGGAGGAGGACAACAAGAGTTTTATGCGACCGAAATATTCCATTAAGACTGAAGGAAAAATTTTATAGACTGCTATTAGACCAGCTTTATTATATGGCACGGAATGTTGGGCTATAAAAAAACGTCATTCACAGAACATAAGTGTAACAGAGATGCGCATACTCCACTGGATATGCGGCAACACTAGGAGAGATAAAATGAGAAATAAAGATATTCGAGTTAAAATAGTTATAACTCCCATCAATGAGAAGATGCGAGAAAACCGATTACGATGGTTTGGTCATGTGCAACGTAGACCTACAAATGCAACAGTTCGACGAAGAGAGTTTATCAATATAGGACAAGTTAAAAGAACGAAGGGAAGACCGAAGAATGATGGAGGTGATACGAAAAGATATGGATTCTAGAGGTTTAAATGAGGAGATATTATTTGATAGAAACTAATGGAGAAGGACTATCAAAATGATCGATCCGGCGTGATTCTTTTTTGGTTCATGTAGCCTACCCCAAATACTTGGGATGAAAGGCTTAGTTGTTGTTGTTGTTGTTTAAATAGGCCGGCCAAACCCTTGGACCCGCCTGTTTATTGTAAGATATATGTAACCGGCAATTCAGATAACTTATAGAATGCTATGTGCATCTTGTATTTTTTTAGGCAATAATGTACAGCAGGTGAAGGTTTAGACCCTTTACAAATTAAATATTTGGATCACGTACCAGCAAGCATCAAGAAAATATTTTTAAAAAGAGAAAAGAAGTAAAGTGAACATTACGAAGAGAATCAGAGAAATCAAAAGAATTTTAACACGGATATTTGCTAGTATCTCGTAGTGATCAAGAACAATTTAAACATCAATTTTCAAAGCACTGCAATCATGAAGAAATTACCAAGTAGAATTAATGTCAAATATAGAAGAGATAAGTGTGATTTTGAAACGGAAATGTCAAAAATCAATCTAAATAAGAAACTGAAGGATTCGAGGAGAAGAAACAAAAACAAATTCAGAATCGACCAACCATTCTTGCAACAAGATCCACCCGATCAAATTGATTGATCTTTGCACTAGCCATCGCATCCACATCAACATCAGATAAATTAAATGAACAACTCAAAATTAAAGAAAAAAGAAGAAGAAAAATCAATGAAAAAAACCTGAGAAATCGGATGAGCTGGACTTCGAGATCGAGATGAGCTCCGAATCGGGCGGAGGAGGAGGAGGAGGAGGGAGAGCACGACACGTGTCCGCCACCAGCAACCCCGCTTCCTTGATCGATCCGATTCGAGAGAGAGATGCATCGAGAGCGATGGTTATTTATCGTGATGGGAGAGGGATGGAGATTGAAAAGTACGCCGTTCCATAACGAGAGATGATGAGTGTCGCTCTCTCTCTCTCTCTCTCTTTATTTTATTATTATTTTGCTTCTTTTTCTTTCTTTTTTTTTCTTTTTTTGGTTTCTTTCTTTCTGTTGCATCTCTTGGGGACATTCTAAATGCGCACCATATTTTACTAGTGAGCACCATTTTCCCCTATGTTGTAAATCACTTACTATATAGTATGTGGTGCTCACTAGTAAAATGTGGTGCGCATTTAGAATTTCCCCATCTATTGCGTCTTTGCTGCTCTTTCTCTTTCTGAATGGGTTTGTTTTCTCATGCCATGTTGGATAATATCAATGGGTGGATATACAGAGAGAGGAGAGAGAGAGAGAGGTGATATTGTAATTATTAACTGTCTTTGGTGATTTGCGACCTGCAATTTTCTTAGCAATTGTGATGGGACACGTAGTGGCTGGATTAGTTTATTAATTGCTGTTAGGCACCGGGTTGAATCGTGAAATACAAAGTTCTGATTCAGATTTATATTGTTAAAGGGTTCTAATTCGATAGAGGTTGTCAAATCAATAGGCCAGCTCATCCTTTTCGTTACATTGTACTAGAGATTACTCTGACTAGACAATTTTCCAATAAGTATGGACTCAGCAATAACAAATATTGCAATCTTCTAAATAGATATAGCTTGATAGGATAAAGAGAAAAGAAAGAGATATAAAAGTTGCGATAAATACTAGGTATATAGAATAAAAAGGCTCCATAAGTCAAAAATGTAAAGAAAAGTAGTCACTGGGAAGTTGTCACATATTTCATATGTTCGGATGGTGGATCTATCTAGACTGCGGAATATTTGAATAGTATTTATAAAATTTATTTTTTTACGGTGTGTATTGTATTGATTGGAAAATCCTTGATGTTATCTTTTACTTTCATTTTTATAGACGATTGGGTGAAATTTGTTACTATGATGGGATCGGCCAACTTCTTGATTTTGATCCAACTGTAATTAAACCCCTAATGAGAACTAGTCTTATTACTAGAAACTTACTTTTTTTTTTTATTTGAATTTTAAAAGCAGTCCTATAATTTAGCACACATATTTGTCCCATGGAATATTTTTCTGTAGAATATTATAAAAGCACTCCCCAAATTGGGCATAAAACACACACCATTAAAATTAGTCTTAATTACCAGTGTGCCATTATATTTATGGGTAAGAGCATCCTCTTCTTCATCTTTAATTCTAAGGAGTTAGGAGTTGAAGTTAGGGAAGTGGAGGAGGAGGAAGAGGAGGAGGAGAAGGTGATGGTGGAGGGAGGGGAGAAGGAGGAGGAGGAAGGGGAGGAGGTGATGGTGGAGGGAGGGGACAAGGAGGAGGAGGAAGGGGAGGAGGAGGAGGAGGCTTGATCTTGAGGGGTCAAAAGAGGATGAGGAGGAGGTGAGGAGAGGAGAAGGAGGAGGTGTTGAATTTATGTATGTTTGAACATTAAATGTTTAAGTCAATTCACTAGTTCAAAAATAAATGAATTAGGTGAATGTGAAATGGCTTCAAAGTGGAGTGTATAGTAAAGGGAACAAAAGGAAAGATGAAGAAAAAATAGTAACACATCGGATAGAGTGCTGCTAGGATGTGGGTTTATATAAGATTGTTTATTTCATATCATTGCTTATGTAAGAAGATGAGAAACGTTGAGCACCACGGGTGCGTGTGTGAATGGCATTTAGGACGCATTAGTGGCGCCGCCCGTTAAGAGTTGTTAACTGTTAGGACTCTTTTCGTTTTCTTCTTCTGCAGACAGAAACTTTGTCTTTCAGACTTCTGTGACTTCTGTTCATTTCTGTTCTACACCATACACAAAAATTTTGTCTTTCAGACAGAAGTTTTCTATTTTCAGAAGAACAGTTCTGTTCATTTCTATCCTACACTATACCATACACAAAATTGAGAGTATTCTTCATGAGATTGCAAGAGCAATAGAATTGCGACTTCCTTCTTGTTGCAGCTGTAATCCAGAAGCAAAACGGTGGAGGGCAAATCGATTTTAAGGAGACAGTGTCAAACACTAGTCTCGATCATTTTTCATTCATTTTCTACATACACTCGCTTCCAATCAAGTAAAGTATTCTAATTATATTTTCATTTTTATTAGATAATTAACATATATATAAATATATAGATATTCTGCTACTTTCTATTAGATAATAAAATCAATTCAGATTGAGAATATGTTTAACTCTAACTCTAGATTTAATTAATAACAGTAGGAACCAATAATAATTTTATTAGTCTTATTACAATATTTATACCTATGTAAAGTTCTGAATCTTTTATACATATAAATTAATTCGGATTTCTTCTGTAATATCATCTTTCTGATTGGATTAGAAAACATATCTTTATGATCTTTTAGAGTAATAATTATGTTCATATCAATCTAAATCAACCAACAGGAGGAGGATGTGAGAGAGGAGGAGGTGGAGAAGGGGAAAGAGGGAGAGGGAGGAGGGAAGGGAGATGAGGAGGAGGAAGAAGACGAGGAGGGAGGGTGGGGAAAGAAAAGGGATTTTCCGAGAAAAAGGGGTGTGCTCTTATAAAAGTTTGTTGTTTTCAAATTTTCAGCAAGCGTGCCTTTATACATTTGGAGTGTGACTCTATAAATTTCTTTTATTATTAGGTGGAACAAAGGTTTGCAAGAAAATACAAAAAATCTCTCTTTTTCTACTTTTATTTTGAAATTTATTTATTAATTTCTTATCTACTTCCGCAAATTTCAGTAGCCAAACACACCTTAAGTTTCATAGATAGATGGATTTAAAAGAAAAGGTTGTCTTAGAAAAAATTAGTTAGTATCTTTAAAAGAAAAAAAGATTTATTAATTATGTACCTTTTATATATATGATATATCTAGAAAATATTTCATATATGTCAATTTACAATACAATCTTATATGAGCTAAATAATATACCCCTCCTTTTCAAACTAACAAAAAAAAAAAAAAAAATCTTTAGGGCATTTAGGATATATGTTCCTAACAAATTCATATTTGGATATTAATCCTAGTTATGAGTCAGGTATACAACCCATGGAAGACACTTGGGTACAAATCTGAATCCTCTATTACATGTTTGCTCTAGTTTTTGTTGTTTTTTATGTTGATCCTTAATATATTTTCATTGGAATATTAATCCACAATAATATAAGTCACTTTATAATATACCCTTTAAATTAATTAAAAATTAACTATAATAATAAATCTACTTAATGCAAGTTACTGATTATTATTCGATATCCCCATCTCCTTGACAACTATATTTGTAAAAACATGAAGATGATGAAAAGTTTTATTAGCAACAACATGAGTTCCATTTATGATTATAACTAACAAAAACATTTCGAATCACGGTAAAAATAACGTAACAATCTCTATTGATAGCATAATATGCAAAAGAGATGAAAGATATTCCCATAAATAGTGAAGACTACCAGTTTTGATCAATTAGAGAGCAAATTTGATTGGCCCAATGCACTGATCTTAAGTTTTTAAATTTATAGTTATGATTAGATCAGATTATTATATAACAAATAAACTTGAGGAACTATTTGAAATGATCATAAAAATGGAGATCCAAATAACAATTTGTAAGAGGCTAATAGCCATATATATATATATATATATATATATATATATATATATATATATATATATATATATATATATATATATATATATATATATATATATATATATATATATATATATATATATATATATATGAGTAAACGGGAAATTCACCGACGGTAATGGGAGTTCCTTTACCACCGCTTAGGTGGCCCAATAAAATTATTACATGTGACACCACTCAAAGGGCGTTTAAGAGAATTCATTTATTTATTATCTTGAATTATGCCACGTGTAATAATTTTATTGGGCTACCTAAGCGACGGTGAAGGAACTCCCTTCACCGACGGTGTATTTTCCGTTTCCTCTCTATATATATATACACACACATTTTAAAAAAATTGCTAGCGCACTTGGTAATTAGTGACAATTTAATCTAAAAAAGAGGCAGATAAGAGGTTGTAAGTTACAACAATATAAAAGAAGCCATTGATGAGTATGGGAAAACTGAGATCATTTGCGATTGAAGTTTAGAAAATGAGATTAAAAAAAAAAGGTAGGAGTGATTTAAAAATAAATGATGGCTAATTATCTTACTAAGGTAATTAAAAAAAGGATTTTTAGGATATAGGTCCTTAACAAATTTCATATTTGGATATTATTCTCTTACAAATCATAATTTAATTTTAATATTAGTCTCCAACAATATGAGACTCACCATAAAATAGTCAACCTATTAAATAATTCATCTAAAATATTAACTAACCTTGATTAAGAATTAGCTATGGTAGTAAATCTACTTACCCATCTCTAACCTAACTAATCAAATTAAGTTATTAATTAGTATTCAGTCTCCTTACTTTTTTTTTTTGCCATCGTTCATCTTGTTTTGACACTCCAAATTTCATAAACTTTTTATTAGCGATTAATATGAGTTTCATTACTAATTACAACTAATAAGAATATTTCTGATGATGGTAAATATGTTGTAATGATCTCTTAAATAACAAAATGTACCTAATTGATAAAAAAAAAAAAAAGATTCCTAATGATGGGTGAAGGCTAATAACTTTGATCTATAAGTGGTAAATATGTTGTAACGATCTCTATAAATAACAAAATGTGCGTAATAGACAAAAAAAAGATTCCTGATTATGGGTGAAGACTAATAACTTTGATCTATAAAAAGGGCAATTAAGTTTGGCCCCTTGCAGGTAAATTTAAAGTTTTAAATTTCTAATTATAATTAAATAGGATTAATCATGTAAAAAAACAGAATTGAGAGTTTGTTAACAAATGATAGCAAAATTTTGGGGATTAATATCCAAATAACAATTTATTAGAGAATAATATTCAAATATAATATTTGTTAGGGACTATATCCTAAAAACCTATGTAGTTATTGAAAAATGAATTTTTCTACCACATTGGTTGTGCTTTTTGTAATTTTATTCTAGAATTATCTTTATGTGTAGAGAGAACTTGGAAATTCTTGGATTTGGATCCACTTTGCACTCTAAAATTAGAGGGAAGTCCAACTTTTTATGTTGGTAGTTTGAATGTATTTCAAAATTGTCTTAAACTAGTTTAGTCCATATTAGATAGGGAGCAATACTTTGAAATATTTATATTGATTTCTTCTCCTTTGTAGATTAAATAGCCTTGTACATACTAGTCCATTAGAGCCCACATTAGATAGGGAGCAATATTTGGAAGTATTTATATTTATTTCTACTCCTTTGAAGATTAAATAATACATACAAGTCCATTAGAGCCCAACATCTTTCTACTTAAAATCACTGGTTGAAATGTTATAACTTTGCTGCACGTTTGACTACACAAAATACGAATTTGATTCACCTGCATTTTACGCACAAACATAAAAGCTCCGGTTGATATAAATCAATTGTCAATGATATTCGTGCAATAATATTCGTGCTAAGATAGGTATAATTTCCATCGATAAGAAGATGCGAGAAAATCGCTTACGATGGTTTGGTCATGTATAATGTAGGCCTACAAGTGTACCGGTTCGAAAAGAGGAGTTTATCAATGTAGGATAAGTTAAAAGAACGAAGAAAAGATAAAAAAAAATATGGATGAAGGTGATACGCAAAGATATGCAGTTTAGATGTTTAAATAAGAAAATATTACTTGATAAAAATGAATGGAGAAGCAATATCAAACACCATAAACATATACAACCTTCGTATAATCAATCAAACACCAGCACACACTAAAACTATAACAAGCACACACTAAAACTGCAACAAGCGCATGGATACAAACCCTTCTCCTCCCAATGATATATCGCTTGATATATCGTATTGAAGGGTCAAACGATACGATACGGAAGTCTGATATTGACTTATATTCCAGATATATCCTCTGATATCCCCCGCTTAGATTGTCATGGCTGATCAACCCTTGCATTAGTATTCTTCTCCCCAGCAATAGCAACAGCATTACCAGCAGTGGCACTGCTACTCCTCTCATACTTCTTCCAGCACTCGCACTGCCTTCTCCCCAAACTCACGGCCCTCCCAAGACTCGTCATCTGATCACCCCCCAACCTCTTAATACTTCCGCCACGCAACTCACCAGCCGCACCCACCTCTCCACCACCACCCATCTCCTCCTTGCAACTCCCCCTCCCGATCCGACTCCTCACCCACAACTCCCTCATCTTCCTCCTCACCTCGCACTCCCTCTCCTCGTGCCCCTCCCCGTCGCAGAACCCGCAGCACTTGCCGCCTTCGTCCCTTGGCCGACTCCCCGCCCTCAGGCTCCGCACGCGCTCCCAGTTCTCCGCCAGCCTCACCGCTTCCTCCAGCGTCTCCGGCCGCTGCGGCACGATCCAGTCCTGGAAGTCCTCCCTCAGCCCGTCCAAAAACACCCCTTTCAGCAGCGCGTCGGGCAGCCCGTGGCCGGGCCACCGCTTCAGTATCCACTGCATCCTGAGGTGGAACATGCCGGCCCTCTCGCCGTCCCCTTGCTTGATCGCCATGAGGTCGGCGCGGGCGTGGTCGGCGTTCTCGGGGCGGAGGAAGAAGGCTAGGAATGCGGACTGGAGTTCGGGCCAGGGGAGGGCCGGGTCCACGGTGAGGTCGTACCAGAGGGCTGCGTTCCCGTCGAGGGTGACGGGGAATATGCGGATGGCCGCCGAGGGGGAGGAGGCGTTGTTGGCGCGGCAGACGCGGCGGAAGCGGGAGAGGTGGGCGAGGGGGCACTCGGAGGCGGTGCCGTGGAACACAGGGAGGGGGGCGACGTTGACGTAAGAGGAGCGGAGCAAAGAAGAGGATGATGAATTGGAGGAGTAGGAGTAGTTCCCATCATCGACATTGTCGTTATCATCGTTGTCATCATCATCCTCATCGACATTGTCGGAATATTGAGAGTATGACTGTTGAGATGGTTGATGGACGGAGTATTCCTCGTAATCAGCTTCTTCTTCTTGTTCTGATTCTGGATGGTGACGATGATGCTGCTGTTGTTTCGTAATGCGACGACGTCGGTGAGAGGATCTCATGGCTGTTGCAGTGTTTTGGGAGAGGGCAACAGTAGAAGGCAACGAGAGAGAGGTTATATTGGGGAGTTTCCAAAGGAGCATACCATTTTTCCTAGTGAGCCCACTTCTCAATTTTCAGTCCGACCAAAATTTCACTATTCAGTGGGCTCACTAGGAAAATTGGTGTGCTCCATTGGAAACTCCCTTATATTGAGTGGCGTCGGATCAGTGAAAGGGCAGGAGACGCGATTCTCTAGTCAGTTGCAACCGATAATTTTTTCATTTTGGGCAAAAAAATAAATTTGCTTATTTTAATAGAGATTCAGTCGGTTGCAAGTTTAAATAATATTTTAAGGCTAGATTACAAGAAAGCCCCTAAAAATATTAAAGTTTTTCAAAAAACCACCATAAACTTTTTTGTATGTTATACCCATACAGTTTTAAGTTTCATAAAAAAATCCCACCCGCCCACAAAATTTAATTGATCAATTTAAAAATACAATAAATATTTACTCTCTGACAATTTCAGATATAAAGTATTTTTAGTAAATATATTAAATCAAAAAGTGAATATTTAGAAAAGTTGAATAATGTATATATAATATATTTTTAAATTAATTTATTAATTTTCTGTTGTGTGAAGTTTTGAAAAAACCATAATAGTTTGATGGGGGTTTTAAATCTAATTTAGCCATATTTTAATACCCTGACTAGGATGTCTGTTACTCTGCAAATCAATAGATTTGTTAGACAATCTAATATGTAATTTTAATTGTACATTAAAATAATAAATGGTTAATTTTTTTTGGTTCAAAATTGATTTTAGTACAAATCATGTGAGTAGGGTGAGTTTTAGTTATGAAAAATGTTAGTTATCTATTGACTTAGGGTGTGAATCTTATGTGGCATCCCAACTTTCCTTTTTTTTTTACTTTCATTTTTAATTGGAAGTGCTCTTGAAACTCAAGAAATAAGATAATATATTATTTTTTTTATTAGTTTCTCATTATTACTTTTCAATTCTACTCAATTAACAAATATATTAGTATTATTTTTTTATTTAATTTGATAATAAAATAATATTTTTTATATTCCACTTCTTACTTCCAAAAGTGAGTTTACAAACACTTGAACTCTATTGAACAATTCTCTTTCTAAACTTTCATTTTGAAAACCAGTTCTATTTTTCTTCTTTACTTCTCCCAGTTCTAGGAGCCAAACAGGATCTTAATCCAAAGTGAAGATAATTTTTGCATGAAACTATCTATTAACTTAATGCAAGGTGATGATTACTTCTTTTTACGGAGAGACTTTAATGCAAGTCATGTGAGCGTTATTTAATAAAGATCTCAACTATTCACTAATTTAGTGAAGGACGGAGATGATGCATCTTGTATGGGCCAAGAAATCTATAGCCTTGGGAGATGATCCAAATCCCTTGTTTGCAATTCTCACATCGCATTGTTCTTATAATTTTGTTTGCTAAGGATTAAAGGTGGCTTAAAATAAAACATCCCGCTCTATTAATAATAGATAACAGTAATATGTCTGCTAAATCAAATAATTAAACATATAAGACGAAAATAACAATTCACCGCAACTAAAACCTCCAAAATAAAACCACACTGCTTTGCTTAGTGAGCCCATAGTTCCGGAATAGTTTTAATATTGTTTGAGGATTAATTTTCGACTAAGGCGAACAATATTATCACATTAAAAAAAATAACAAACTCGTAATTTTTTACATAGCAGGTTCACTGACAAAGTGGTGTGCTCAAATATAATTTTCCATAGTAACCATTAGAAGACTTTGCTCATGAATCTACACAAAGACTTCCTCTCGATGATGATAATAATAATAATAATAATAATAATAATAATAATAATAATAATATAAATGAAAATCGACAGAGAGATGAGGTTTGCCAGTAATGTTGATTTAGTAACAATGATCTTGAGTCTTATTGTGATGACTTGGATTCAGATTGGGAGCATGGCTTTGTCTAGTCTTTTCTCATGATTTTCTATATTTATTATTATATTAATATTATTATTATTATTTGAACAAATTTAACTTGGATCACCTAAAAACATGATATAATTAATGGAGAACTTGATGGAGCACTTGTTTGAAATGCCTATAGATTAGACTGCTGAAGCTAAAATATAGGAATATAATCAGAAGGGCCAAGTTAATTGTTAGATCATTATTTGTCCTCATTAAGATTTTTGGACCCGTAGCATATGCTCGTCCAGATTTTCTAATTGAGTACCTTATAATATGTCCTAACACAATAACGAGGGATATATGCAACACTCCTAACATGTATGGTCTCTTTCGCTGAATATTGTTATAGAGGAGAGGATGGTCAGGGCTTAATAGAGGATGGTCAGGACTTAATATTTGTATGCTTCCTAGAGTTACAGGCAAATCCACATAGCATATTTTGTTAGCTTGCAAGTTCGCACACTGCAATGCACTACTTTTTTTGATTTATCAATTGATTTGTCGGTGACAAACGATACATGGAGGAGAGCTGAGGTCTCTAGAAAATCATCGGGTCTCAAATTATCATTGGTTGTTGTCATATACTGACATATATGGAAGAGAAACAGTAGAATTTTCAATAATAATATTCTAGAAAAGTTTACTTTCGTCTTATTGTGAGTGGTATTATCTTCTGGATAGATTTACTATCGGATGAAGATCATCTACAACTTTCAAGTAGACTTTCAGGCGATGATATTGTGCCTTTGTTAGATATCCACTCGATGGAGAGCCATAGAACAATACCTTCTAGACAGAGATCGTTGAGGACCGCATTCTCCACCTTTTGCATTTGCTTTTCTTTTTCGCTATTTCTTTTGGGTTAGTTGTTTCTATACCATGTACTTTGGACTGTGGTGTCGGTCTTCTTTTTTAGACCATTTGTATACTTTGATCTATTATGTCTCATAAATGAAATATAGAGGGCATTGCGTCCACCATTAAGTCTAAAAAAAAAAAAAGAAAAAAAAGAAATATATTCATAGTACAAGATATGCATACTGTTCAAGATATGTTGCTTATTTACATATATTGTAGCATATATTTGCATAAGATTGGTTCAAGACGGAGAATTGCAAGCCAACTAATTAGCACTCGCGTGCCCTCACTATTTTTAAAGATAACTATAGAAGTCCCGCGGATTCAACAATGTTTAAAAGCTCGGTTGGGAGCCAGTTGGGGATGACTTGTGGAATTGGAATTTTTTTTAATAATTCTCCAAATAATCTTAAAAATCTTTATTTTGTAACTAGTTTATACAAATACCAATAAGTTTTGGCTCAAGTAGCATCAGTTCTATCCAATTTACGAGATGACTCAATTTGGATAACATTATGTAAGTAACCTAAGGGTCTACCTCATAAAAAGACTCTTAATTTAGGATTTCGTTTTATTATTTTCTAGGAGTATTTACTGGTTTGTCCCTCAAATCTTTATATATTATGATTTTGTCCCCAAAATCTTCACATTTAGATTTTGTCTCCAAAATCTCATAAGTTACAACAATTTAGTCCTCCTCTCTAACTTTCCCTAACACAGTTAAATATTTGACCATTTTACCCCTCTTTTCCTCTTCTATTTTCCTCCTCTCTTCTTCTTCTCTCTTCATCCTCTCTTCTCCTTATCTTCATTATTCCTCCTATCTTCCTCCTCTCTTCTCCTTCTCTCTTCCTTCTCTCTTCTCCTTCTCCTATTTTGGAGTTAATTCACATTTTAAATTCATATAGGAAGATAGGAGAAGAAAAGGAGAAGAGAGGAGGAAGAGAGAAGGAGAAGAGAGGAGGAAGATATGATAAATAATGAAGAAAAGGAGAATAGAGGAGGAAGAGAGAAGAAGAAGAGAGGAAGAGAATAGAAGAGGAAAAGAGGGGTAAAATGGTCAAATATTTAACTGTGTTAGGGAAAGTTAGAGAGGGGACTAAATTGTTGTAACTTATGAGATTTGGGGACAAAATCCTAAATGTGAAGATTTGGGGGACAAAATCATAATATATAAAGATTTGAGGGACAAACCAGTAAATATCCCTATTTTCTATCATATGCATAAGTTATTGGATTGGGAATTGTTTTCAGCATCTCCCAATCTCTTTAAAAGAGATAAAAAGACGACACAAATTATTTTTTTTTTGGGATTCCTTCATCCAATCCAAAAGGACTAGGAATCCCTTTTTTTCTTTTCTTTCATAAAATAAACCATATTTTAGCAAAATGCAAAATTAACTCGAGGCTTAGCTATGTACACACTTTAAGAGAAAAAAAAGAAAAAAAAAAAAACCATATAAAAACACAAAATACATGAAATACACATACATCTACGTAGGCTAATGCATAATTTCACATTATCGAGCAAGCATTCGGATTATCATCGCTAAACATCGCCCCCGCCCTTTCCTCGAAGGTAGGATACGGTTGCCTCTGGTAGTATCCGTGCATGTACGAATCATCATATCCGTGCTTCTGATAATTATACGAGGACATAGATGCATAGGAATACGGATGGGCACCGTACTCTACGTGATGCTGCATATGGCCGGGATGGTACTGGTTATAGGGGTGCTGAGAGTAGCCGTCGTATTCTACATTGTACGGATACGGCCAGAATACGGCAGTCATACCAGTCTTTCTCACTGCCTTGAGCACCTTCTTTTGGTCCGCCCACCCGGTCACGGTCACCCTCGAGGTCACCATGTCTATGTACACGTCATCAACTCCTGCAGCAAGTTGGATTTGTTTCTTTTAAACTCGGATAGTTTGCATAGTTTTTATAAAGATACAAGTTCAGAAAGCTAATTAGTTATACTTCATGATTCATGACAAAGATATGTGGATAAAAGAAATATTACTAAATATTTAAATCAAAACAAGTAATAAGATTATAATTCGCATACAGAAACTCTCATCCTATTAAAAAGGAAATGAAAAAGCAAAAAATAAAAATAAAACAATTGAGTAAACAGGAAGTTAACTGGCATAGAAGAGTGGCGATTAGATGGACCTATCAATATATTATACATGACATACATGCAGACAGTGAATGACTTTCCTTTTATTTGTTATATTGAGCAGTGTCATGTGTAATATATTGATAGACCCACCTAAGCGTCAGTACTAAAAGATTTTCCTTTTATGTCATTTAATTTCCTGTTTACTCTAAATAATTGAATAAAAATATATATTTGAAAAAAGATATTTTGAAGAAATTCAAAGGAGGTAGAGTGATCTGGATAACAAAATTCCTACAAATATCTGATTACTAAAAACTAACTATGTAACATATTAATCACAGGAATAGACATTAATAATAAACTTATAGTTTGGTTAGCGCTTCTAATTAAGTTTTTTTTCTTTTTTTTTTTCTTTCTTTTTCAAACAAAGACTATAACTAGTTCCATTTCCATTTAATTTTCTCTTCAACTTTTTTCAAGTAGGATTCGTACTTATTATCGCTTACACACTTACTAAGAGAATTTACCACTGAAATAAAATGATATTTGTAATATTTTAAGTTGTTATTGTATACCTTTGACCTTGAGAAGTGCCTTCCTGATCTTTCTCTCGCACCCTGGAGAATCCATGTGCACACACATCTCCACAATCTATAACCAAACAAGCCCAAATGAAAAACAAACTCGCAATCAACACTGATATTTCAACAATTAAGTATACAATCAAACCAAATAACAATTAAAAGATTTATAAAGATCCTAACCGTCATTCAGTTGGTTGCTCCTCTCTCTCTCTCACTTCAAATCTTCTCTCTTTAGAATTAGCAAAGCTTCTTGCTTCTCTTTGCAGTGCCTCTAACCGTCTATTTATAGAAAAAGGAAGATACTTAAGAGACTCCAACAACGAAGGAGATACCGTGTGTTAACACTAAATTAAAAATAATTAATTAAACGAAGTCTTCGAAAAAGTGTTGTCAATTGAATGCATTAAAATAATACAAAAAGAGAGTTTGTCTAACGTCCCCGCCGACCTTCACCCCAATCTCAAGAAACAACTCCACAACTTCCGCGTGAGACGGCAACATGCGCACCAACGAGGATTTGACACGTGTTCATTTCAGAGGTTGTCCGCGTATTCTCTTTTGAAGTAGCGTAGAAAAGTACTGAGAGGGGGATGGGGGAGAAGCGTGGAGGCCCGTTAAGGAGTAGGCCTTCAGGCCCAAGGAAAAGGGGAAATTTTAATATTTGAGTTGGGAACACCAAACAGCCAAATGGGGCCAATGTGAAGGCACCAAGTAATCATTCGTGTTGTTGTAAGGTAAGTTAAGAGGGATACTTGCATGACTTTATTAATATTTGAAACTTTCTTCAAAAAAATTAATAATAATAGCAATAATAATGATGATTAGATCAAAGATTTTAAAGTTAATTATTGACTTGACTTGACGCTTCTATATGTGCTAGTCTTGCTACCGGTCTATAAAATAAGTTTTAGGGTTTTTAACATATCTGTCCCTTACATTTTTTAAAAATTATAATTTAGTCTCTCAAATCTTCATATTTATAATTTAGTCTCTCAAATCTTCAAATTTATAATTTAGTCTCTAGATCCTTTAATTTACCTCACTTTAGTCCCCAGTCATATTTTTAGCCCGAATTTCCCATTATATCCCTGAGTTACTTCAATTAGTCATTCTTTTTCTCTTCCTCCTCTTTTCCTCTTTTTATTGGGTTCCCCTCTCCAGTCTTCTCCTCTCTCTCTTCCCTTCCAGTTAATCTTTAAAGTGAAGTAACTCAGGAAAACCTAATAAGAAGAGGGAAGAGAGAGAGAAGAAGAATGGAGAGGAGAACCCAATAAGAAGTGACAGAGAGGAGGAAGAAGGAAGAGAGAACTAAAGTGAAGTAATTCCGGGGTATAACTAGAAATTCGGGCCAAAAATATGGCTGGGGGACTAAAGCGAGATAATTTAAAGGATTTGGGGACTAAATTATAAATTTAAAGATTTGGGAGACTAAATTCTAATTTTCAAAAATGTTGAGTACAGATATGTAAAACCCCTAAAAAGTATATACTAACGCTCTATGACTATGATGTGCATAAGATGTCAAATGTGGGGGCAATATGAAGGCACCAAGTAATTATTTGTTATGTCCTAATGCAAGTTAACTGTGATACTTAGAACTTTCTTACAAAAAATTATTAACAATAACAATAATAATGTTGATGAGATCAAAGATTTTTAAAGTAAATTGTTGACTTGACTTGATGCTTCTATATGTGCTAATTAATCCTGCTACCAATCCTCCTTTTAGTTATAAAATAAGTTTTATTTTTGACAAAAAACCATAGCCGGTTTAAGGAAAATGTTAAGCCTAAAATAATTCACTACTCACATTGTTTATCTTCAAAAAGATTAAAAACAATGTCGAGCCTGCCTTTTTTTTCATCTGAAAAAGAATTATATCATTTTTATTCATTTATGACGAAAAAAGTTAATACTGTTTAAGTTGATTAATGCACTTTAGATTTAGTAAAACATCCGTTTATTGTGATTAAAAAAATTCTCCAAAATACAATCTATTTGAAACCATAAAAGGTGCATGCTAACACTTGAAGTGCATAAGAATTAGGGATTTTTACATATCTGTCTCTTAAATCTTTAAAAATTAGAATTTAGTCTCCCTAAATTTTCATATTTATAATTTAATCCCCAAATTCTTTAAGTTACCACAATTTAGTCTCTCAGCCATATTTTTTGTCCGAATTTTCCGTTATACCCCTGAATTACTTCACTTTACTCTTTCCTTCCCTCTTCCTCCTTTCTTCTCTTCTTATTGAGTTTCTCTATTCATTCTTCTCCTCTCTCTCCCTTTTCTCTTCTTATTGGGTTATCCTGAGTTACTTCACTTTAAAAATTAACTGGGAGGAAAGAGAGAGAGGAACCCAATAAGAAGAAAAAGAGAAGAGGAGAAGGAAATTGAGTACTAAAGTGAAGTAACTCAGTAGTATAACGGGATTTTTGGAGAAAAAATATGTCTGTGGACTAAATTGTGGTAACTTAAAGGATTTAGAGGCTAAATTATAAATATGAAGATTTATGAGACTAAATTATAATTTTTAAAGATGCAAGGGATAGATATGTAATAACCCCTAAGAATTAATAATACTTATCGAGCAAGTTACCAGTTACTTGCACAGGAAAAATGAAAGTTTAATAGGACACTGTACCATCCAACTTGCTACGTGTCTTTTCAAGAGAAGTTCCTCCCTCTTTTACTAAATATTTCACAATTTTTTTTCTAAACTGTTAGAGATAGAAGGGAACCCTAAATTGGTAGAAATATCTTGGCAAGTCACTATTTTATTTCTTTCTTTTTTACTTTTTCATTTTTCTTTTTCCTGGAATCCTAGAAAAGAGAGATGTCTTTACAAAAAGGTGTCGGTGTTTAGTAAGGATAATAACTGAAACTGCGTTAAGGCGGTGGAGATGGTGCTCTGTGGACCGGCGCTGCGCTAAAAGTTTTGTCCCTTTGCATGCAGCCGTTGCACTTGAGAGGGGACTGGGCAGCAACATGTTCAAACGAAACGATAAGATTGTGTCGGTTTTTGGTCCCGACCACAAAGGATCCTATCTTGGTTCCCGTCAAAATTGATGCTTACAGCATTACATCAACTTCTTATCCCCAAAACGAATTTGATAACTTCGAATATAGAAAGTACATGTAAGGCAATGCCCTTGTAACCAAAGAAAGTCACACAGAATTCGATCACATGGATTATTCTTTTCCATTCAGTAGTACTCATATCGAGCAATATATTTTCATTTAAATCTCCAACATCTATATATTTTCCTATCAGCTCTTCTTTTTTTTTCCTTTACTTTTAAAACTTGTCTTACGCTGATCAATTTTATTTGTCAAACTGATGCATTTATAGGTTTTCGTTACACATGACCAAACCATCTTAAGCGATTTTATCGCATTTTCTCTTCGGTGAGAGCTAAACTTGCCTTAGCACGAATTCGATAAGAGAAATATAAAAAAAAATTCTTACTAACAGTGCAAAATTCCAACCCTCTCATTACTTTACTTAAATTCATTTCATTCGTGTGCGATTAAGATTTTCATAGTCTAGAATTTGTTCACACTTGTATTTTACTTTTAATTTTGTATTCAATCAAGTTGATGCAAAATTAATAATTTCCAGTGAGTATACATGTTTTATTCATTTGATGGAAGTGGAAAATAAATTTTCAATATCTATGAAATTTGATATTAAAGAAATCTAAGGAGGTATCGGTCATAAGCAAAAACGAAAATGAAAGGAAAAAAAAAAAAATGAAAATATGGGTTTTTTTTTTTTTTTTTACTGTGCACTAACATCATAAATCTAGTATCCTCGGATACAAAAGCCTTTTATTATACATGGAGAATGAATGGATTTTATTTGTTACACTCAGAAAATCACATTGGGAGTTACTGTATGCGCCTATATTTTTCTTAGTGAGTCTCAAAAATTAGAGAGAAAATAATTTACTCCGTAACTTTTTGTTGCTCACATCCAGTAACTCTCAAAGCACACAATCTCTGAAATGTAGGGCCAGCAAGCAAGAAGTTGGGCTGAGAGATGACGAAGAACGCATTAGTGTCGTAATAAAGAATCAGGATATTCTAATGGCTATGGGTGAATAGGATAAACCAACGCCATGGACTAGAATTTCAGCAAGCAGCAGTGGGCTTTTCATGAGACCACAAAACCTGGAGGATAAGATTTTGTGTCCTCGCCCCAACATCTAGCTTGCGGAGGAAAAAGAAAAGGTAATAACAAATCCATGCAAGTTGTACAAATTGTAGTACTTTTAGAATGACATTCTTCATAGATTATACTACTTTTAGAATGACATTCTTGATAGGGACACTCAAAAAATTTCAATTTGAATAAGGAGGCCGACCAGATTTAAAGTTCTTTGTTTGAAGTTACAAAAGAGCTGGGGGAAATTCTAAATGTGCATCGCTTTCCTCTTAGCAAGGACTATTGGATAAATTTCCAAAAAACTTCAAGTTTGCCATTTTACTTTTTAGAACAAAAAAGATATGGCTTCTTCTTAGTGAGTATCATCCCTCTAAAACTCATCTCTAATCCATTTAGAAACATTTTTCTCCTGCACAACTTTATATAAAAAAATACATATAATAATAATAATAAAATAAAATTTTTAAAAAATATATGAGAGTAAACCTTAAATCTCAACTTTCTCTTCGCTAGGAATTTGCTAGGAATTTGAAAGAGCTTTCAACCGGCTTGGGAAGAAGAGGGGCGGAGAAGAGGGAAAGAGAAACACAGGGAGTCATGCTCACTAAAAAAAACTATTAGAGAAGTAAAGGATAAGTTTGGAAAATTAGTAGTGCTCACTAAGAAAAAACCACCGGTTTTAAGTTATATGGGGATCACTAAGTTTTAAGTTATATGGGGATCACTAAGAAAATGAGGCTTCCCAAGAGGAAAGAGAGGAAAGTTGAACACATTTAGAATTTCCCAAGAGCTGGTTGGTTGCACAAAAGATTGCAAAAGAACGGAGGGATACAATAGTGTAGCACAATAACATTTGTGTGAAAGCGAACACCTACTGCTTCCAGAAGAAAAGTTTCAGACCCGAGCGCTACATACGTCAAATTGAGAATTTACTTGTACTTGATCAGATCACAGTACTTAATAAGAGAAAACTAACGCTTCAGAAACAAAATCACATAGACAGTTCCCATGGAGATTCAGAGATTTCACATAGAAGCAAGATTGGCAATAACCTTTGTGCTTCCACAAGAGCTCACTATTTGGATTAGTGGAGGAGAAAACTGACAATAACTTTCGTGTTTCCACAAATATTGAGACTAGCAGTTGGAAAAAATCTAATGCAAATCTTAAGCGATATTAGCGCAATGCACAACAAATTAATACAATATATGTGAAATCCAACTTCTCCGAAAGAATGTCAAAGTAAAACCTGATAAAGGAACCATGACAAGGCCCACTCCCATGGGATGCCAACAACAGAGAAATCAAATCGAGAACTTACAGTAATCTTGTAGTATCATACAAACCTACAACTTTTGGTCCCGGCAGCCGAGAGAGTAAAACCAATTCAAGGAGTAAGAACACAACATTTGGTGAAAGTAGTCACCAACAAATGGATATACAACAGAAGTTCCCTCTTGTCAAGCCTAACTAAATCGCTAACAAAATTCAGGACCAGGACCTATTTAGGTTACAGACATACAACACTATTAACCAACCTGAAGAAATTTCCCTAATCCAACTAGTTGGAACTTTAGAAAAGCTTAAAAAGTATTGGCAAGAGCATCACAGGGCAGGCATGTTAATAGTTGTTATCACATCCTTAAATAGAAAATATAGGCGCAATGTTAGAGGGCTCCTAATTCTGTCCTGAACCATTACTGGGTATTCTTTTGAGCAGTTTGTACAAGCCAAAGACATTCTCACGTTGCCATAAATTGGGGATGAAGAACGAACGATAAAGGGCAGGTGACATCTCTCTATCCAAGTAAGGTAGGGCTGCCAGTGTCTGAGATGTTTTGCATCAGTATGAGAACAAAAATATGACAGAATCAGAAAAAAATGAACCGAAACATTAGGCTTACCTCCCATTTTGACAAGTCACTTCCACGTGCAGGGTATGGCCGCTTCAGATCCAGTTCTATGAAGAAGGTACAAGCATCAATATCCCTAAACTGCGAGAGCAGATGAACAGGGATATTTAATTACAGAAGACTTGAGAAAAACGTGCAAAGAAAACAGATAATATGAGGAGATTACAAATTGCTCATCAGAAGCCTTGTTCTTATTGTTGAAATAAGGTGGAGCTGATGCAGTGCCTCCCAGGGTTGAATTGAAAGGAAGAGGAAGAAGCCCTCGAAACCCATCATCTATCCATCTTACTTCACTTATGTGTGAGGGTATGAAGAAGGACGAGGGATAGCGATGCCACTCACTTCCAACACAGAGAACAGAACCTATAACAAAACTATAATGGATCAGACTTGAAATAAGAATCCAACTAATCTGAATTCTTTTACAAAGGATAGCAACACCACTTAAGAAGACCTTGGTTAAAGACAAACTAATTTAAAACAGCTAGAGCATCCATTATTCTTACCATGCACTAGCATTGTATTATGATACATAGATCACTTTTTACAACCAAAACTGGTGTGTCTGATATATCCAGAAACAAACAGGCACTACCATCCATTTCAAACACTTCTAAATGTATAAAGGTTTATACACTTAAAAAGTATTATATAACATGAAGCATGTTATGCTCCCTTTGACAAAAGCTAATTGCTTTATAGTTCCTTTTATCATTTTGGTTCTCTCATATGTGAGTTATCAACTACATAAATATCAATAAAACACATACTAAAACGTGTAGTAGTGTCTAGTCTTGGAGGGTCCGACACATTGTACCTATGTCTGATTACAACATCCATGTCTGTGTGTGAATTATAGACATTGTGACATAATAATGAACAATTATAGCATGTAACCATAATTTTTCCGGAACAAATCTAAATTTCCTCACCATCTCCAGCTTCTTCATGATGATATTCTAATTGCTTGTAAATCCCCATTGGAGCAGAGTATCCATTCAATATGGAGAATGTGCGGCTGTGAGAAGCACACAATATAAGGCCAAGGAACACTGGTCTAACCCCTTTAGCAATCTGTTTACAACAGTCGGACACAAATTACTGAATTTCTAGTTGATGGCACCTAAACAAGAAAATTATATGAGACGACAGCAGGCAGGACTCAACATTTACCTTAAAAAGTAGAGATTCGTCAACTGTATATTTGTCACGGAAAAGATCAGGAAAACTATCAATCACTGCAGTAGCTGCAACACAAATCAATGGATATATTGGATAGAGAAACCTGCAAAGTAGGTAGAATATCTTAATTTACATTCTACACATCCATTTCACTGGAGACATACCAACAAAAAATCAGGCAACAATGTGCAGTGACATGAATAAGAACTTAGAGGGGTAAAAGGTCTTCAGATATAAAAATAGAGGGAACAATAGAATTAAAATTCTAATTATCTGGCAAATAAGAGTGGCACTATATTGTCTTTCAGATTTTGGTTCTTGCTACAGAATAAATAAATATTTGACATGTACTTCCAGCTATGAGAGACTGAAGGAAATCAAGAGCTACTGATATACGAAAAAAAGAGATCAAGGAAAACTACTGATACAGGAACAAAAGTGATAATTGTGGGGGCGGGGGGGGGCTGGGGGGGGGGGGGGGGGGGAGAGAGAGAGAGAGAGAGAGAGCAGAACCAAACTGCTATTGCATCTCAAAGGGAACAAGGTGCACAAAATAAGCCTCCCCTGGATTATAAGCCAAAACATAAATAAAAGCATGCAATTTAGGTTCTTTTTTGTTGCAAAATAATATCTACACACAAGCCTGTTCACATAATTGACAACTTATAGGCCCTATGTTAAGTCACAAATTCTAGAAGCAGTCCATAAGCCAACTGAATCAAGGAAGGTATCTTATTAGCTGGAGGCTTCGGTTATGAACACCCAATTTACACAAGAGTCTCTAATAGTACATAGAAGGCGGAAACAAAAACAAAGGATGCTAGAAATTTACGAAAGAAAACTTTGATTACAAATTCTCTCTCTGATCCTTCTTCAAGAGAAGGTTTCTCTTTATAGTTTCTCCGCCGTAGTAGGTGTAGTAGGATAAAAAAAAATCTTTTGCTTTGCTGGAAAGGTCTCCGTTATTGTTAGTGGAGGCAAAAGTCCTTCTTTATAGTTGTCTTCTTTTGTCAAAATTGTCGGCCAACTTCAACTCTGAATGAGGAGGAATCTTTTGAGTTGGTTGTGACGTCATTACTTCAGTCACTTGTAGTCCCACCTCGCTTTTACTCTCCTAGGTTGAGATTCTCCATTTGATCATTATCCAGCTCTACATTGTCATCTCCTTGTGCCTCTTGCATTTAGTCTTGTTCCCATAAGAACTCTTCATGTGCTTTTGAACCAATCCTCCCCAGATGAAGTGATTCAAAAAATATGGTCATCTTTTGGACTCTATTATCTGAATCTTCAAATGTTGATTCATAATCATATAGCATGACTGTTTTACTTTCTTGTATGGAATGAGTCCCTGATATGGTTGTGTTGTACACCATTCTGAAGAACTCCTTTGCTGCATACTTGGCTTCATTATCTGCATTGAAATCATTCTTCGTGTATTTTGCAATCTCATGATTTGGCTGCACAAATACTCGATGGAGTTCCCATAACTGGATTGCAGGATAGAGTTTGATATAATTCCTCTTTTCCCATACATTCCAGATTCGGAAAAAGAAAGTGTTTTGGAATCTACTTGTATACTTCTTTACTCTGCTACTGCAAATATCCGGAATGAATTCCGTATATTCTTCAGGATGATTTGTGTTGACATAAACTTCATGGACTATTTCAAGCCTTATTTGTCGCTGATAGCTTGGAATTTCATGGAAGCAGGCCATGAGCCTTGGCCTCTTGAACTTATTCAGAATTAATTCTTTCTTTTCAAAATAGTAAAAAATATCTGTTGCTTCTAAATTCCTGAAGAAAGCTACTAATTGGCTCTCTTCTAGGAGATTTTGTTGATTTAGTGTTATCATGTGCTCAATTGTTGTTTCAGCCTCTAACCATTTCATTTTTTCATTTTGGATGTTATAAAGTTTTATAACTTCCAAAAAGTCTGGTATTCTGATACTCACTAGATCAGAAGTATCAAGATTTGAGAAAATTTCCCTCAATTTTCTCTGATCTTCGGAGTTTACTTGAAACAGTTCTTCTTCTCTTCTGTTTAAAGCTTCAGAATCTTGAAGTTGTTGAATACTGGCATAGACCCCTTTAATAGTCCCTCTGTTTTTGGCCATGAAGCTTTATACTCTTGGTTTTACTTCTTATGCTGTAATATGATTTTCTCGATCTGAGTTAGCCAATAATTTGCTCCCTTCAGATCATTTGATTGCAGGGCGCGAAAACACCCGTTGATTTTACTGTATGTATTTTCATCTATATTTTTGAGCTCAGAATTGTACCAGTCTTTTACCATTGTGGCAGCAAAAGGTTTTACTGGTGTAACTAACTCTTCGTTGTCCTGTAGGACGAATAAATACCTCTGTAAAAGTAGCATTTCCTGTAGGAAATACTTTTCGCTCTGTGGAGGGTTTTGCCTCTATAGAGGCCTTTGTTTTTTTTCCTCTGTAGAGGATTTTGCCTCTATATAAAACTTTTCAGCTGACGTTTCAGCTGCCACCTTTTTTCCCTTCTTTGAAGTGACGTTTTGCCAGGCTGTTGCGGCTTGCTGTCTCTTCATTTGCTCCGTCAGTCGCTTGATTTTATCATTTATGTCCTCGTTCATTTCTGGATAAAATTTCACCCAGAATCTATTGCAAAACTAGACACTGAATTTCCCAACAAAAAGGATTTTTTGAAGATTCAGATGACATAGTCCAAAAGATGACCAGATTTTTTGAATCACTTCATTTGGGGAAGATTGGTTCAAAGGCACATGAAGAGTTCTTACGAGACTAAGAAGACTTCATGCAAGAGGCATAAGGAGATGACAATGCAGAACTGGATGATAAACAAATGGAGAATCTCAACTTAGGAGAGTAAAAGCTAGGTGGGACCACAAGTGATGGAAGTAATGACATCACAACCAACTCAAAAAATTCCTCCTCATCCAGAATTGAAGTTGGCTGACAATTTTGATAAAAGAAGACAATTATAAAGGACTTTTGCCTCCACTGGCAATAATGGAGACCTTTCCAGCAAAACAAAAAATTCTTTCTTATCCTACTACACCTACAACTCCGGAGAAACTATAAAGATAAACCTTCTCTTGAAGAAGGAAGAGAGAGAAAAAATTTGTAATAAAAGTTTTCTTTTGTAAATTTCTAGCATCCTTTGTTTTTGTTTCCATCTTCTGTACTATTGGAGACTCTTGTGTAAATTGATATCAGAGCCTTCTGTAAGTTTTATCTCGAAACTTTCTTATTTAATCTTTGAAGGTTTTTTACTTTATAATGGATTGCTAGAGTAAAGGCATGTTGTTATTATAATTTTTTGGTTATATTTCTATTCTGTCTATACTTCTTCTCTTTACGCATGGAGTAGGAAATGAACCAATACTGTGCTCTATCTCTCTGAAGCAATAGTATAGGTGTGTGGTGGATAGACCAGGTAGGTCAGGTCCTTACAACCATAACTCTACCACAAAACCACGGTTAGAGATACTATGAAGCCGGAGAGAACATGGTCAAATTAGAGATAGAAGTAGAAACAAATAGAAAGAAAAACCAAAAATTATAATGACAACATGTCCTCACTCGCATCCTAATCCATTATTATGGATAAAAATCAAACAGTCCTACCGGACGAAGCTTATGCTTGCCCTTATAACTAGATGACTATAGTCATGTAGTACACCTATCATCACATTCTATAACCCAAGATCAAGTAGGTATGAATAATTATATCTGCGATCAGTTAAAAAGGCTTTTCATTGAAGTCAATAAAATAAATAAAACATTAGATGTAAATTTGTGGTTCTTGCTACAGGATAAATAAATATTTGACAACATGTACTTCCAGCTATGAGAGACTGAAGGAAATCAAGAGTTACTGATACACAAATAAAAGAGATCAAGGAAACCTACTGATACAGGAATAAAAGTGATAATGAAAGGGGTGTGTGCGTGCGTGCGCGCGCGCATGTTTGTTTGGAGAGAGAGAGAGAGAGCAGAACCAAACTGCTATTGCATCTCAAAGGGAACAAGGTGCACAAAATAAGCCTCCCCTAGATTATGAGCCAAAACATAAATAAAAGCATGCAATTTAGGTTCTTTTTTGTTGCAAAATAATATCTACACACAAGCCTGTTCACATAATTGACAACTTATAGGCCCAATGTTAAGTCACAAATTCTAGAAGCAGTCCATAAGCCAACTGAATCAAGGAAGGTATCTTATTAGCTGGAGGCTTCAGTTATAAACACTGGGAAAGTTGTCTATAGCAACCTAATAGTTTGGAAGCTGCAATTATCTCCTTTTGACACTCTTTATGAGTTTAAAAAAAAAATGAATTCTGCTTTCTAGAACATCTATCTGTATCGAGACAAAACAGCTTAATAAATCTGCTTGAACCACTAATTGTTATTTTTCAAGCTTACAAATAATATTTCTTAGAATGGTCCAATTCATCACTTTATGAGATGCAAACTTCACAAATCAAACAAGATGTATGTTTTCCGCTATATTGGGGAACTTATTTATAAGCCAGATTTACGTTACTTTCTAAGACATTTTAACATACAAGGGACACTGCTGCAACAATAAAGCAAACTTCGAAGACCAGAAAAAACAAGATAGAAATAATTCCTACCTTTCTTCTTTGTGGGGCTGTAAAGACATAAATGCCAACCAAATGTACATAGGAGAGACAACAATAAGCAAATGTGGGAAATATTTCTTCCTTGCAACAGGCAGAATTGCAAAGAAGGTCAGAGCAAATATGAAGCAAAAGTTAAAA
Organism: Dracaena cambodiana; assembly: GCA_036321105.1. Lineage (NCBI taxonomy): Eukaryota > Viridiplantae > Streptophyta > Magnoliopsida > Asparagales > Asparagaceae > Dracaena > Dracaena cambodiana. The sequence continues at coordinate 33,409,779 of JAYEPQ010000013.1, forward strand.
TTATTGAATGCGTTCCTCAGGTAGAATGCGGGCCCTTCAGTTCCATACAAATGGCTCTCACCACCTCCCAATACATTATACACCAATAGATTGAACACTGATGATGTCCATCTTCCATAACAAAAGTAGTCAACAATCATAGAGAGTGCCTAGAGAAAAAAAGCAGTTATTCATTTTTCACGAGGGGACTAAATGATTTGAAATTTGAACTACCCAAGGTGACTCAAGCAATACATCATATAGAGATGAAACATGTAAAAAACTAAAACATGGTAAACTTGCTCGCAACTTACAAGAGTGCATAGAGATGTTCCTAGTCCTGATAAGAAAACCTGCTTAAATCTTCCATAAAATAATGAAGCTACTGTAACTGGTAAGAAAACTAAAACAGAGAAAGGCCAGCCAAGGATCACTCCGGCAGCTGCTACAGAAACAGCCAAAGCATATTTCTCAAGAAGGTATAAAGCTGATGAAAGGGTAACAGCATACATAGAGAAGGTACTTGGCAGAAAACCTGGAAAAAACAAACAGTAAAGATCAGCAAGCCAGGATAGAAAGAGAACCAACTCAGGTAATCAAACAGAGATAAATTGATTACACTAAACAGAAGTAAACCCACCTCCCTTCTTACCACACTAAAGTAAAAAAAAAAAAAAAAAAGGACAAGACTAAGAAAACAAAGCAAAAACAAACTTAAAAAACAAAAAATGCCAAAAACACACCTTTTTTTTTTACCCCACACAAACCCCAACCCCTCCTCTCTCTCTCTCTCTCTCTCTCTCCCTCCCCAAATAATAATAATATAATAATAATAATAATAACAAAGTAGATCAGAGATAGTGTCTTTAACCACACATAAGTTTGAAGACCAAAAACAATTGGCGTTGAGAAGAAAAGGATAAGAAAGAAAATAATGAAGAATAAAGAATCTTGCTTTGATCTTGACCTTTCCAATCAATATTTTATTTTCTAGCTTCTATGTACAAAGGATCTATGGATTTCAATAATGATTTACGATTAGGTAAAACTCAAAATTACATCCTCTACACCATCGGTTAAAATTATTATTAAACTTTAAAGTTCTTATATTTATTTGAAAATTTTACAAATAATGTAATTATAAAGGGAAGGATTTTAACGTGTATAGAACAGGCATTAATGAATTGTACATAAATTTCAATCATTTCGGTTCAGCAGAAATTTTAACCTCTAAATCAGAGTCTAAATAAAAGATAGCAGCAACAACAACTTGAAGGCATCAGCTCCAGCTAAGAAATTTAATCAACAGTTAAATGGTTCTTAAGCATTGTTTGAATAATAACTATCCATGAATCCATCAGAAACAAATACTAGTTTCATACAGATTTCTTAATAGAGACGGAGATAAACCAGGCTTCAAATCCTTGAGTCTTTGTTCTATTGTTTTAGATTCAAAACTCCATTTAATTTTCTCCTGTACAGAATTATTTAGATTGGGAAGACATTATGCGATTAGAAAACACATGAGAATATATAGTTTCAGTTTTAATAGAAAGGTGAAAATATGACGTAGAATTTTCGGAATTCCAGAATTCCAAAAACATTTGGTGCAGCAACATCAACAATTAAATGATATGGAGCATCAGAGAAAAAAATTAATTATATTGAAAAGACCTGAAGAAGACAACAACACAAACACTGCTGATTCAGTCCGAAGATGGATTCCAAATCAAGATTTAAATGTCAATACCAACATTAAAGTATGGAATTATATCCCTCGACCTTCACCACAACTTCAGTGCTGCAATAGAAGGGACTTCAATAACTGATGTGTGTTGGGAATATTGTATAGGATTATGAGGTATGTAGACCCCATAATATCGGTAACAATATTTGTCAAATTGCCAACATTTCCATGAGATACTACCGATATTTCTGATATTTGACATCATAAACCATCAACCAGTAAAAAAAAATATTAATTCCAATATTTTAACCCTTCGTGTAGAAAGGTCTTAACCGAACTGAAACCTGTTTTTCAGTCAATATTATATAGGTGAAACAATACAAGACTCGTCTAAAATAACATCAAATTGAATAATAATAATAATAATAATAATAATAATAATAATAATAATAATAATAATAATAGAATAAAACCCTAAGATAGTCTAATCAAGCACAACAGCATCAATTAAGGGGTTGGAGTAGATTGGGAAGAGCAAAAAATTATATCCTTTGGATGATCACATTCCAGAGTAAATTTGCAAACGGATACAGGGATAACGGTAATTTCAAAAGAGTAGAAAGATTATGGTTAACATTAGGGAAGTTTATGTTGATGCATTGTAACTTGAATCAGAAAAGATACTTTTGAGCTATATAGCAAAATAGAGCTAAATTAAGAGAAAAAAAAGGAAGTAAATTTTGGATACCTTATGCCTATATGCATTACATTTTTGAATTGAAATAAATAGTTTATGCCTAGGTACTGAGGCAAATTAGGATAATAGCAAAAACTCACTAAAGAAGCACACTTACTGTGTCTTGTGCTGATATTACAATGTTGAAAAAAGCATTTTCTAGGGATGCCTCAATGCGTTCTAAGAAACAGATTTCTCAATGAAGTGCATGCCCCACGAGATGAGCAACTGATGGGGCATATCCTCCATGCCTCAAGATACGCCTTTTTTTATGAGGCATACTTGTTTGATGAGGCACATGCCACATCACGGGGGTTAGAACTATCAACTCAAAAGGGGAAAAAAAAAATAAAAAGTACCTCAAAGAATGAAGCTAATTGTCTCATCTTCTCTTTGCCGATTTAGGGGCGAAACCCAAGTGGGGTTGGCAAGGGCCACAGCCCCATCCAACATTTCCATTGTTTTCCTACAGACTTCTAAGCTACATCTTATTAAGCATGTAATTTAATCTTCTCCTCCTTAAATATTGCTATATTTAACGCTCTTCATCTCAAGAAAATGAGATAGTTACACTTATTCCATTAAATATCCCCTCCAAAATACGTAATTGTTATATCCGCTCCCCATTTTGTTATTCTACATTCTATTTACACTTATATAGCTTGTTTAACCATTGAGTAGATAGTTAGAATCAGGTGGTGATGCATAAGTAACTAAATCATTTTTTGGAACAAAAACAATCCTTAATGTTAGCAAACTAGTGCCATGATCTTAGCATCAGGGTTTTCTTCCATTTTTCTTCTTAAATCATACTTTATTCCATTTTTTTTTTCCTTCTCTTTTTGATCACAAGGTTATGTTTTTTTGTATAAAACTAACTTCTATGATATTCCTAAATTTGTCTTTGTAAGAACATACATGGCCAATCTCAAGAAGAAAGATCATTAAATATTTTTAAACATGACCGTTATTTTTTGCCTCACCCAATTCTCAATCCCACCATGGGCTGCATTACTTTGGCCTTGAATCAGCAACTGCTGAAGTAGGATCCAACCTTTGCCAAGACCAAGCATGCTTGATTTTTGTTTTGCTGCAGATTTTAATCTTCCTATACCCTGCTTTCAAATTTTTTTCCTCCTTTTTTTCATCTACTGAGAATCGGGACTGAAACATATACTGATGATGTTGGTGACTCGGTGCTTATATGCAGCCAGGCAACAAATCCATCAGTACATATCTCTAAATAATTTAAAACATAATGAAACTACCAACAAAAATGGTTTATGCCTCGCCTCACAAGGGAAGTCCAACACTTCACTTCACACCTCCGCAATTTTAAACACTGCAATAGCATGCAACACAAGAAAAGGAAGACAGGGTTGCTTGCAAAAGGAAGTATTTTATGGAAATTTATTAAATGACATTGTGTATGAGACTGTCAGAGAACTCGGGTGGTGGAAAATTTTATATTCAGTAATTAAAAACTTAAAATAGATATCAAAAAGGAAAACCAGCATAGATTAAGGAGAGACTAATCAGCAGTATTAGGTCTTAACTCAAAACAAGTAAGAGACATTAAAAAGCTGGGCTAGTGCAAGAAATTTACTTGTACTTGCAAAGAAACAGCCACTGGTTAAGCATAGCATTGCAAGTGTGTAAGAACCCATCCTCTTTCCATACTTCCTTGAAAGGGCGACCACCAGGGCACTCTCTGTAATAGTTGAGATAAGACCAAGAAAGAGTCTAACTGAGTAGAAAACTCGAACCTGATCACAGCAAAAACAAAAAAATGTATTTAATAAGGACCAGAATATAAAATGAAGCAGTCAGCAACAGCAACAGAAGCTTCGCGAAATTTATTTAAACTCATATGTACCTGTTCCTCCTTGTAGAACCAGGAGGCAGGTCCAGCCACCAATACATGGAAAAGGATGTATAAGTATGACCGCAGAGCAAACTGAGAGCTGCAAAATAAAGGCAGCTTAAAATTTGAAGATCTAATAATAGAAAAAAGAACATATAAATTGAGAGCATGTTTTAGGTGTCAAAATTTGGGGATGAGGCAATGCCTATAAGAAAAACAAGCTAGAAAAAAAAAGAGTTTCAAGATTTTTACTCAATTAGATATGTGATGGAACATAATGATTGCCCAAAATGTCATTACAAGAAAACGAACAACAGTTACATAGGGAGTTAGACTGGTTAGTGTTGTCTAAAGGCAGGCATTTAATGAACCAAAAGAATCAAATAGGTTAAGTCAGACTGTATGCGCACACATACTTCTGCAAGCCAAATTTTTATGACTAATGCAATATTGGAATTAACATCAATAATTCCAACGTTTTGAACTAGAAAACAAATTCAGAGACCTTATAAGTCATGACGAATTTTTATATCAGAATTTGGTAAAACTAAATAAGGAACAAAATGGCTAGTTGCATTAAGAGAGAGTTAAAAATATATTTGGTGAGTCGAGATGTGGTGCTTCATCATATACGGACACATTATGATGGAATGAAAAGGTAAAAAATACTATTAAAATCAAGTAGGACCTTTTCAGAGATTTGAAGAAAAACAATAATGGAATAAACTTTGAAAGGTATAAGTAAGCCAAGAAGGAGACTAAAAAAGATGTTTGGAATGCAAAAGGTAAATTATACAAATAAGTATACGATAAATTAGACAAAAAAAAGTTGAAAAGGATATACACAAAATTGATCGAATAAGAAAGAAAAAGTCTAGAGACTTGTGTACTATGGAGTGTATTAAAGATGAGAATTAGAAAGTTCTAGTTCAAGCAAAGAGATTAAAGAAAGATGGAATACTGTGAAGTGTATTAAAGATGAGAATAAGAAAGTTCTAATTCGAGACGAAAAGATTAAAAAAAAGATGATGAGATTATTTTGATAGTTCGTACAATGGTAGTTTTACTCAATATTTGGGAGACCTTACTGTGAGGATATAAATCATAGTTTTATGTGTAAAATTAAAGAATTTGATATAAAAAAGTGCAAATCAATTAAAAAATATAATCCAACTCTAGCTTAGAATTCTAAATAAAGTATAAAACTAATCCTAATCAAACTTGATCTCCATCAATTCTCCTAGTGCTCTAAAACCCACTCGGTCTAAAATAAATAACGAGCACTTGAATTACTCGTTCAAAGCACTAAATATTAATTTTTTAATATGTATATATGAAAATATTAAATATATAATATAAGAACATATAATCTCAATAATAAAAAATCAACATAATTTAAATGTAATAAAATAACCTTCATATAGTACCAATATTCAAGAACAATTCTTGAACTCGACTTTAGGTTATCCCCAAAATCGACCCATTTCCTAAATTGACTGACTTAATAGATTTGAAAAAAATTGACTTCAAAATGATAAAAAAATGAATGAAAGAAAACGAAAATAAATAAATTAAAAAAGAAGAAAGAAGGAAAAAATAAAATGAAAACAACAATCTAAAAAAAGAATGATCAATTTTATCTTTTTGTTGAACTCGAACCACCGCGAGATGTCGACCGAATGAACACCTTTGCTCCCTGGACAAATTGATGCAGCATCTCACAAGCATATGTCGAGACTGCTTAGCTGATTGCATTGTCACCAAACTATTTTGATAAGAGCCACTTCGTTGCAGCTGTAGAAACTAGCAGAGAGAGAGAGAGAGAGAGAGAGAGAGAGAGAGAGAGATCAGTGTTAAATCGATCCTTATCTCTCTTCGTGACTTTTATAATAAAAACTGGTTGCTCAAATTTAGATAAACATATTATGAACTTTTTATTTTTTCGACCTAATACGGGTCCTAGCAAGGGTGAGCAAAGTTACGCTAAAATCAAAAAGTGCAAGTGTCTAACTTCTCTGCGTTCTTCACATCTAAGTCATAGTACCATGACCTATCTAGCAAACTATGCACAATATTCATGGATAGAACGTCACACCAAATCCGATCATGATAGCGAGAAAATTGAATAAGTATAGGACCATTCTGGGTAATGGAGTAAGAGTTCTTATTAACCCAAGTAACATATGGTTGCAGGTGTGGTTCATGCTTAAGAATCTCTATCACTGACTTAGAGACAATTTTCATACAATTATCTACATCAATCATGACTTTATAGCTCTTACTTTGTGCGCAACATAGGTGAGAAACACGTAAGGCCTACGCCAGTCCTCGTCTCTAGATATAGTGCGCACATCTAAGAAATATGTAAGTGTGTACTTAACTTTCAAATTATCCTAGGCATCACCATAATCACCTTGAACTTTGTAGTCTTCCTCCTCGATCCCATGCTCATCTAATCCATCTTAAACTTCATCTATAAGTAGACTCCTTGTAAGATATCTGTAAGACATTGGTAAGCAACGTGACCAAAACCATAATATTTAAAGCACTTGGTCCTTTTTGTAACCTGTTGGGACAACTCAACAATCATGGCTTTATTTTTTACATCGGCGGAATAATAGGATTGGGTTTAACAATATATTCATAGTCATGTTTTCTTGTCTTAATTTATATAGCTAATGAAGAAGACATTCCCTAAAAATAGGAGGAAGGTACTCCTTTCTAAGCTTTTTTATCATCTCAACCCATATGTCCATATCAATTCTTGTCCCTCTCTAACCGTCTCTTTATAGATATTTAGTACATTTTATTTGATCTTTTTAGTTTTATCATTGTACCAATAAAAAACTGGTCAATATCAGTTAACCAATCACATAAATATTGGGTCATATATGCATCGAAAGAAGTGACATCTACCTTGAACATTTTGTGCAGCATCATCTTGTTGATGCTCATCCATAATACCCTCAATATAGTCATTGCTACCTCTTCCAATACCGTGATCACCAATATCCTACCCTCATTCCTATGATTATTTCCACTGGGTTGCTCTCTAACTCGTGTTTCTAAGTCATCTAGGTGTGAAGTGGTTACAATCCAACCTAATTGAAGTTTTTGGCTGCTCTCTATAATCTTGTTTATATTAATTATGAGATTAGTGAGTTTTTGGTTTTCCATAGCCTCTCTAAGTTTTTTTCACTATGAAGCATGCAATAAACTATCCATATGAATGTGAATAGTCACAATAAAAAAAGGATGATTATGTGCAAATCCTAGACACCAAAACTAGATGCATCCTATATAATCAAAATACGACACCCCATTGGCTAAAATATGCTAAATATAGAGAAATGTAATCCATGATTATGCAATGAAATGCAACATACACAGAAAGCAGCTGGAAATATAAATAACGATGAGTACATTGAACTCCATGTAAATAATAAAAATAAAATATAAAAATTAAAAGACTCGATAGTTGGTGCAATTAGGATTTACCTGGATGAAGTAAAATAGTTTAAACTCCAGCACGAATCTTTAAGAGGGTCACTAGGACATTTGTGCAAAACGAGAGTAAAAAAATCCTAAGAAAAAACTCAGTGAATAACTCAGAATTATCATGGCTCAAATCAGGCTCCAAAATCACCAATTAACTTCACAGATTTGTTGTAGTGTTTTGGGTCGGTTGTTCTGTTCAACTCTGGACCAGTTACTATCTACTTTAAGTTGGATCAGAAGCGGGTCTATAACTAGTTTATCCATGGGAAATCGGGTCGAGTTTTAGAATCCGAACGATCTTGGACCTAAGAACAATTTGAATATGCACAATCATGAGCCAAAAATTCTTGTCTTCGATTGTGAAAGAAGAGGCAGCTTACAACACTGATTAGGTGACCAATGGCCGAAAATGACGACCAGAGGGCTTGGGAGGAGTCAAAAAGGGGTTGCAAACTCCAGCAAAGGCCGAGAAGTCGCAGAGCTCAGCCAATTTTGATCAATGAGGTGAAAGTTTGGTCAGCCTGTTGTTGTTGTTCATTGAAGATAATTCGATCAATTTGGGCGTTATTTGATTTGATGATAAGAGGGGGTTGCTTGGGACAAATCAAGGTGGCATCAACGAGCCTTCCCATAGAAGAAGGAACGGAATGATCGAGGACTTTGATCCATTGTTGGGGTGCTCGATGGCAAGGAAGCTGGATTGGGGCTTCAGTGAAAGGAGAAGTTTGGCTGCTTGGACAATTTTTCTCTCTTTTTTTACTCACTTTTTCTATTTTTTTCCTTTTTTCTTTTTTATTTCTTCAGAAACTAAAATAAATCAAAACCAAAAAAGAAAATGGAAAATGATAATGGAGATAAATTTAGATCCTTGAGCTCTAATGCCAAATTTGACGCAAGATGAAAGCGAATTTAGGATTTATAGTATGACATTTGGAATGGATGAAATAGGATTTGGAACAAACAGGATAACATTCAGGCCATTTCATACCCATTCTCACACGAACTACTTGAGAAAATATATGATTGTGAATTAGCAAATTACATACCAATAACTTAGGATTTCAAAATAATTGTCATTTATTGTTGAAAATAAACATCTACAAAGCGTATATATAGAAAACTACATACAAAAAACTTGCAAACAAATTGAAAACCTAATCCAACACTAATTTAGAGTTTTAAACAAAATAGAAGACCAATCCTACTCAAATAAAATAAAAAACTAGTCCTCATTAAACTTAATCGCCATCAAAATGCCTCCCTCTCTAATGATGAGCCAAAATAATATCTTACATCATGCATTTGTGTGTACTAAATTTAGGACTCCCCAACTCAGATAAGGTATCAACAAGGTTTAAAATCTTGAACCAATTACTAAGTCGTTCTACAAGATGATTCTTTGGTGACCTCTTATAATATATGTGTGCACATGTGGAATGGTGGATATGCATATACTCAAAACAACAATATCATACATGTCATATTTAAGTTAACGAGATTTAAAATGCAATTATTATGTAAATTAACGTGGATGTTAGGGAATGGGTGGAATCCTTATGTAAAGAAATCAATTAGAAGTATATGGCCGAAGCACATAGTCTACCTTCACTACCTATACTCGTTATTATCATATCTTTAGGGGTCATTCATTTGACATGGATAATGGGGTTGCTGGTTAGCATTAGGATAAGTGAGAAGCACATATTTTGTGTTTCAACAATTCACCTATAAGAAGCACAAACAAAGGGCACCAGATTTATATACCATACGGACATAGGACACAACAGAATTCTTCAAAATAGGATATGAAGGAACATGTAATATTACTATTATGTATATATTTATATAAAAGATCATCAACTAATAAACTATCATCATAATATATTAATTTATAACAAATAATAGCATGTTTATAACTCAATAGCATTATCATGTTACTTAATCAAACAATAAAAACGAGACTGTTCGAGCAGTGATGCACTGCCATTCAAACAATCAAAATTGTTTAATTAGTTTTTAACTTTTGCTTTAAGCTTCCTATCTAATTCAAACAATAAAATTGTTTAATTAGTTTTAAGTTTCTTATTCTCTTAGGTTTCCTATTAACATATAGCAAAAGCACAATATGATTTATTGACACAAAAAAATTTGTACTAATAAACGACTATCTAATCCTCATACCACAGCTAAATCCAATTTACAAACAAATGTCTCACTGAAAAACAAAACTAATAAAATTTGGACTCATCCATATCCATTATCAACATTCCCAAACAAGTACCTGGAAACATCAACTATTTCTAAACATCGACCAAAATAAGCTATACATAAAATATTTTGCAAGAAATAATATGAAAGTAAAATTTATGATGTAACCTAACCATATTGTAGCGTGTTTCGTGTTTACAGGAACATAGATTTTTCATGTTGAGCATAAGTCGACCTCCATGTTGGACACGCATCGTTCACAAATCCATGACCGATACGTGTGCAACATAAATGAGGGACCAAATTTGACACGACCATGCTTCACAGAATATACCATCAATCTCTATACAACTACAAACCTTTTATCCTAAGGTGCTATATACTGGCATATATATCATATATATTGTGTAGAAATTTGAGGTGCCTGATATATCGTACAATTTCAATTCGATATTGTCAATTTTAATGCCATTAGTGTCTGACTGATATTGATACCAATTCAAATAATTTAGACCCTCTTCATCCTAACTATTTGGGGGTTCAATTTGCTACATGAATCCTTTCCTTCCATTTGGCTTCGTCGGGAAACCTCTCCTTTGTTAAATTAACAACAATCATTATCTTTCTTGATTGCCTCCAGCCCTATTCTAATCCACATTGCTCCACTAACTCTAATTCTATCCATTGTCTCCTACCCAGTGCATTCAATAGCCACCATTGAAAATGCCTAAATCATCTCAATTGATTCCCCCTTGTTTTATCCCCAACAGGAAATATGCCTAGCTTCTTATAAATGCACTCAACCTCTAGAACAATATGAACTTCTGATCATTTATAATAAAACGAACTCATATTAATAGCTGAGTACCAATGTCCATTAAGCAGTCTAGCTTGCACAACAAACATTTATGAACTAGTGAAATATTGAATTTCAACTACCACGTCCTATCATCTCCATTTCTTCTCTCCTCCTCCACACCTTTTTCTCTACTACATATTTTCCCATCACATAATTCCAATCTCTCCATTCTCTTCGCTTCCAACATCTATAACCACGTTATTAGAAGGGAAAAAAAAACAGAAATATAATCCACACTTTATAACCCTAAATGCCAACCAAACAGCAACCATTCACTCAACATCAGAAACAATACGAGCAAAATCTAACGCATTATCAAATTTTCCCCAAAAAATTATTAACACAAATAAAACCCTAGAATCGAAGGAGTAGAATAATTGCCTGTATTCCCAAGTTTGGAACCCAGATTTGTAGAGAACGTAGTGGAGGGGCTCCCAATAATTGAACACCTCGTCGCAATCGTGCACGATATTAGACGACGCGCTCATGTGCCGCAAGAAGCCGAGCACCAGCATCGGCAGCAACCAGCTGAGGCCTCGGCCGTCGTCGTCGTCGCCGTCGCTGCTCCTCTTGCTGCCCTTGTCGTCCTTCGAGTACCGATCTGACGATGAGGCGGAGCCGTCTTGATCCGATGGGGGCAGCGGTGGCCGGCGATGCCTCGCCGTTGCAGACGCCATGAGTGATGGTGGACAGTGTGTTGGGAATTTTTTTTTTTTTTTTTTTCCCTTTAGCTTTTTTGTTTCTTCGATTGATGCTTTGCTTGGAATGATGGGCACTGGTTTTTAAAAGGTGATCACGGGGCGGGTCTGTACCCGAATCCGCCCGAACCCAAGAGAAATAAAAGGGAGTTTCAAGAGGGGCACACCATTTATCAACTTAAAAACTTCATATATATATTACAAGTTTGCGATCGATTTTTTTACTAAAATGTCCTTTCTTCAACCTCTCTTCTCCTTCTCTTCTAAAACTACAAATAAACATGCAGATTGAAAATTGATTTTATTAAGTTTTTACTTACTCAAAAACCCTAGAAACTATGCAGATTGAAAAAAATTATTAACCCAAAAAAACTCAAAGCCGGACTGAGAGTCCGAACGGTCCAATATCCATCTGGACTGGAAATACGGACAGTCCGGACAGAATCTAAGTTTGTCCGGACGGGAAGTCCGCACAGTTAGACTTTTTTTCGTTTTATTATTCATGAAGTTATTGTAGCATAGCAGTGAGTATCCTTATCTCACATGTGAGTTTCTTTAGTTCGATTTCTGTCAATAGCAAATCCCTTCTTATTTTATTTTATTTTTCCAAATAAATATATTTTCTTGTGTAACTATTACAAATGTAACTATTAAATTTCAGACTCAAATAATTTTTTTTCCTCAGTGACTATTTCATTCCAATTAAAAGATAAATTAGATGAAACATATAATGATATATTTTCTTATGCATTTTCTTTATTTTCAGTTTCTTTTTTACTTTATTTTATTTTTCCCAATAAATATATTTTCTTGTACAACTCCATATCAATATGATTTCTAATCAAATAATTAAACATTAAAATAAAAATTATTAATTCAATTACAGTACAAATATACATAATAAGTCCTGGACATCCAATCATAAAAATCAATTCGATTGCAGTACAAATATACATAATAAGTTATGGACATCCAAGAATAGAAAATTTTGATCGAGTACAAGTAAAAAACAAACCCACATCAAAATATCATAAAGTATGACAAAAAACACTGTCACTCATTTTCTTGAAAGTCAGTTAACATTGTCTTCGAGTTTCTTACAATATCCATAAAGATACATGATAAAAGTTGAACATTAAATTACGGGCTCTAATAAAAATTTAGAGATATCATTGCACCTAGAATCTAAACTAATCACTGTCTCCGTGTCTTCATTGGGGGTTGATGTTGACGTGTGGTTCTAGTCGTTCTCGTTGTATCGGGTGCATCAGGAGTGGCTTGTTCCTCTACTTTTTCCTTTGGTTGTTCCTTAGTGCAACCAGTTTGCACGGTTTTAATCTTCGCAAGTTTGAGGGAGATCGGTCGTTTGAGATTGCTAGGTTGCTAGAGATAGGCCATAACTTCATCTATATTCTGAAATTGTGCTCTACCTTCTTCCGTGTGCATGCGAGGTTGTTGATGGTGTAAAATTATTTTAACCACTCTGACATCTATTCTGCCAATACAAAATAAAATTCATATCAGTAAACACATTATGCTTTACAATTAAGCCACTAACATAATAATCGCGCTAGACAAACTGAACTGTAAATTGACAATATACACATGTAAACACGACTGTGAAATTAGTGTTTCACTAATCTAAGCATGACAGTTAAAATAATATTATAACAATCAAAACATTGCAGTATCAGATTTCAAAAAATATATGAAATCAAAAAAAAGTAGACCAAGATTGGAACTTAGACTATATAATTTTGTTTTTCTGCAGTTTGTGTTTCTTGTTCCATGCGTAATACTCTAACTAATGAAATTTTTAAAAAATACATATTATAACTAAACCAAGGTTTTAAATATCAGTCATTACTGATATGCATCATGAACATTATATCAAATTATGATAAAATATAGACCCTATAATATCAATATTAATATTTACAATGTAACATCCTCAATACTAAGTCTCCTCCATGTCCCCCTTCAACATCAGTCCAAAGTCCAAATAAGAAAAACTTGAAATATAGTACCAATATTAATATAAAATAAAATCTTAACACACCCATGAACATGAGTAAGTGGCATACTTGAATTTTAATTCACTCCTCTTGAACAAATCCTAACTTCAGTAACCTATAATAGACATCGTATTCAATCTTACATTCAATAAACAAGATGTCAATATCTAATCAGAGCTTATGAACCCAAATATAACCATAAATTTTAACAAAAAATAGAATTAGCAAGCTATCTTATCGTTTACATTGGCGCCTTTTAGCCTCTGTGTGTAGATGAATCGTCCTGGAAAGACAATATACTAAATTAACTAATAAAATTTAATATTAACGTCCATGATTAGAAAAATAATTAAATTTCGGATATTTTACAACTAGAATTACAATATTAATTTTTCTTAATAATTATAATCTAAATATTTAAAAAAAATTAACAAAAAAATGCTACAACCAAATTTGCTATATCCTCCCATCTTTCTCCTCTCTAACCTAACAAAATCACAAAACCTTAATATTGAAGAGTTGTTTGATCCAAAAAAAAAAATTCTAAATTTAAAAAAAAATATATTACTAGATTAGGAAATCTTACCTACCAATGACGGGAAGGCGGCGGCGGCGACGGAAGAACGGCGGCGGCAACGACCAGAGGTCGACGGCGGCGGCATCCGAACGGCGACGACGGCGGCCGATCGGAAACGACGGCGACGGCTTTAGGAACAGGAAAGAGAGGGAGACTTCGAAGGAGAAGGAGATAGAGAAGGGGAAAGAGAGGATTAGGAGAAGTGGGAAGGGAAAGAAGAAGTTATTGTTAGGTTTTTTTTTTTTTTTTTTTTTTTTTTGGTTTAGTCGGTTAGAGAGGAAAATGGGAGAGAAGAGGGAGAGGAGGATGATAAATAGAGGTGAAGGGTAATTTTGAAATTTTTAGTGTGCTCACTAGGAAAATCCTCTCTTTAGTAAATTCTACGTGGGCTCACTAGGAAATCTGGGCTCATTCGGAAAAATGGTGTGCTCCAAAAGGAAGCTCCCGAAATAAAATACCCTTCTCTTTGGGGCTGGTAGGGGCCCAGGCAAATTCTGGCCCAAACTTCAGACCCCGAGGGAAAGCCTTTATCTTGGTTTTGGGCCGCCACTAAGATCCAACCCTTATTTTTAGGAGATTAAAGGGCAGGCTCAGACTCCTTGGCGCCGCCCAACATTGTTCTTGAAAATTTTGGACATATAAATAATAAGTACAAATTCTTTATTTGTTTATGGAGAGTGGGGCTTTTTAAAATAATTTTTCCTCAACAGAAGTATAAATGAGAAATATTTTAACAAGTTATGCAGGATAAACATTAGGACAAATGAGAACATTCAACTTTAACAAACAAATAATATCATCTTTAGAGTAGAAATCAATTGAGAAAATAGAATCGTCATAGTATAACATAGAAGAAAAATGAAAAAAAAAAAACATTATAAATGAGGAGAAAAAAACATTATAAGTGAAAAAAACAAATATAATTAACTGATGGAATCTTTTTTATATTGATTAGTCGAACTAAAAAAAAAAGAGACTAATGCTAGTCATTCTAATCTCAATTGCTTTGTATCTTTCTCATAGTACATCCAATACATTCTCAGACCGGAGAAAAAAACTTCACCAGTGGTACTTCTTCCTTCTTTGATATTTTAATTAGTTCTTGAGAAAATAAAAATAAAAATGTTAATGTAAATTCACCATTCAAAAATATTCAGTTCCATAAAATCCTTGCAAAAATTCAGAGAGAGAAAATATTATACATGCACAAAAGTATTAATCCATAATGATAAACAATTATAGTTTTTTATCTAATTAAAAAAAGAAAAGAACTTTCATTTGTATACATAAATTGAGGATCGCTTTCAATCGGATATATTGATCAACAAACTGAAGAAATTAAATGTTAAATATATTGGAACTTTAATTATAATTTAGAGATGATTTTTAATGACATTATAATATCATTGTCATAAGCATTTAACTATAGTTTGTGCACTCAAATGATACTCCTAAGATAATATATAGAAGTGAAAATTAAAATAATCTCTTTAATAGTTACTCGAAAGATAAATTTCTGGAAGGGTTTATGAATGTATATGTTTTTTATCAAGTGGATTTATTTGGTAACGTATTCATTAAATATGGTTTTTTTATTTATTCACAAAACACCAATTTTTTTTATGGTTTCTTACATACCATTTAAATCTTTTATATTTAAAATTTTCCTTACAAACCTTGATGATTAAGGCTGTGTTTGGCTGGAAAGAAAATGGAAGAAAGAAAAAAAAAAATGAGAAAATGAGAGAGAAAAGAAAATGTAGATTAGTTTTTTTAGAAAAAAATTTATTTCTTTGAAATTTTCTCTCAAACCAAATAATAGAAAATAATTTTTTTTTTCCCTTAATTTCTTTCCTTTTCTCTCAAATCCAACGTAGCCTAAACGAGATTTTAAATGATGATTGAGTAAGCACCGAGTGTTTTTTTTTTTTTTTTTCTCTAGTCAAACTCACACACACACATAATTTTGATAGTATTATCTTCTACTGAGAGTCAAACTCAGAATCTCTTACAAATTGAAAAAGAGTTATAAAAGTACCGAGTGCTTGCTCACATGCATCATTGGAGAAGACATGCCCTTTGATCATGCCCATGCCTTCATTGGATATCGAGGCATCATCTTTTGCTTTGGTCGGGAGATCTGTTCACGAACTCACGGTACTTCACTTGCTCACTTGATCGCTTCACATGGGAATTTTCAAAAGGAACACACCATTTTTCCTAGGGAGTTCACTTTGCCTAGTGAGCCCACTCTCTTTTTTTAAAAAAAATATTTTTCATAGTAAGCACATCCTAATCCCTAAGAAGCCTTTCTCTTCTAACTCCTCTCACTCGCAAATCTCCAGCGCTCTTAGTTGTGAACCCAACTCTTCTTCGCCGTTGATTGTCACCTGTCGCAAGCTCTTAAGGATGATATCCAAACAAAGCTCCTTGCAAGCACGTTTTAGGATTTTCTTTCTTTTTTTTTTTTGGCTGAACTAAACTGTTTGGTAGTTTGAGAAGAGAACGAAGAAAAGGTGAAAGACATGGATATTTCAGTTAAAAAAATCGATCACAAACATGTAATAAAAAAAAGTTTTTATGTGGGCTCCCAGGAAGAAAGAAAGGAAAAAAAAAGAGGTGTGCCACTCTAGAAATTTCTATTCACATTCTTTCATTAGTACCTCCCGTTTTAATGCCACGTGACACTTAAGTCGGTCTATCACTTCAGGGTCTTTTCGTTGAAGTTCCCTCAAGCTTTGAGAATGTGATGTCCCATTTGGATCCAACGACCAGCGTGCTTAATAATTCAAGTCAAAAAGGAAAAAAAACCAAAGAAGAGGAAATTCGAAATGAGCACGTCATTTGACTCATTACTCCTGACCAGAGGGGGTCAAAAATGACACTCTGCTCATCATGTGAGCACATCCGTAGGGAAATTCTATTCGAGCACATCACTCTGCTCAAGATCCTCACATCCTAAAATTTGTAAAAATTTTCATGATCATATTTTTTTTTTGTCTAAGTCGGGCATTAGTCCCTTAAAATCGTTCGGAAACTAATTTCCGACAAATGTGAAAACAGATCGAAAGACTAATAACTGATTGGGAAATGTGGGCATTTTGAGCAAAGTGGTGTGCATGAATAGAATTTCGCTGCTCGCTAAGTCAAGTGGTGTGCTCGCTAAGTCAAGTGGTGTGCTCCTTCAATCGTGCAGCAATGGCTCTGTTGTGTTTCATCACTCTGATAAAGGTTATCTAAGATAATCCCTGATCAAAATCACAGAAATATAACCAGAAAGCTTTCTCTTACGAGCAAAAGATGTCAACAACAAGCTCATCTGTTTTCACAATGGTTGGTTGTTATTACACTTCGGTTACCAACGTTTCGAAGCTAACAGAGCAAGGCACATCAGGAACGAATCCTCCCGAGCGTATCAGATGAACATAGAGAACATGGAAATTTACAGGAAAAGAAAGCATTTTATTAGCTTGGAGATTTTTCACCTTACAACCTCTCACCCTTTATTTATACCATGGACGGGGCCACACGGCCAAAACATAAAATTAGGGGCCATATGCAAACAGACATCATGTCATACAAAGTTTCTCAGCCAACGTTGTGGCCTCAGAGTCTTCAAAATGAAAGTAGAAATACAAGAAGCAATTCGCAAATCTGAACATCGCCTGAAAGAACTGAGTTCAGACTCTGACATCAGACTTAACCGGTGTTCTGCAATCCTGCAGCAATACCCTTCATGGTCAATATGAGAGTGTCCTCCAGCCCAGGAGCGTATTCGCTGGTGGGGTTCAGCTTCACAAGCTCTGCAGCGGGCTTGCTGGAGACGGAGTACTCCCTTGAGAGATGGGGTCTGGGTTTCACCTGGAAGCTCGGGTCCCTGATCCTCTTCAGGGTGTAGGCTTGGCAGACGTTCAGGGTTGTTATGTAAGCATCACGAAGTTTGAGCCTTTGTTTCAAGTAAGGATCCCCTTCAAGAAGATCTTTGTGACCAGCAACCTAAAGATTCAAGAACAACCAAGGGCTATGTTAGGTATCTACATAAGAAAATACTCTAAGAAAATACTCAACATAACAATGAAGTAAACTTGTGAAGGGTTGAAATAGAGAAGTCCACCTGAAGAAGTAGACTCTTGGTCTCCTCATAGTTGGCCCTAAGACGCTCCCCAAACGACCATAAATCTCCAGAGACCAGCAATCTATCGTATAAATTAGCAATGCCGGGGTCTCCTTTAGCGAAAACCATCTCAACCAAGTCGATTGTGACTCTAAAGAACGGCCACTCGTTGTACATCTGCTGCAGCATATGCAGGTTCCTGATGTCCTTTTCCATGACATGCTTGAAAGCTGCACCAAAACCGAGCCACACAGGAAGGTGAAACCTTGTCTGAGTCCATGCAAAGATCCATGGGATTGCACGCAATGATTCGATGCCTCCACTGGGCTTTCTTTTTGATGGCCGACTGCCAATGTTCATCCTTCCATATTCCAGTTCCGGTGTGGCCTAAAGAAAAAGAGCCATTTTGACAATGATATGTTAAGAGAAGAAACTAGCTTCTTGCTAGAGCACTCGAAAGAGAGTTTCAGACAACTTACAAGGCGGAAGTATTCCACAAAACGTGGCTCCTTGAACACGATTGATCTGTATTCCTCAGTGGCTATAACAGCCATCTCATCCATGAGCTTACGCCACTCTGGTTTAGGTGAAATTGGAGGGTGCATACCATGTTCAAGAGTAGCAGCTATAAAACGTTGTAGCGTCCTGAAGCACAGGTGCTCCTCTCCAAAGGACTGCTCAATGACTTCACCTTGAACAGTCACACGGAGTGATCCATGGATAGTGTCTGGTGGTTGAGACAATATAGCAAGATGAGTAGGGCCACCTCCTCTCCCAACAGTTCCTCCTCGTCCGTGAAACATTGTCAGCTTAACTCCGAACTCCTTAGCAACCTTTATAAGCTCTTCTTGAGCTTTATACAATTGCCAAGCAGCAGAGAAACGCCCGGCATCCTTCCCGGAATCTGAATATCCAATCATGACCTCCTGCTTTCCATCAATTCTGCTCCTGTACCAATCAATGGAGAAGAGTCTTGCAAGAGCTGCAGGGGCTGCTTCAAGATCAGCAAGTTTCTCAAACAGTGGAACCACTCTTAATGGTTGCTTCACATGGCATTCCCGCTGCAAGAGCTCAACAGCAAGAACATCCGATGGAGCAGTTGCCATTGATATGATATAGGCGCCAAAGTTATCAGCAGGAAGCTCAGCAATGACATGGAACGTGTCCAAGACATCAGCAATTTCCTCGGTTTTGGGCAAGTCAGAGCCAAATAAAGGGCGCTTGCCACGGAGTTCAGACAGCAGCCATTCCTGACGTTTCTCCTCAGACCACTCACGGTATGATCCAATACCAAGATGCTGAGTGATTGCGTCAATGACATCAGTGTGCCTATCAGATTCTTGCCTGATGTCAAGTCTGACAAGAGAGAGGCCAAAGGTTGATACTTGGCGCATGAAGTCAAGAAGGCTTCCATCAGCAATAGGCCTATCACCGCAAGTACAGAGTGATCTGTAACACAGCTCAAGGGGTTCCAGGAACTACAACAGAATACAAGAAATACATGGGATAAGACATAATGGCAAATATATGAAAATTGGGTAATCTTTAATATTAGTCTAAATAATAATATCCCAAATAGTTACAGGTACAGTAACTCATCTTGAAATCAAGAACTCAGGCTGAAGGCAAATGGTACCTGTTCAACGTTAGTGAATGTTGCCTCCTCAGGAATGTCTGATACTCCACTCGACAGTAAGTGACGAGAACGCTCACGTGTATTATATAACTTATCTCTCAAGTCAGCAAGTATAACACGATATGGCTCATTGGGAGGAACTTGTTTCCAAAACTCTGCATCCAAAATATTTTTTTTACCAAAATCAGTAATCCATCCACTTAAAACCTCAAAGCAATTTAAGAGAAGCTTCGACATGGAGTTAAAGCTTTAAAGTGCAAAGCAATTGATTCCTACAATTATTGAGTAAGATAGTTTTGGTATTAGGACAAAAATAATCTTAGACTACAGGAAAATTCAGCTAAAACTTCAGAGTTTTAGCTAAAAAATGGATGAACGTCGCAGAGAAATTATCAAGTAATGATCTTGGCCAACCCTATAGACTTTCATCTCTATAAATGAAGAAATTCTTTCTGAATTCCAGGATTCATATGACATGAAGCTTGAAGAAGAACGACAACAAATACAAAGGTCAGAACTAAGCATAGAATAAATGCAACCATGATGGTGGGGGAACTATTAGAATGAACAAGTGCAGAAGTCATCTTGCTGGAAATGCAATATATAGCACCCGATGGAATTTTAAAAAGTTGCAATCAAAGGGGCTGAGGAGTAAGGACTAGTTTTTGTGATAGAGGAATTTTGGACAGTTGAATATTAAATTTAAAGAAAAATCATACAGAAATAATTTTAAAAAAAATTGCATACCTATATAGTGTTTTGCATCCTTCTTTGAGGACTGGTGAAGTTCATCTGCTCGGACTCTAAGTTCATCACTGCAACGCCACATGGACAACTGCAAAATAGGAAGATGGCATCAGCTATCTGAGAGTGAAAATATTTTACCCAATAGTTCGTCATTTTTGACAAGATATCAGATAACTAATGCCACAGTTCTGCAATACCTCGAACATCAGATCTTCTATCTGAGAATAGTACAATTTTGCAGCCATCATTCTAGCCAACAAGCATACATCCCTTGTAACTTCAGGAGTCACTCTAGGATTTCCTGCAAAACACAGGGTTACCAAACATGCGTATATGAGCGGTCAACATAAGCATATATTTATCTTAAATAAACCTTTACAACATTAAGAAAAGTAGCTTCAGTTTTCAGCAACTAGGGACTAAAATAAACTTAACTAAAAGAAATATCATTTCATTGGATCAAGAGACCCCCCATCCCAATCTTAAAGCTCAACGTTAGTTAAGTATACACATACAAGTAGATTAATAATTTGACAAGAGAGGACTGCAAATAATATATAGTCTGAGATAAAATTTGTTCAAAGATATCATACCATCACGATCCCCACCCATCCAAGAGGAGAACTGAACAAAAGGAGCATTGTAAGGAACACGTTCGTTAATTCCAATGTTCTTCAAAGCGGTATCAACACGACGTAAGAACTTTGGGACGCCCTTCCATATAGTTTCATGAAAATAGCTCATTCCTGCTCGCATTTCATCCTGTGGGGTGGGTTGAGTTCGCCGGATTTCATCTGTTCTGAAGGCAGCTTGAATCTAAAAAGAAACAAGACAAGCAAAACCAATAAACAAGTTACAAAAAAGACGAGTCAGGAACATAAATCAAACTCAACAATTGTACAGTTCAGTCCTTATCTCAAATATGACATGGCAAAATGCAATTTAAAGGAAAAGTAAGCAACAACATTTGAGCGACTGGTGAAATTTGCATTATTGCATCCTCTTTCCACTAGATCAGCTTTTATTTTACTATTTTAAGCACAACCTCGATGTTCTTTTTTTTTTTATCTGGACCGCAGGTATTTAGTTCCTGGCTAGATAATACTAACACTTTTGGTGCACAAACTTCATCAAGGTACTTGGTTTTTTGGAAATACGGAAACCAGTTAACTAAGAATGTTCCCTAATCAGAAATATCTATGAAATAAAATAAAATGCATGTGAAAACATGAGCTTTGGGCCATTGTTCTAAATATCCCCGATACGTCCAATATATCATTTTTCTAGGTCAGTCACGACGATACATTAAAAAATGTGTTACATCGTTTTATGCGAATATTGGCCGATATTTGCAATATTACTTAATATATGAATCCGACATGTCATCCCAATATATCAGCCGATATCGTTTATTTTTTCAAATGAGTTATTAGCTTAGACAGAGGTTTGGTGTTCATATCTTGTATCATTCATATGTAAAAGAGAAAATCTAAATTCTCTCAGATCTGCTTAATTTTACCATATTTTTGAATTGATGTTACAGGGTCTTGAGATACAAAATCTCTCTGATATTCTCAAGTGTTAAAAATGCAAGTGATTTACATTGTAGAGTTTATTTCAGTCCTATCCAAGACTTAGAACCTTCTTTTAAAATCCTCTTCTCCTTCCACTTCTCTCTTAATATATGTTGCTTGCTGGGTTACTAAAATTGTCGTTGATACCATTGTCATTCTCGCCTTTACCAACTACTATATCCATGTCGTGTCTAATCTCAATTATTTTTACCATCTATGATTTGAATTTAAGTTAAAATGGTTCAGTAGTTTATTTTATTTTGTTACTTGTATATATAAATATATTTTTCAATATCTTTATATATGTTATGTCATACAAGTTAACAGATGAAATTAAACCACCTCAAATGCATCAGATTTACATATTTGATGTGTACAGAATATTTAATATGAACACCCAATATAAGCTTGTATCCCCAAGATATCAACCGATATCACTATTTGATATAAAAAGAACCTATCTAATATGATCCCGATATCTGATACCTAGAACCTTGCTTTGAGCCACCATAATGCTTTACTTCAACTGAGGTTGAATTTCTGAGACAAGTTGAATATTTATGCCCACACCGATGACATTCAATAAGTCTTAACCACATCCTAGCCCCTAAATGCAAAAATTAATACAAATTGAATTTGAATTTCTCATCAATATGAGAAGTTCCTGATAAAAAGCTTTTTTAGTGTGTTTCAGATTGAAAAGGGTTTGCATTTCTTTTTTTCCCTTTTATAATGGGCATGTCACGTCATAAAAAGAGAACTAAAGACTATTACAATTTACAAGCAACTCCCATTATAATAAAAGCACATATATCACATAGAGATGGTACTTAAGAAGAAAAGATTTCAACAAAAGTTAATCTAAAAAGTTAGCAAAAAGTAATCAGTTTGTCCACCAAAAGACTCAACTGAAAAGGGATTGGTGATGGTATTTACAGCATTTAATATGTATACACGCACATGCCTTTGCCGTCAAGGCTAAAGCAATGAATGCTCCTAAAGATTATGGGAAGTAAAATATAAGAATTTCCAGTGAATTTAAAGTTATGAAATTGGCATCAGCACCAACAGTATAATTTCCAAACAAAATTTGTGCCAGTATATTTTACCTCTCTCTGAAGAGCCTCGTCAAGCTCCTGCTTGTCATCAGGAGTAATATCCTTTGCATTCAACTGAGTCAAACAATTCCTTATCCTGGAGATCAGAAGGAAATGTTCCATAAGTTGAAGGGAAAGTTCCTTAAATTAGAAATATGTTAAGCATTATGCATGGAATATGAAATTATAACCATTTCTGTACTTTTTTTTTTTCAGTATTCGTAACATGGCTTATATAAGGAGCAAGGCATAGAAAACATTAGTATGAAGAATTTAGGCATTAGTAATGTCTTAATCTGTTAAAGAATGAAACTGTCATATATTTTATAACTTAAACCTTCAGAAATCAAGCTGCTAACTGAAATGATCTTTTACAAATTAGAAACCAATCTACCGCAAAAAAAAAACGAACCTTGCATGCTTCTGAAGGAGGGACCTCCGGACTGACTGAGTGGGATGTGCAGTTAAAACAAGATCTACTGTCTGGTTCTTGAGAGCATCAAAGACCTCTTCAGGAGTCTTACCCAGCTCCGAGACGAGCCTCTTAAAGGTCTCCTCAATGTCTGACTCGGTAGTCGCAGAGTTTTCATCTGCAAAATCTCCCTTCTTCAGCTTGATCCTCCTGCGGTAAGCAATCTGGACCTCCTCGGCCAAGTTGGCCAAGTTAAGCATGTGAGAGAAGGAACTGGCAACCACGATGGAGTCGCCGGGGTCCAAACTGGTGAGCACATTTCCGAGCTCTTCCAGCTTCTTCGGGTCGTGCTTTCCCTCGTACTCCGCAGATAACTCATAGCACTCTTGAACCTGAACAAGAATAAACAGTACAGTTTGAAACAATTAGAAACCAAGATCTACAACTAAAAATTGCTACTAAGAAAACCAAATGACGAGTCAATTAGAACAAGTATTTGAATCTGGTGGTCAAAGTCTTCACTTATATGGTAGATCAATAAATCTTGGCTTGAAACAGTATAAGAGTCAAATGGTCTGAATTAAAAGAAGAATTACAAAAGTTGTTTAAGCATTAGAATCACCTACTCAATAGATAAACCCAAGGACCAACATCATAATTTTCATTGTCTTAAACAAACACAGTAAATCATCAGTCGATCCAAAAATAATAGAAAATAAAACGATACTGTATCAATCTTCTAAAGTTTAAATAAATAAAGAATTACTATTACTGAAACTATAAGATCCAACTATATTACACGAAATCCTGCAAGAATACTTCAAAGAATCAAACTTTACACTTCTCAGAGCAATCTCAGTACTATGTGATGGACAAACTAAGTTTGTAGAGAGATCTATTCAAAAAGTACTTTAAGCACCAGAATTTCAAAATTTACTCCCACTACTAAATAAATGGGAGGATTCATCACAATTTTCAATCACTCCTAATCCTAAAACCAAATTATACAGGAAAAAAACAGGAGATTTACTCTAGTCTGTGAGCATTCAAATCTCAGCTACAAATTTGATTGAAGATCCAGAATCTATCAAAGATCCAAATAATAAATTGCGTGAGAGACCATTACCGTTTCTCTCAGATCCTCGCCGTGCAATTCCTGAAGGATATCAAGGAACCGATCCAAGAGGAGGGCGTCGTACTCGACGAGCTTGTCGTCCTCTGACAACTTGCGAGGCGCCAGCAGTCTCAGTTGCGCGTCGATCGACGCGTGCTTCTCCAGCGAAGTCTTCGACATGTCGGCGATCGATCACTCGCTCTTGTCACTCTAAAAAAAACCCTAGATTTTATTTTAATTTTCTTTCTCCTTTTGTTTCGAATAAGTAGAGAGAAATGGAGACTTAGCGAAGATAGAATACTTCGAGGGGGTATTTATAGAGAAGCAAACCCAGCAGCACTGGGAGCAGGCGCTCTCTTTAATTTTTCTTTTTAATTTCTTTTAAATAAAAAAAAAAACTGGAATTTTTTAAAGCAGGGGAGAATATACCTTACCGATTCTTTCGAACTATCGAAGTAAGTTTTTTATTTTTTTCCTTTCTTTTTGACTCATTTTTCTATTTCTGTTTTAAGTTCTCCGCTACTTTGATAGTGAGTCTTTGTTACAGTGACACCATCCCTCTCTAATTTGTCGGTAGAAAATCAATTTAAATAATATTGTAAAAAATATATATGCATAAGTTTGACTAGAAAAAAAATAGATGAATGTTAAAAGTTATTATAGAGATAAAAATTAGTATTGCTTCAAGGAATTTGAAAAGAACTTGAGAGAGATTTAATTATTTATTATCATAAATATAGTAAAATCACATTAATTCGAGAATTTGAAAAATTGATTTATGATTGTGAATAGTGCTCATTAAATTTTTATTTCATAAAAAAATGGTAGGATGGTTTGCATTTTTGTCTTTATAGAGGATATTAGACGGTATAGAAAATATTTATGTATAATTATAAATAATAGAAATAAAAGATGATAGAGAAAAAGTAGTATACTCAACTTTACTTTTGTTCAAACTCTTTAAAAGGAAAAAGAAAATTTTTCTTTTGTAGTCCTTTAAGATTAGTTTTTGCGGTTGAGGTCTAATCGTGCAATAGCACGTGAGATGAACCAGTTATGAAATCATGAATTCATCTACTAGCTAGAAATTTGATATTAATTAGAATATTTTAGGATCTTTTCCCAAATGAAATCTTGAGCTATAGCTCTCTTCTCTAAAGAAAATTTAAAAAGTACATGTATTGTTACAAAAAGTAGTAGCCACATGTCTTAGACAAAAGCCCACCAGGCAAAAATCAACGAATATTATTCGCTCTTGATATCATGTCGTCGGGGGAAATTCTATTTGCGCACGGCATTTTACTCTTGGCAACCTGAATGCTCTTTACACCAAACTCTTATTTTGAAATACTATCATTTTACTTTCTGCGTCCAAAATTTTTTTCCAAAAATACCCATCCTCCTTTTCTCTAACTGCTCACCCGATCCCATTTTTATCCTTTTTTTTAGTCAGATATTTTGGTCCGGTATTAATACCCGACCAGCAAGCGAAGTCTCCCCCATTAAACAAAAAAGCTAATTAACAATAGATTTCAAACAAATATGCATAAAACCTGGAAAAAAAAATTAATCGTATCATAGATTTATTCTCTGACACCAGAATTTTTCATTTGCATAAGAAAACTAAAACTCAAATTCCAAATTCAAATTTCACTTGTCACGCTGAAATCAAAAAATTTAAAATTCTTCTAATTTTTTCAGGAAAGTTAATATAAAATTTTTTTAGGGATTAAGAAATCAAATTGATGATTTATAGGAGATGTGTTTTTACTAAATACAAAAAAAAAATATTTAGAATTTTAGAGAGAAAATAGAGGAGGAAGACGATGAGTCGTAGTTCCAAATTTTAAGAAGTCTTAGTTTGGAATTTATAAGGGTAATTTAGTACAAAAAAATAATGACAAACTTGTAATTATTTATAAGTTTCAAAACCGTGAGTCAAGAGTAAAATGCCGGGAGCAAATAGAATTTCCCTGTCGTCAACTCTTTATACAAGAAATGCAATTACAACTTGATCCCTCTTATGAAAAGTCAAATTACACTCCATACCCTCTGTTTCTAATTACAATAAATCAACTATGCATCAAAATTCTTAATGGGGATAAAAAAAAATTCTAAAAAGATAAAGAAATTAATTTCAAATGAAATTGAATCTAACCATTACAAAGATATCTATTTCCAGACCTAAAAATAAGATCCAATTCAATAGTAATTATTGTAACTTATTACCGGTCATTATAAATATCCCCCCTCAAAGGAGAGGATGAAGGCATGGTTTAAGATTCTAGATTCAAAATTCAAGATTTAAGATCCATTAATAGTAACTGTGACACACAAAAAAGGATAGAAAAGAGTTGAGAACTCTTAAACCATGAACTCGAAATCCATCTCAATCGAATTAAATTCCCATATACTTATTTTCTAATATTTTCTTTACGTTACTCGCTCGAGATTTTACATTTCAGTAATCTCCTCCAGCACCGGACCTGAATAAATTTGGTATATGGTACTGATTTGTGAGAACAAATTTCTTATAAACGTCGTCTTAGGGGTGGAATTTTCAAATTTTGAAGTTCCTTGATAGCTTATAATTTAATTATTATATCTTCTCAGTGTTTGTAATATAATACTCACTATAT